>CM037847.1:7493983-7886428 GCA_021234535.1 Stichopus chloronotus
ATACCAAACGCCTCCAGGGTTTTTATCCTGTTTAGTGGGAGGTGTCAACCCTTGAACAGGTTTCAGGTTTCTATAACAGTAACTTGGAAGTACTGTATTCCTGCAGTACATACTTAAAATTGCAGCACTTTATCTGTAGCTTGCTGTACATTCACATTGGTTCTAAAATGTCTGTTGCAGTAGCACTTAGATTTGTTTTTGAAATTCACTGAAGTTTTTTTTTTGTTTGGTTGCATGGTAGACTGTTCAGTGAGCAATGACTGAAGGTATGCAGTAGTAGTGAATTCAATTTGATGCATCAAGCGTCCATCTCAAGCCTCCCTTCTTCAATGGAATATCTTATGTACCGCATCTTCATTTTTATGCTGGTACAGTGTAGTAAGTGTACTGCATCTGTTTGACAAAGTGGTTAGCTACTGTTGTGCGAGATTACTCTGTTGTCCGTTTCAAGTACACAGATATTGTCTAACACTGTACTTACTGTACTGTTTATTACTGAATATTCTGCAGTGGAGTTATACAGTAGGCACATACAGTGTTCACTCTTTTTAAGCTCCCAGTGCCTGTGGCTGATGAGGGGGTGGAAGGTCATCTTCAGCACTGTATATTCTTAATTCTTTTACTGAAGTTACACAAACGTACTGAAGTAGTGGATTACTGCCAGCTTTTTGTACATATATGTGTACATGGTTGTCTCATAACATACTGAAATTTACACTGTTTCAAGTAGTTATTGTTCCACAGTTACTGATATAGTACTTACAGTAATACATTACTGTATATTTTCACATCACTGATACAGATGTCCCTACAGTAGATGCGCTTGTTCCATTTACTGTAATGTTCTCACTGTACTGTGCAGCACAGTATCAGCTTGAGTGAGTGTTGATGAAAGTCTTCTGACTTTTGTACAGAACAGTGTGCACGATATCAAACCCTGTTTTCGGATATCAGTAAATTTACTTTTTTCTGCTTTGTGAGGTTGGCAGTCTTCTGGTGGTGTGAGTGTACAGTAGATGTCTTTGTACTGTACCTGCGGTACAGTTTTCTTAAATGGTTGCAGCTTTGTTAGTCGTTGAAGATGCATTTTCAGGCATCATTCTTTCAAAACTCAGCCTCTCTGCCAAACTGTATGTCATCTATTAAATTATTGCTCAGCTTATATTTCCTATGCTGTTGCACCATGATTTCATTTTTTTCTTATTATGCTGGTTACAAATGCAATTTCATTGCCAAGCTTTCCTTCTATCATTTTTGCTTTTAGATAGATCTATTTTAAATGCAATTACATACTGTACAGTAGATCAGAAGTTGGCCAGAGCACTGATTTGGTTGTGAGAAGATAAACTGTTACAAAATTTGATTGTCCTATATTTGAAAATATCTAACATTTTGGAACTACATCATTTTGGACATTTTACTGTAAAATGTTGGAACTACCACGTACAGTAACATCTCATCACCGTTCTTGCCATATGTTAGTCTAATGCACAAAACTTAACATTACCATGTATCAACATCTTACAGAAACATTCATTGATAAATTTCTGAGAGAAAGAGAGAAATTCAACATTCTCATAAATCCCAGGTACACAGGTACTTTAAAGATTTATGTTTGACATAGTTTAAATGATGCTTATTTTGTTTTGAATTATGAATGATATTTGAATCAGGGTACTTATTTGTTAGTTGTAGGTGTGTAGTACTATAGCATATCAGCAAATATCAAAGGGTAATACAGTTAGACTTGCAATCCATACATCATACATGGACCTTGTACCTCTGGTAAGATTTACAGTTGTATGTTAGTGGTGGTCATGTTTGCTCTGAATCAGTGCTACAGTACAGTGCTTGTACACCATGTATGGGATTCAAATCATTAGTTATATTACTGTATATAGGCCACTGTGGTGTCGTGGTCAGAGTAACATTCCAGTGACCTTTGCACTCTGCTACTATTACATATTGAGTTCACTGTGCATGTGGGCTGAACATATGCAGTGACTTCAGGTAAACAAAGTTCAGTCTCGGTTAATTTGAGGGAGGGTTTGAAAAACGAAAAACCTTGATTTGAATCACTGTACATGTCTTTCAGTGCATCAGAATGAATTCTGCAGTTATTGCACTGTAAGAAGGAAACGTTATTGATGAACAAGACATTGAGTACTGTGTGGTCTACAGTACTGTACAGCGCAGGACAGTACACTACACTAACGTACAGTACAGCACAGGTGTTGTGTCCCCTTGATTATGTTTACAGTAAATTGCCACACATTGATTTTTACCAGCACTGGATTTGGTCATCTTGCAAGCTATATTTTGGGAAAATTGAAAACAATGGTTTGAAGTAAGATGTATCTTTTTATTTTGATGAGAAGTTCTGGCTGAGTTACAGAATATCAGTGTTTTTTTGTGAAATCTCTGTTGTTAACTTACTTCAAATTGCCAAGTGAAGTCGTAGGTAGTTTAAAGTCGGAAAGAAAGAAAACCCGAACAAACATCAGTCAACTGATACAGCGTGCGCCCTCACTCGACTGAATTCTCATCAACAATTTCTCTGAATTGTTTTTAGTGGGTGGGACAAAGTTAAAAAGTTCCATGCAGTATTTGGCAACGTCCATTTCGTTTGAAGGTTGCCGCAAAATGACAGCAATGTTTTGCCGTCCTCTTCCTTCAGTACCCCCTCAATTCTTTTTGGTTTTGACCTTTCACGCGTCTTTCAAAATGTGCCCACCGCAAGTTGTTCAGTCGTTTGAATCATATCGTTTTTCTCCGTCCCACCACATTTTTTCAGAACTGTAAGATGCATTGTCTGTTTCAGCAGAAAGATGATGATACTGTACCCTTGGACTGTTTCGTCACGGTCTCATCTCTTCCTCCACTTTCCCCACCCCCACTCTTCCCATTTCTCCCCATCCCCTCCCCTTGCCATCACCCCTTCTATGTACCAGATTAAACAACTTCAGCTCCTAATGGGCCTCGCCTCCTCCATTTCTCTCTGCCCTTCTCTGTCTTCTTATTTCTCCTACCTGACATTTTAAATTTGTTGATCAGTTATATATCCCAATCTAGATGAGCCCACAGACATAAACCCTTGCTTTTAAACCACTCAGCACTACCTACTTTTGCATGAACTGGTTGGATAATGATGTAAGGCACACACTTTTAACAAAGTCACTTCTTGAAGAAACAGAATGGATATGAATACCTTATGTGAATTATAGCCTGCTGTTTTTATACTCCTGCTCCTGGGACAAATTAGTTTGATATGTACCATACATCATAATCATACCGTGGGTGTGATGGATGGTAATTAAACATGCAGATTGGTCCATTGTCTCTGAAGGGGGGTTACAGAGTTGCCTCAAGCAGAAAGGTTGATTTGCTGGTATCTGGGAATGTTCTCTGACAGTTGTCAAAACAAATCAATTGGAGATTCTTCTCTGTCCCTGTAAATGAAACATGCCTTTGAGGCCTGAACTGCGTCTCTCATTTGTATGTTCTTATCAGGCGACATATGTCCCTGATACACTGTTACCACAGCAGTCCGTCAGTGTGTGGACAGTGATGCATTTATGTGGGGATTCACCAAGGGGGTGCGTGTGTGAAACTTAAGAGGTGTTTCACACACGTCGAAAGAGGACGGATGAGACTGCAGGAGACGCAAAGTCTTGTAAGAAAGAAACACCAGACAAACCCAGCGAGAGGCAAAAAAGACCCTGGAAAAGATGTATCAACTACCAAGCCCGTATTACAGACAGGGTGCGACCAGCCAGATGAAAAAACGACTTCTCCTGCACAGCTACTATCTTGAGAGACGGAAAACTGCTATCAGAAGTAGCAGAGGAACTAGGATTGGGTAATGAGTTTTAATCAGCACAAGGTTGATAGCACAGCATGTACAGTATTGGATTGGTTAGGCCTACATATTTTGTATACTACCATTGTGTCACACTCAGGTACCAGTTAACAGCATGTTGTCAAAATTTGCAGTTCTTTGCGTGAGAAACAATGTTCAAGCCAGTAACTATACATCAACCTGTAGAAGCCAAAATTCAGTGGTGGATTATCTTAAATTGAACACAACCAGCATGCGTTGTTTTGGATTGCGGGAGACACATCTTGGACCTACTGTATTCCTACAGTACGGTAGAGGCTTGCACGGTACCGTAATGCTGGCATGGTGCATGTGCTGTTCTTTTTTTTATTTGCGAGTCTTAAAGTTAATTTGATCACAAGATGGAGATTCATCTCTCAAAGGTCAGCATTTTAATTTTTAATTTACATTGATCTTTCAAAGTTTTGAAGGTGCTACAGCTAGAGCCGTAGGCAAAAGCTTTCATTGCCATTAGCTGCCAGACAGTAGGTTATCAACATTTGTTTGGTGCTCTAGTGTTGGAGGATGCCAAAATATATAGGCTGCAGCCATATGGAATTTTAGTAACTTTCACGTGTTATGAAAAGGGTTTTATTTTGTACTTTGCATGCAGTGATATGTATATTGTGACCAATCTGACTTGTATAAAGACTTGATTTTTCCTCTGTTGAAAGAAATGAGACAGTGAAGAAATGTACAGTTATAGTGTCTATGTGCATTTAAATACAGACTTAGCATTTATTGCTTTACCAAAAATTACTGTAATTGTGCTATAAGTTTGACACACTTACATTAAAGCATTACATTAAAGCATTAAGCATTTTTGGTACATTAAAGCATTAAGCATTTACATTAAAGCATAAAGCATTTGTTTTCTGTACATTAAAACATAAAGCATTTACATTAAAGCATTAATCATTTACTGTACAGTACATGAAAGCATTAAGCATGTACATTAAGGCATTAATCATTTACTGTACAGTATGTTAAACCATTAAGCATTTACATGAAAGCATTAAGCATTTACTGTACATTAAAGCATCAAGCATTTACATTAGAGGGTGCCTGTGCTAGACATACAGCGTGCTTGTAGACTGGATGAATGAAGCATCTATGGTACTACTACAGTACTAGTAGATCATTAGTTGGGTGGTGATAAACGTGTACTGCTGTTCATAGTGCTGTAAGGTGTACAAGCTAAAGATAAACACCAAATCCAGTAGCAAGGAATAACTATTGCACAGTATGGTGAACAATGGACTTTCAGTCTTCCACTGAGTACAGTACTTTTTGATTGTTTGTAAGTACAATATATATTTACTGGACTGCCATTGTACTGTAGCCAGTACAGTGAGTGGATTGACAGAAGTCTACTTCAGTGGTTTAATAACAAACTACTGTGTGACTGTGTGTTGTAACCTCTCATCAAATTTGAAACACATGACTGATCTTAACAAAAAGCCTTTTTTTTTCAACCGGAAGAACTAGTTCTGTCTATTTTTCTTTCCTAGCCTTGAAGCTGCAGTTCAAATGTGAGAACAGTGAGATAATTTTGTGGTTAATTAATATGCAGTGTTCTGTGATTAGTGATTTATATAAGTCAGAGAAATTAGTCCTGATATTGCAACACTTTAATTCTGTAGAATTTTGAATTTTCTTTTAAGTTTTGTCCTTATTTACAGTGAATGCTTAAAGTCTTTGTATTTTATTGGAACTCTCTTTTACATTTCTTAAAAATAATAGTGTTTGTATAGTGTTGTGCACATGTGCTGCATATGGGCAACTGTAAATTGTTATTTGATACTTTGTACAACATTCCTGTACAACGTGTTCTGTATGGAGTATTGTGGACTTTTGCAAAAGTGTTACTGGGGAAATTCGGTGATTCTTGTATACTGTTGACATTTATCATTCAACCATGCATACTAACTGCATACCCTCTGTTGGGTTAATCAGCAAAGACATCTACAGTAACTGCAGGCCTTGAGTTTTAGATTTTTCCAGGTGTGCTTCAAATCACACTCCTTAGTTTTGCATGGTAGGTGTGCTGTTTTATTAAACTTTAATAGATTTATCATAGTTCCCATTCTTTTTCAAGGTGTTCAAGAAATTGTGCTCCTCACAGTGATTTGAGGTGAGTTGTGGTGCGCAGTCGCTCTTGCCCGCCTCAAAATTCAAGGCGTGCCACTGCACTGTACAGTGCTGTTTGATGATCATACCATGCAGTGTATATGTGCAGTACATGTGATATACTGTAGTCAGTGGTGCACTACAGTTCAGTAGTCCAAACCTTAAGAGGTTTATGCTGTAATGCAGTTTTAGATCTGCAGAAATCCTACTGAGTGTGTCACGGTGTTATACTGTACACATCATTATGATCATTTAAGGGTTGTGTGACATGAAAATGACATTTTGGAGTATTGGGAGCATTAAGCATTAAAAGTGATATAAATCGCCACACGTTTTATAAAATCCATCAAAGACTGACAAATTTACAGGCAAATTTAGTGTCTCATAGCTGTCATGACAAATTTGTGAGTCAAGAGGTGGACTCACATCTTTTCATATTTCAAGGACTTTTGTGACTTTTATATGCCCAGAGCATTTTGTTTTGGAAGCATGTATTTTCTTCTTCAAAAATATCGATGTCACTTACCAGTGTGAAACTCAGTTATTAAGTAGTTAAGAAGCAAAATATGTAGGTATAACAAAAGAAATAATGACGCTGTACAACACTCTACATCATCTGTTTTGCTTTTTTTTTCAAACTAGTGGCATCTCAAAAGTCGTAATAGATGTAAATCCAACGGATTTTGACTCAGGGTTTTACTTTTCAACTGAAGAGTGCTCTCTTCTAGATGCATGTCACACAACCTTTAATGGTGGTCTGTTTACAACATAAAATATAGACTTATACTGTATATGCTGTGTTTCAGTGTACTTAAATTACATGCATGATAAAGTTATAAACACAGTAAGATAGCCTTAAGTAGCTGTCACAGCCTAAATGTGTTTGTGAAAAATGCAATTTTTACAGAGCAAGCATTTTAACAAAGTTCTATTAATTAATTTGTGCATGGACTCACAGTTCTACTGACATTTAGTGTTTGTACTACAGTAAGTACCTTATTGATGATTTCATGACCCAATATTCAAATTCTTAATAAAAACAAAAGTTTCAACTACTGTACGTTCACTGTACAGTACTGTAGGTGTGAGTTCAGCATACTGTATGGTGTAGACAACACTTCATTGCAATGCCAGTAGTTCATGTGTACTAATCTACATGTAAAGCAAAACGTTGCATTGCTGTATGACTTTTGCAATAAACTCTTACTGTAGGGTAACAGAACTTTTACATCTTCATGTACCTGCTGGGTGACTGTACCAGCAGATGCTGTACCAGAATCAGAATTTGGAGCCTGGTTCAAACACAGGTAATCAAGGAATTAAGAATGTTCAAAAGGGAATAATTGTTTGCCAGTTACTGTAGTGGGCTATTTAGACAATGTTCTACTGTATGCACTCAGTGTTTGGGATATTTTATAGTTGAGCAGAGACTTACAGTAAAACTTAGACTTGATACAAGTTTAATGATATCTCTGCTCTTATGCTCAAGAGTACAAATAACTAAGCATGTAAGAGGGAATAGTTAATTTAGTGTTCAAAATTTGCAGTTTTCAGGTATATTGTCTGTATTTTGTCATAAGCTCCCTTAATACTGTTGTATACATGTACTGTCTGAAAAATGCTGTTCAAACCATTTGTGAAGCAATCTCTGTTGTTTGCGAGAGGCGATTCTACATAAATTTACCGTGCAACATGCTGAAGCAACCTCCACTCAGCTGGTAGAATAATTAACACTTTCTCTTCGCTTGACCCTCTTAATGCAGCTCCACGGTATGGCAAAGCAGCTTTCAAAGTGATAAAATACAAGTATCCATGATCCTTTTATTATACAGCTTGACTTACGATCCCCTTCTTTTTTTTTTCACTTTTATGAAGGTAGAGACCCTGCAGTGCACTCAGATTGGATTTCAAGGAAAATCACTTCTTCCCTGCATGTCTTGAACTTGTTTGTGTTGATCTAACATGTCTGGTGACATTTTCCTTACTGCACTGTAGTAGCTTCCACTTTCCCTTTGATGAAAAGGTGTAGTTCTATCATTCTTATCATATTAGCTGTGTTACTGTAGATACAGTATGGTTTAATATGGGCTACTATTGCACGAGGGTACAGTGCAGTACTTACAGTGTGTCAATTTTCGGTGAAAAGAAACAACAGTCAGTGTGTGAAAGAAAAGTAATATGGGATAAATTATCATGATAAATTATCATTAATTGGAATGGACTATTTAGAACTTAAGGTCCAATAGCTCCTTTATCAAATTTTATTCAATGGGATTATAGTGGATTTTTTGAATTTGTTTATTTTTTTGTCATTGAGTCCCTTCACGTACTGTAGATAGTTGAATGTTCAAGGCAATTTATGGGTTAATTGCATTTTCAGTGACATTCAGTACTACGTTGCATAAATTTGTTCAACTCTGAGTGCCTCAGAATGGTATGACTGTAATAGAGGCTGTACAGTAGGCCTAATGCCTGTAAGTTCAAAAGTAAAATATATATATTTTGGCTCTACTGTGGTGGATTAGGCACATTGTGTAAGTTTTGTTATTATGCTGTTATACAGTAGTTGCTGTGAATTAGGTCACAGTTCTGTGCATGTGTCTTTTGTAACCTGTGTTGTAATCTGCACTGTTTTCTACGACCTTGTAAACTTCCTAATTTAAAGGGGCTCATTGAGTTGGTTCACAAAATTCGTGGTACTTTGTAATGCCTGTCGAGTATTACTCCTATGTTATTGTTACAACTAATGGTGAAACTAAGAGATTCTGAAGATAATCTGACATGCAACCGAAGCAACCATTACAGGGCAATTAGTGATCGAAATCACTCCTTGTAAATCTTTGATCAAAACACTTTTTGATTCCTTGCTGAAGGCAGAAGGAATCTATGCCATGGTGATGTTGTGTGTGTGCGTCTGTGGGTTTGTTTAGGGCGCCGAACCGGGACACACACAGGAACTTCGAGCTTGCAACCGGGGTTACTCCGAAAAACGGGGATATCCCTGTTTCTGGATATTTTAACATAATGCAAATTGGGGTATCAGATATGCGCCCTCAGCTTTACAGGTCAATCCAACTTTTTCCCAAATTACCTATTTTAGGATCTACAGTATACCTGTGTACAGGGGTGTATGTGTGTAAGAAATACACACAATCCCGTTTCTGGCGTGAATCGGGGATACATGCAAGACTAAATACCAGTAACTGGGGACATCATATGCAGAGTGGGGATATCCCTGTTTACGTGAGGAAAAGTTCATGTCCCCCATCGGCGCCCTAAACGGGTACAGTATGTGTGCATTGCGTGTGTGTATGTGACATTCCCTGTAAACAGGATATCTCAAGAAGGGTAACCATGACTGATCTCATACTTGGTATGTGGGTTGGTCATTGTAAGTAGATGATCCATATTGTTTTTGGTGGAGGTCAAAGGTCATTTGAGGTCAGCAGGGGTCAAAATGTGAAAACCTTGTAAACACAACATCTCAAGAACGGTAACCGTGACTGATGTCATACTTGGTATGTAGGTTGGTCACATTGAGTAAATGATCCCTATCGTTTTTGGTCGACGTCAAACGTCATTTGATGTCACCATGGGTCAAACTGTAAAAACCTTGTAAACTCAATATCTCCAAAAGGGTAACTGTGGCTGATGTCATACGTGGTGTGTTACTGGGTCATACTGAGTAGATTAATCCTATTATTTTTGGTTAGGGGCAAAGATCATTTGAGGTCACCAGAGGTCAAACTTTAAAAATCTTGTAAACACAATATCTCCAGAATGGTAACCATGACTGATGTAATAGCAGTAGTACTTCGTGTGGGTCGGCAATAACGATCAGAAGATCCTTATTGTTTTTGGTCGAGGTCAAAGGTCATTTGAATTCACCGGAGGTCAAACTGTAAAATATGTAAACACAAGATCTTCAGGAGTCTAACTGTGACTGATGTCATATTTGATTTGTGGATTGTATGTACTAAGAAGAAGACTCCTTTGTTTTTTGTGGAGGTCAAAGGTCATCTGAGGTGACCTGAGGTCAAACTGTGAAAACCTTGTAAACACATTATCTCCAGAAGGGTGATGTTGACCGATGTCATACTTGATATGTGGGTTGGCCATACTGGGTAGTTGATCCGTTTTTGTTGTTGGTTAAGGTCAAATGTCATTTGAGGTCACCAGAAGAAATGTCATTTTGGGCTAAAGGCTTATTAATGTGGTATTTCAAGAACAATCCCTGTAGTTGAACTCATACTTGTCATGTTGATAATATATAATCATGTCGCAAGGAATCACAACGACTTTTGGCTTTCTGCTTACCATAAAGTGCTAAGGAATAGGCAACCCATGTAAGTAAAAAAACTTCTATAGACTTTTCTCACGTTTTCAGTAAATGTAGGAATAGATACATGATGAATGAGGCTAATTCTAGGAGAGTAGTCATGCCCTTGGTTTCCCTCAAACTTGTCACAAAAGAAATATTAGAAACTCAAACAACGTCTTTGGGGTTCCAAAGCAGGATGAACAATTCAGGAAAGAGAAAAGGTAAAATATTGGACATTCATCTCCTGTTGCCATTGAAACTTGTTCAGTGAAAGAACATTTCTGTTTGATAAATAATACATAAACTGTTGTTGTGGTGGCAGCTTTTGGAATGTTGTGGCTTTGTAGTACTGTGTGTGTCTGTTAATTCTCAAATTTATCACCATCTTCATTCAAAATCTTTGTATTATTTAACTTAAGGAGAGGTATGCATTCTTCTGTACAAAGGCTACAGTTTAGGAGCAGTTGATTGGTGCAAAGAGATGACTCATACATTAAATTCAGCCATGTATAGCAGACCTAGAATATACAATAAGTTAGCTGCTCGCTGTTACAGCACAGTACTCGTAAAGTTTGATCCAAATTGACACTCTGTGGTACAGTTTTACTTCAAATGCTTTTAAATGAAGTATATGCATTAAGTTATTATAGCTATTTTTGTTTGTCTGCAAGGAAATTTGGACGTCCAAAACATTTTTGGTCAAATGTTCGTGTAGAACCATTCGTTCCAGCTGCATGTCCCCCCACACATTCCCTGCCATGACTCTGCACAAATTACGAAAGCAATGTGTGGAACACAAGTATCCAGGTATAAGTAGGACCCACAGTACTGTACTTATTGTTCTGTTTTGTCATTGGAATTCAGCATACAGTGTGCGTTCACATTCATGTGCTTCAAATTCATCTTGTACAGTAGAATAAAAACATATATGCAATGTTTTAGAGACAAAAAACTTTATCAGTACCAAAATATGATAATTGTGGGTTGGACAACGAACTTTTCGCTCTTGTAGTCCGTACGGAATTTTGATTTTCCTGGATGACTGGACAAAGGAAGATTCAAGATTCCCGTCACAGGTGTTCTTTAAAAATCAACAGTGCATCAAACATTAATGGATCCTTGAGGCGCCCATTTTGTAGTGCAGGCTGCTAATGTCATTTGAGTTATTATTGAATGTGCACAGACTAAATGCATCCAAATGGAAAATCAAACCATACTTGTTGGAGAATATTGATTTTGTTCCTTTGAGAGGTAGTGACACAAAAATAATTTTGTGATCAAGTTGATTGTGGCTGATGTTGCCATAGGTTACAAAGCTGGTGCTATGTGACTTTCAAAAATAAGTCCACATGCCTTCATACAGTTTAATACTGTACTCAGTACTGTATGAGCAGTGCGTTCGTTCAAGTATTGGTAAATAAGACTGGTTCACATCCAACTGCAAATATTGTGTAGGTCCTTACTAATCAGTTTTGATTAGCCATCAAACTGCTGGTCAATTTGTACTCATAATTGACACCATTTCCCAAGGGTTACTAGTGAAAGCTCAGTATTGGTTGTTTTAACTGCTCTCTCGTGACACCGATAAATAAGGAGTGGGGAGATTAGAGAGCTCATTATTTTTGACAATATCACTTTGAGGATATGTAAACTTTCAGTCAGCCTTTTCCTTATTAAGAACTGTGGGTATGGTACGTACTGTGGTACCGACATCATATTCCGAAGAAAAAATGTGCAGGGTAGGGTCAGTTGTCAAATGTCAGTTGTTGTATTGTACTGAAGGCCTACAGTATACAGTATGTATCTTGATATAAATGTTAGTGTAACGTGAGCACAACATTTTACCGTGAGGAAAAGACGATTCCCATTGTCTCTTCGGTTAAATTCTTAATTTGAATTGGTGTTCATTTTGTGAAAAAAAAAAAAAAATTTGCAAAGCTACAATTCTGTACCGTTATCCGATGGAACAAGAAGATTGCGTGGACTGTTTTGGTTAAGAGATATTAAAGGGATGCAAGGCGTTTAAATGCACCATTTTCTGTTCAACCGTTCAGGTTCACCAATAAACATCTGCAAAAGCGTCATGTTATCGAAAACATTAGGCATATGATAAATTATGGAAGATGGTTGTGATGGGTGAACAAATAATTCACGAGCAACAGATAACTGAATTTCTATTTGTGAGAAACTTATTTCTTGAAAAGAATATTACCTGTACCAGACTGTCCTTCTTTGTCCTCAAATACTGGTTTTGAAAATGTGACTTTTCTCTGTAGAACAAATGCCTAATTTTCCCATTTAAGCTAATTTATTTGTATGCCATTTTGGTGCATTTTGAATGCAATATTACCCTCAAGTTCAAACTGTAGGCCTAATACTGTACCGTACAGTACTACTCATACTGGCCTACAGTATACCGGAAGTTCACCCACATTGTAACAAGCCCTGTAACTTACAACATACAGTACTGTATGTGTATTTGACTGTGAACAAGCAGAACAACAAGAATCTTTTATAGTAACATATATCTCATGTGCTGACACTTAAATTGCAGAAAAAAAACTTGTGAAGGGTACACACACCCCTTTCCTGCCAGCTCTTTTTAGTTTGGCAACTTTTCAAGGATTTTCCAGTTCCAGTGTGTTTTCCTAACTTCATGGATACTGTAAGTTTCTGCAGGTGGCAGTTGATGTTGAATTAGAGTATATACTGTAAAGGTACTGTCTCTTTAATTTCCCAGACTTTGCCGTCTGTGTGTGAGGGCCTGTTGTGAAAAGTGTTCCCTGTAAATTCTTTTGATGGAAAGAATGTTTTCTTATGAATTTTATAATTGATCTTTAAATATTCAGTTTGTCTTCATGTTGTTGCTACAGTTGCACTGATTGAGACATTATGAAGTGGTTGTACTGTACGTTGCAATGTCGTGGCACAGCAAGCTTAACAGACATGAACACCCACGTTAATGTGCATTCGTCATTGGTACATTGTTACTAGATGCTCTGCATAAATACAGTACTTAGAAGGTCTTGACAGAGGGTTTGGCATCAAAGTAAAGTTGTATACATGTAGTTTATTGCTCACTGCATGCCATCTCTTATCAGTACAGGTTGTAAGACTGTGATATGCACACAGTGATTCATACTGTCACACTGCAATGTACACAGACTGCGATGTGACTCAAGTTGTCCTGCTGTCAGTTCAATGCCGGCTCAACTCCACCCATCTTATTTCAAGAGAATTGGTATAAACTGGCATTACCCCAACTCAGATGAGCTCTAGCTGTTACACATGTGACGTGAAAGGTACTGTACTAATTTAGAGAGCTGTGTTTTAATTACTGTAAATCCTGTGAATGAGGACGTGCAGTATACGGCAGAAGAGTGCTAACTGAAAAACAGTGTGATGACAAAATTATTAAATAAATATTTACTTGTACAGTAGTATTTCCAAACCCTTGACACTTGTATGTATAGTTTTCCCTTGTCTTTTTCTGATATTGGACCACTCACTGATCAAAAATGTGTAAGCTGTGATTGTTAACCACGTCATGCTTCAGTAAATCCCACAGAAAGTAGACTTTATACACACACACACATGGGTGCCTGTATACTGATGGTTGTGTACATTGTGTGTATTATGACTGTATCATGGTAATGCACACGATATTGTGTCGCTCAAGATAAGGAGGAAACTGAGGATTTCAAGAACTTGATGGACTTTTGAGTGAGGTAAATTCAGGGTTTACTTAGAGAGGTGGAGGTATACACGGGGAGAACTATACTAACAAAATGGTTGCTTTACTTTCTGTTCATTGGCAGAGAATTAGTTGCAAGGGCAAATTATCTTTTAAGTGTGAAGGTACATCGAGGGGACTAACATTTAGTGAAGGCCTTCTGTAATATTAATACATTGTGATTGTTAAAAGAATGATATGCTGTATGTACTGTACATGGTAGCATTTTCAGCTTGTGGTTGAGTGTACTTGATGTATGCTAGTATGTATTGTGTTCAAATAAGGCTGGGCACCTGTGCAATGGTGCACAGAAAATATAAAAAAAAGGAAAAAAAGTAACTTTATCTCCTCTGTGTGTATCTGTAATTAGCTTTTTAGGAGGTTGGAGATGCCAACGATGTCTACAGTAAGTCTGAGTGAATCTGAGCATGTCCCTTAGCATGTAATGATTGTTAGATTTTTTACATGCAGTTTGTTTGGCAAGTGGGAACTAAGTATGGCATAATGTGCGCACCACAGAAACAGCAATGCTGTAGGCCTACTACATTATTCATATTGTTGACACACACAGTCTTGTTAAGGCCTACTGCATTAATGCATGGTTGTACATATATTGTATTTTTCATTTAACAAAAGCTGCAAGTCTCTGTAACTGCACACATACAACATTGTTGACTGTATGATGACATAATATGTACTCTGCTATGTTACATATATATCCTAGTAACATTATGAAGTTGAGTGATAGTTCCGGTATCCGAGTCACCCATTCCGAGGCAAATCCGAGGCAAATTTTGGTAAGGTTGTCCTTCCGACAACCAAATTCTTTTAGTGCTTGAATCAATTAAGATTTTACGTGCAATATCTGAAACATTATGAGATGACATGTGGTGATGAATTGATTTTAGCACAATGCTAGTGTGTTACTGGTTAGTGCTGCAAGCTACAGTAGAAATATGCTATAAGTCATGACTTTGATTCTTGGCAGGAAAACTAAATATTAAAAAGGACAATCTCATATTACGTGTTGGTTGTCCTTTGGACTACCAGATGAAAATGCTAAAACTTCAACGACATTTTACTACATGTCAGTCTCTCTGTGAGTGAGTTCAAAATGGATGATGACGATGTACTTGAGTGAGCATGTGTTGGAATACATTTTCATTTCATTTATTTGTTTTTCACATCATGAATTTGCATGTATACAATAATTACATCAATTGGAGTAAAGTGTTTAGTTATGATGTGAAGGAAGTTGAACAAAAACCCCTTACAGGCTTGACGAACTGCTCAACTCCCTAGTGCAATAGCAGAGAAAAGAAAAGAAGAAAAGAGACAACGAAAGCTTAATATGATACTTAACTTATCTGCAACATGGTTGGTATGGTGGTACAGTATCTCCTTTGCTGGTATAAACCTCTTTTTCTTGTTGTAATGTTAACAACTAAAACCAGTGACAATACAGTAGGACGCATCTATTGTGATCGAAGAACTTGGCTTTCATAGTAGGAGAAATAGCTGCTGACTCAGAGCAGTAGGATTTGAAGTGCTGTCAGTGTGGCTTCAATGTGTTTACAGTAGGGATCGACAACAGGAAGTTCTTTAATTATGTTTAGTGTTCATGAAGTTATTGGGTGACAAGTTTATGAAGGTAACATTTGTACTCTAGTTTTGATAACAATCGTAATCTAAATTAAGCAGGCGTGTGTGTATGTGTGGTTGGGATGCCTACCTTTTAAACATGATTTCTCATGTTCAAGGAAAGTTTGGACAAACCTCATATTTGGTATGCCACCGTAGATGTACCACATTGAGTAGAAGAACCCCATTTTGGTGGAGATCAAATGTCATTCCTATTCATTTCAATTAAGTAATTGATAACTGAAAGTTATAACTGTTAACTAATTGGTGATCACTGCTATTAAGTAATTAAGATAACTAATAAGGGTTTCCAACTCTCCATTTGTATACAGCACATTTGCTTTGTACACCTGTGATACATGGATAACACCAGAATTTACATGTAACTTAATTAAAAGTTAATGGAAAGTACAAAAAAGGGGGCTGGAATTATCCCATTTTCTGCTGATGCAGTAAAACCATAATCTCAGGATAAGTGATATTTATTTTTAGTCCATGTTCTCTTCTTTCTCTTTCAGCCATTTGAATGAAACCACAACATTTTATCATCCTCTAACAGGAAAATCAGACATGGATGAAGAATTCCCAGAGCAAGAGTAAGTTGTTTTTCCTGTTCTACAGTATGTTGTGTTGCCATGGTGATCTGTTTACAGACCTATAGATCATTCCTTATGAAATCAATAATTAGCTCGGCATGTCATCAGGTTTTTGCTGATTTGTGGCCGTATATATGTGACTTATGTGGAGGAAATCCAAAATTTGAGCTTCTCAAACAGAGTTGCTTTATAGATGTTTCAAGTTTGGCTTCCCATTTTCACTTTAATAGTCTTGGTTATGCATCCAGGATGTAATTGTGAACACTTTATCACTCACTCTGGCTTGAAACAGGCCAGGGTCCATCCCACTCCAAATTATTGTCTTGGTTGATTTGCTGTGTCAGAGGTCCCAAAGAAAGATCCTAAGAGAAAAGGAAAAAAGAAAAAGCATTTTCTTATGACTTTGGTACAGTATACAGTGTATCTCTGACAGTCAGGACATGCAGGTTGTCAGGGGAGAATGGGTTGCTTGTGTAAAAGTTTGAACTTGACTCAGTAGTAAAGGTAACCAGTCATTTCTGGCATGCTAGATGGTGGTGCCAGTAGTTGTAGGGATGAAGATTTACTTCTTTCTTCCTCTCACCTATCTCCACATGACTGCTGCCTCTGGACAACTAATAGTTCAGGAGGAGGAGTTATGAGATTGAGTGTATCATGAAGAATATATATGGTCATCTCTGCCATGGTAAAAGGAGGTGCTGGTAGTTGAGTTGGTAAAGGTATAAGTGAGTTGTTCAAAAATAAGAAAGGTAAGTTTTGGTGTAACAAATTATGTGAATGGAAGGAATTAGAATCAACCGATAGTTGGATTAGAAATTGCATTGGGGCGATGTTCACCACTATCGGCTGAACATCGGATTGGCAAAATTTAGATGACGATGTTTGCCGAAGTTCAGCCAGCTGAAAATACATTTGCACCATGGGACATGTCAATCCATGAACCAGGATAGGAATTGAGTAATGCCCTATGATGACTATTTTCTATCTGAAAAGGTTGAAATATACCCTGCAAAATTTGCAAGGAAATTTGGAATCATGAATTTGGAATCATAAATTGAGGAAGAGAATGCTTTTGATGGGATTGGATTGGATATGACTGATATTGTGATAACATCGACCGCTGGATTGGCTGATTGAAAACCACATTGCTTTAGTTAACCCCTTGAAAGACTGCTTTCTTTGCTAGTGGTAGGTTCTTAGTGTACAGTAACTCAGTGTTAGTACTGTACATTGCCAATATGGTTTACAAATCACTGTATGATCTAAGTAAGTGGCAAGTCTTACTTCCATCTCACTGTGAAACTGCAGTGTATAAATTACCTGTAGTCGGCACATACTTGTTTGTAAACTTCTGTTGGTCTGAAGGTTGGCCAGCATTTTGACATTTCATGTGGAAGATCCTTTTCAAGGAATTCAGTACTGTGTTAAAGCACTCGCTTTCACACTTGCATACAGTAAGGTACATGCACTGCATCATAGCCACAGTGATCAGCCTACTGCTACGTATTGGTACATGCCATAATATAGCCTATACAGTGAAATCTCATTCGATAGTGTCATTTGGCACCAATTAAGTGAATGAGCCTTTCCCACACACGACCTCTCTCTTGGATGTATGAGGTACTATGTACAGTGTAACTTACGTACTAATTAAAGTAACGTTGAAAAAAACTCATGTTGGTACGGTACAATGTTTGTAGTACTGTTCAGTACTGTGTTATGAACTACACACCAAACTCTTCATGTTTACAACTGAATGGTGTTGATACCGTAGGCTCTGGGCTCTGCAACACATAGTCCTTCGGACTTTCCCTCCTGTCAGCATTTAACACTTTCTTCTCTCCTAACTGAATGAAAAATTCATCCAGTACCGAAAAGACACTACTGGCCTTACTTCCCTTCCTGCAGTGTAGGAATACAAGTGCTGTCATAATAACACAGTGGGTGCAGTTTGGTGCACAGTGGATGGCTTGTATCATAAATGATCTTCCCTGCCACCTACACACAGGCTTACTCAGTAGTCTTCATCTCAATTTACCAGAAACTATAATCCTCACCCCTTTTGACCTTAATCTCTTTCAAATCAAATAATCTCCTTAAAAGGAGTCATGGATCACTCCATGAATGACCTTCAGTCCCTGATTCAGAGGGCCAAGTTTAATTGTGACCCCCCTCAGGTAGTATTGCTGACAACACTTCTGCAGGATGGTGGCTTATAGCTATGGAAAACATGTACGTAGTACTTTGTCACCATGGTTGTCACTATAAATTTCTCTATAATCTACACCAAAGCCACTGATGGGTGTGTGTTTTTAACAGCTACCAGTAGCTGAATGCCAGATGTTAACTCATCTACATCGGAGGTAGGATCTACTGTATGTTTTTAGGCCTGCTGTAAGGTTTGTGTCATTGAATGAAGTGTCTCGTATTCCACACAGGTATGATTAATTGGTACACTTGGAAATGAACATTCTTCTCTGTCTGTGAATACAATGTGTAGTAGATTAATTAATGTCATCGAGTGCCCTCTTCAGTGCTTTAAAAAAACGGACATGGATCAGAAAGTTCACACAGTACTGTATGGCTTGTGGAATACATGTTTTCTATTGCTTCTGTGATGTAAGTTGTTCAGCTGACCTATTAATAGATAAAAACCTCCATGTGTGTGCTGCAGCATAGAGATTTTTTTTTGTTATTAATGGATATGTTAGGCTGAACCATAAATGCAAGCAGGTCATATTGTGAATCAATTGCAGGTTTAGAGGGTGCAATGTCAGAATTGATTTCAATTGCACTTTGAGCTACTGTAGGTCAGACTTAGTGAAATAAGGAATGTATAGTCACTACTGCATGCTTGTGACACCAGTGAGTTGCTGGAAATCAAGTACAATTCATCGATAGTATCAAAGTGGTTGGCAACACGATGGCGCATGTTAGTGCTATTGAATTGATCTAAAGCTAGACAGTATAATAACAGCCAGGGTTGTACAGTAGCTTTACTGCAAGGCTTCAAGCAAGGGAAGCAGCCACTTCTGGTGGAGTCAAGAGGCTCTCACTAGGACCCCTTGCAGGGTAAAGGGGAATGCCCCGGCAGGGATTCAGGGAGCTGCTCTTCTGGAGAGCTCTTTGCCTTGTAAGCACTGTTATGGAAAAGAATCGCAGAATCTTGGAATGTCAACTCCAAGGTCGCGTTTCCCGTCATGTTGACCGCATTTTGGGAAGTAACTGTAGTCCAGGGTGGTAAAGCCGTTTGATGGCAAATGTGGGCCGGGAATTTCTAGACTCCTGGGCATGGCTGCCAGGGTCCGCCTACTGTAGCTACAACCAAGAGTAACAGCTGAATCAATCAAGTTGATCATGAATGACTGCAACATGATTGTTATGTGTTTGCTATTGATGGAGAGATGACTGTTATGAAATATTACTTTCATAGCAGAGGTCGCTGCTAGTTTTGCTTTGGTCTCATTCTCTTTCAATTTGTGGAACATTTTCTATGCCAAACAACCACTTAACATAGCTGTTATCACTTTTTCTAAGCTTTCAGAGAATATCCCTGTTGCCGGAAACTCCCTGTCAAGATTTACAAAGTCCTGTACTTTGTTGTTTCAGTCACAATAAACCTCCCTGGAAGGGGGGTTGTTGACTTGCTTAATCTCAAGTTGGTAACCACGATTTGGTGTCACAAACGTTCCATCACCTTGTGAATTACCTCCTTCATGACCACAATTGTCATCAGTGCTGAGTGAATGACATTACTCATTCATATTAACACTTGGTAAGGACAAACTCAAAAGTGATACAGAATGTGGTTGGTCTTTCTTGCAATTTAGTTTTTCATTTTGATATAGTCCCACCCCTTCTCCATTGGGTTGCTTTTGTTTGTAAGTGATTGTGTGTACTGTATATGGAAAAATGAGATATCGGCAAGGAATCACAAAGTCATTGGACTGTCTGGTTTTAGTGTGTAACATTTCAGCTGCAATTTCTAAGAAGTCCTATTCATGGTACAGCCAAAGTTCAATGTGGTCTGTACCCCCTCTTGCCCCACTGATCACTTAATTGGACCTTCTCTTAGGACCAAATGTGTAGCTAAGGATCTGGTTATACTTGCCCTTCTTTTGGTGTACAGTAGCTAGCAGGCTGTATTTGTAAACTGTCTCTCCCTCCCCCACAGAAAAAAACATTGTTTCAGCTCCACTTCTGCATGCAGTAGTTGAATATATCCATTCCCGTTGGTCTGTTTGATTTCAAGTAATTGCGATTGACTGCTACGCTTTCTTAGAAAGTCCGAATTTTGTATGGCCAACGAAAACGTTGAGACAATTTTCCCATTCAACTCTCTGGAAGATTAGTGCATAGTTCTCTTTCAGATTTTGTGGCAGGTGGTCTTTTCCCTCTACTTTCTCTTTCCTGAAGCAATGACGAAGAACAAAGGTAGATCACCAAGTGATTACCAGTACATTTTCCAACTTTAAACAATGCATTTGTCAGAGCAATCTGGAGGTACAGTATAGTCACTTGTGAACATTCTCATCAGTTCTGTAAGGTGTGGGGAATCTGTACAACAAGATTTTGGTTTGGATAAGGTTCACTTTACATATCACTTCTCATTTTGAAACCTAATATTAGTGATATATAATCTACTGAGAGTGTGGCAGTATCTTCCTAGTTCTTGGAGATACTGTGTCTTATTAAAGAGGCAACTGTAAGTAGTGTTAAATTTGCTGCAGGCACTGTAGGACCTTGAAACAGGCTACAATGCCGCAAGCAAGGGACTATTGGCAGCATGGCCATCTTGCTCAACTTACAGCAGATGACTTTTATTGGAGGCAGTGGGAGTTACTTCATTTATGTTTATTGGAGGCAGTGGGAGAGCTCTACTTCATGTTTGTTTTGATGGGCACATCGTCAACGTCAATGTCGGTAAATGATGAATGCTACCTGGAATCCATGCCAGTGTGTTTACGTTGGGAAAAAAAAAAATGTTTCTTAGCAACAGCATCTGTAAACATTGCTGAAGTGATGATAAACAAATGTCGAAATTGTTATTATTGATTTCAGCAAGTTAGTTAATCTGTAATTAGAAGTTACTTTAGTGTAGTGAAGAGTTTCACACATTAATAACATCATGATAATAATTAGCAGGACCATGTAATGCTGCAAATGTACGTAGCATCGAACTGGAATAGCCTTTGAGTTTACATGAGATTACAGGGCAATGTAGTACTGATGTTGGAAATGGATCACAGGGGTTCTGTGAATGAATTGTTGGAAACCTTTGAAATATAGTGGTTTGTGATGTACTGAATTCAGAATTTCAGATTCTTGTAAGCAACGATGAGACATTTTGAAGTGTTGTGTTGTCAGGAGTGTGCGGTGATTATCATTTCTAACCATCACTACCAAGTTGTTGAGTTCATCGACAGACATGTTGTGGGTATCTTAGAAAACACATTTTTCAATTCTGAATTGCCATGCTGCTCATGTGCTCGGCTGCAGTACTGTAGATCTATTTTGATCTGTAAGAACTCAATTTATTTGCATGCACTGTACAGTAGTTGCTTGTCCAGTGACATACTGTAGGCTACTCATACCTACCTTTACAGTACCTTTCACATCTCTATTCTGTTACTTGTGTTCATCATGCCTACAGTAATGTGTTGTATTGACCATCTATGTATCAACATTATTTTGGTGCGCTTTACTCTGAGTGAAAATTTCGTTGAAGATATAGTTTACTGCCAATGCAAGGTGTTCATTACTAATTTAAGAGAAGAAATTTCTGCTGCAGGCATTTTAAACCCCATGCCAATATCTTGTTCCTACGTAACCCAAGATATTGCTGTTTGAAGAAAGGGTTCTCTGGTCAAGTTGTTTCCAATTGCCTCAAGGTTACCAAAATGCCATGTAATAGAGGCAAATTATTGGTCTTGTTTTTCATTGATGAAGTTGAAGCCCTCATTTAACCTTGAAATGTGACACTAGTGAAAATGTACCGTAGAATGAGTCCATACATGGTGAAATAAAGAAAAACAACGGATATTCACTAGTTTTGCCTGGGTGACTTCACAAGTTCGCCATTGTGCAATATACCATTTTGAAGTAAATTTAAAATCACAACTTCTGAACCGAACATGCAATTGAGATATGGCTGTTACCAAAAAATAATGAAAAATTTTCCTAATTTTTGTGAAACATCAATTTTGTTCAGTGGCCAATCCTTTTAATTTATCTCTGTATTTTGTTATGTCGTGTATTCTCACTTTATTTTGGTTATGAGGTTTTGTATCAACAATGATAGGCTTCTCATTTATATCAGCACAGTACATGAGGTTTTTTATGATCAATGGTAACATCAGTATTTTGTTTTGTGTGATCAGTGAGGTTTTGAGTGATCAGTGACAATGTTGTTTTCCCACTTTATCCCAGTATGTGATTCTGTATGATCAATAATAACATTGTACTGGATTCTCACTTCATCTCCGTGAGGTTTTGAGTGATCATTGATAATGTTGTATTCTCATTTTATCTCAGTATGTGATTCTGTATGGTCAATAATAACATTGTACTGGATTCTCACTTCATCTCGGTATGAGGTTTTGAAAGATCATTGATAATGTTGTGTTCTCATTTTATCTCAGTATGTTACTGTATTCTGTATGATCAATAATGACGTTCAATAATGATCAATAATAACTCTTATCTCGGTATGAGGTTTTGAAAAATGATCAGTGGCAATGTTCTATTCCCATTTTATCTCAGTGTGTAATTTTGTATGATCAAGAATAACATCGTGTTCTCACTTCATCTCAGTACTAGGTTTTGAATTATTAGTGACAATGTTGTATCCTCATTTTCATCCGTAGAGACGTCAATAACACAACTTCAGATTCAACATCGAAAAACCAGAAGCCATCCAGGAGCCACAGCTTCGTGAAGAAGAAAGTATCGAAAGAGGTCACTCCATTGGTGAAAAGGAATCCAAATTCTCCAGTCGTGAAGGAGGGATGGCTCCAAAAGAGAGATAGCGGTCCCCTCTCAGTTTGGAGAAAAAGATGGTGCATCCTCTCGGACTTCTGTTTGTTTTATTATAAAGGTGTGTACCTCAATATGTAACACAATTTTTCAAACTTTGGATGGACGTGCCAAAGATTTTGAACTTCCCGAGTGTTCCATTTCCATGAACATGTCCGGAAATGCCCTGTAGCAGTTTTCTACAGCCATGCATGTAATGCTCACTTCCTGTGTCCCTCTGACCAATTATTTTCATTTCCTGTCTTCAGTTCAAAAACCCAATCGAAGGCCCATCTATACGGTGGTAGAAGTAAGCATTTTTTAAGGGGCCATATCTTAGCGTGAATGTAAATGCACACATCTTTAAGTGGAAACAAAAATGATGAATGGGGCTCTGCATTTAAAAGAAAAAAAAGAAGAAAGAGATTTCAGGTGTAGGGTATCTCTGTGTCATTTCATGTTGCAGTTGTTACTATAAGCAATTTTCTTTTTGATTTTGATAATTCAGCACTTTTTAATTGGGTTGGTATTTTGGATGGCGTGAACTATGAATGATTTTGTTGATGTCAACCTGTTTTCACTCTGAAATATTTCAGTAGGATTTAGAGGGGATGGGCTGGGGTTGTACATTAGGTGGTGAAATTGAGTAAAATTAAGGAAAGACTTAAATGACTCATGTGAGTCCAAAGACTAACATGAACAACATCATACGTCAGTCTCTGATGTACCAGTTAGATTCCAGTTGGTTATAAGTACGAGACGCCTTTTTTGATTCCCTGCATTCGGCAAGGAATCTATGCGATTGTGATGGCATGTGTGCGTGTGTATGGGTGTGTGTGTATGTGATGCCTTGGCTTGTAAACACGATATTTCAAGAAGGGAAAGGTGCTAGAACTTCAAAGTTGGTTTTTTGGTAGTCCTTTGTGAGTGGACGGTCACTATTGTTTTTCAGGTAGGTCAAAGGTCATTTGAGGTCACCAGAGCATGAAATATGAAAACTTATTAAGGGAGATATATCAGCAGTGGAATGTTGTTGGAACTTCAATCTAATATTACTGGTAGCACTTGATGAGTAGATGATGTCTGGCATTTTGTATGGGAAGTCAAAGGTCATGTGAGGTCAGCAGAGGACATAGTTTGAAAAACTTGTAAACATGGTATTTCAAGAAGGGAAACTTGCTTGAACTGCAAAGTTGGTGTGTTGATAGTCCATTGTGAGCTTAAAGTATGAAAACCAGTCAAAGGGACATATCTCAGTAATACAATGTTGCTGGAACTTCAAAGTGTTATCATTGGTAGCACTTAATAAGTAGATGTCTGTCATTTTTTATGGAGGTCAAAGGTCATGTGAGGTCAATAGAAGACATAGTTTTAAAACCATGTAAACACAGTATCTCAAGGAGACAAATTTGCTTGAACTTCAAAGGTGTTGTGTTGGTAGTCCACTGCAGGTAGATGACGTCTATCATTTTTCATGGAGGCTAAAGGTCATCTGAGGTCACCAGAGGTTAAAGTATGAAAATATGATCTCTCAGCAGCTGAATGTAACTATCACTTCAAACTGTCAAAATTGGTAGCAGTTGATGAGTAGGTGATCTCTGTTATTTGAATTGCCTATGGGAGACTGAGAAAATCATGTCTTCATATTTAGTTAAATGTTAAAATCACAGAGTTGATGATACTGTATTTCAGATGTGTATTTACTGCAAAAAGCTGACAGCTGTGGACCTACTTGTTAAACAGTTGTGTAATGTATTGGTGCAGTCAAGAGTCTCACATCTTGTCATTACTGAAATGTAATATGATGGATCATTCACATGTACCCCCTGCCCCTTGCTGCTGGCCAAGAAATAGATGTTCAACGGCAGACAAATGTTGGTAAATCGAATTTGGTCTCATGTTCTTCAACAAGCTATTAAAAAGCCCCGTTTTTTTGTAACCCTATCAAATCAATCATTTAATATGACTTAATTAGATTTATCAGCTACCTATTTGCCAGCAACTCCTGTTAAGATTAGCAGAGTACTTTGTTTTAGTCACCTTTTCCCAAGGGAACTACCCTTAGCAGGGAAATATTTTTTGGTTGCCTTTTTCAGACTTCGAACCACACTTTGGTGTCACGAACTTTCTGTCAACTTTACTACCTTGGTTTAGTAACAGATATATCATTAGCACAATTTTCATATGTGGTTTAGTTAGTGGTTGACATTCTTATGTTCTGTTTTTCGTTTTGCTATGGTGGTTTTACAACCCTCTCCCACAGTAGCTTTTGTGTAAAGTGCTTGTATGTACATGTTTTTAGAAAAAAAAGGAGATATTGGCAAGGAATCACAAAGTCCTTTGATTTTCTGGTTAGTTGAATATATTCTGGTCCTTGTTGGGGCTGGATTGATGATATCAGGGTACAGTACAGTAGGATATTGCTCTGAAAGCTAGAATGTGTTGAAAATTTGTCATACATATTTTGCCACTGAAAGTTGAATATGTTGTAGCCGCTACAGAAAACATTGTTTAAGCCCCATTTTTGCATACATGAATATTCTTATCCATTCAGACTAGTCTGCTTGGTTTCAAGTAACAGTGACTTCGTGACAGGCTATGACAGTGATAGGCTTTCTTGGAGAGTCTTAATTTTTTAAATGGCCAACAAAACTGTTGAGGAAATCTTCGTATTCAAATATCTGTAGTATGAATGCATAGTTCTCTTTCAGATTTTATGACCGGTAATCTTTTCTCCTACTTTCGCTTCCATTAAACACTGACAAAGAACAAAGTTAGATGACTAGGCGATTGCCAGTACAACTCATATTTCACCTTTAAAGTAGGAGTATGTTTATGTGAGGGGAAGCTTATGCTGAGGAAAGGTTAACACTTACTGTACAACATCGGTGGTGAAGGATGGGGGAAGGGGATAGGGAAGGGTACGTTCACTTGATAGACAAATGGTGACTCAGCGCATACGGTAGAAGTTTCAGGACTACTGTAGAACTTTATTTGGGAGCGAATAGCGCTAAGCTAAACAATGCATGCTGTGAGTGTTAGCAGGGAGTCAGTATGGCCAGTGGTGAATACCCACACCTGCAAGTTGCAGAGAGAATCTTTGAGAAGGGATGGGGGATGAATTAAACTTTTGACTTTGTTAATTTCTGTCTGTCTTTGTTTTATGTATATTCAATAGATCAAGCAGATAGTGAGCATGTTGGTAGCATTATGCTCCCCAGTTACAATGTCTGCCCTGTGGGACCGAAGGACAAGGGTACAAAGAAGTTTGCTTTCAAGGTGAGTATTTTAAGTTTTGGTTGTCCTGCAGTTAGTCTTGCTTATATCCAATTTAACAGTGAAATTATTTTTAAGCGCATGCACGTTTTTCAAGGAGCCAGTTTGGACTTCACTGAAAGAAAAAAGTGCTGCATAGTAGCATCTAAACATATGGGAAAACCTTTGAAAAGGCTACTCCCAAAATTAGAACTAACTAAAAAGCAGTTTCCTCACAGCAGGGGTTATCATTATAAAAATAATTGTCAAGAACAGGCCAGTGGATTCTATTTGTATACAAGGCTATCCCTTCATGTTACAAAAGAATCTTTGAGAAGGGGTGGGGGAGGGGATAAATTAAATGTTTGACTTTGCTAATTTCTTGACTTTGTTAATTTCTGTCTGTCTGTCAGTCTTTCTTCTTACTGCAACTGAAAAAAAAAAAATACTCATTTGTGTTTGAACTCATGATCTTCCTCGACACTGACGATAACAAAGAATAACTTAATGCAATGTCAACCTGACTTAAAAGCAGGGAAGTGCAATTGAGACGGAGGTACAACAAAAACTACTAAATTTGAAGAAACCTACTTTCCACTGAAATCACCTCTTTTGTTCACTGCTTACAGATTCAATAGGATTAAAGGGTGTTAGGAACTTAGTGCAAGAAGGTCCATATCGTATCCTCTGGCGTATTAGTACCTATCGGAAAATTTTGTTTACAGCCGTGACATTGTCAGTCGTTGTTCCTGAAAATCAGTTTTACACTTTCAGAATCGTTATTACACCCATTGCAGTAGAAAAAAATTGATGTTTTGTAACTTGTTGAACATGGATGCACCTTCTGCAAGCTTGTAAAAGTTAGAGAAAATTGATAAAATGCCACAGTAAAATATAGTCTTACAACTGTTCTTGTCATTCGCATATGGCAAATGTCTATGTCTATTCTTTTAAACCAGTCTGTCCTGATTCTAAAGAGATAACCAGTTGTTTTCATTTTTGAGGCAGTGGTTTTGAGTTGACTGTGGTCAATGAACCTCGCATCAAACCTTTTTTTCTGTGCAATCCTTTTCAAAGATTATATGCAGGTATGAATGAGCGTCACTTGGATATCTCTAGACTCTCAAAATGAGATACGTCACACAAAAGTAGAACGACGAGCTGTTCATCCCCATATGAATTGAAAGTTATCACACCACAGAAAATCTAATAGGATTAGCATAAATTAACCCTCCTGTTGTATCTCCTTCTCGGTTGCATCTCCCTGCTTAAAGTAGTTGTTGCCAGATGATAAAAGTGCCCCTCTTTTTCCTCAACGAAAAATTCTTATGCAACGTTCTGCCCATGACATCGATTGGTGACTGTCACCGACCTTTATGTAAGCCGTCGTTTATTTTTACAGCTTTGTTCAACCACCACTGTCGCTTGAAACCATAGGTATAACTGCAGACTTTGAGTAACTGTGTCCTTAATCTCCGTTCCTTGATCTCCTTACGGGGGGTATAGAGTTGGTGGTAACGTTACCAATGAACTAAGGATAAATGTCCGAGTAATATTGTGCAGCATAACGCAGTGGACATGTTCTGATATGTCTAGTCAATGCTAATTCAGTGAGGCTTAAAGAAGGGTTATGTTTATGGCACCGAATGTAGCATGACTGTCCCTGTCTGAAATGTTAACCAGTTTTGCAGCGTAGTTTTGGAAGTTAAGGAATAAAATGCTGATACATGTGTCTAATCAAGGGCACCATTTTGCCACCTTTTCTCCATGGAGAAAAACGTAACTCTGAAGAATAAAAAACTGAACGTTCTGCGGGGAAGTGTGAAAATAGGGCCAGTCATGGTTTGTAGCTGAATGTTGACTGCCGGGAAGGATGTGACCGACCCTTTGATTTATCGTTTTATGTGATGTGAGGTGATACAGTACGAACGCAGGCCTTACCAAAGTCGCCGTACCCACATCGAACATTACAACGCCGCGAGAGATCGAACATAAACTGCCTGTCATACATATGAAGGGTGGCCAGCGTCAAAATCAAATTTCATGTCTACGTTTCTAGTATTCTTTCAAAAAGTAACAAACAGAGTCAGCTTCCAAACAGTTTAGTGGCAAGACTATTCCAAAAATCCAACAACTCTATTTCTGAAGGCAAATGTGTTCGCGTCTGAATGAATGTGCTGTTCCGTACAGTAAGTTTCAGTCAGAAAACTTTCAAAACGTCTCTCCTGATACTGAAATTCAACAAATCGGAGGTAACGTTGACAACTGCATGATTGATGGATCGGTGTTGATGAGTTACATGTGGGGACGGATAACAAATTCAGGGAATGATTCATCCAGTATTGTATTGCAATTTCTGACACGCACAGGCCAAATTGCTGCATAAATAAAAAAAAAAACTTGGTATGAATAACCCTTAAGGTCCCCTAAATTTCTCCCTGGTATTTAACTGATGCAACAAGAAATGCAGAGGTTAGAGGCCATCAACAAAGATAAAGATAAACAAAGGTAGAGGTCAGAGGTTAACAATTAGGGCAAAGGTCAGAGGCTAGTAACAAAGACACAGGTCAAAGGTCAATAACAAAGACCGAGGTTATAAGTCAATAACAAAGACAGAGGTTAGAGGTCAACAACAAAGGTCTGAGGTTATAGGTCAATAGCACAGGCAAAGGTCAGAGGTCAACAGCTGAGGCCAAGGTCAGAGGTCAATCACAGAGCCAGAGGTCCCAGATATTAGAGGTCATTATCTTCAGAGTAGAGTCAATTGTCTCTGTTAGAATGAGAATCTTTCCTTGAGAATCCTTTGCCTTCCCTTCCAGTGTGAGCACGAGAACATGAGGACCTACTACTTTGCAGGCGCCAGCCAGGAGGACATGGACGGTTGGATGAGGGCCCTCCATGCTGCCTCAAAGCTTGAATTGGACCCTAATGATGGGTGAGATTGCCATCCTTGTTATTTCCAGCTTTTCAGTGAAGAAAAATAATAAAGCAAGCTATTTCGAAAGTTCTTTTTTTTTTCTACATCAAAGCTTTCAGTGTAATGAAAAAGTAATATCCAAGGTGCCCGACGGTTCGAACTCAGTTTGATCTACAGACGCATTTAACTTATCTGAAAATCTTGGCCCCCCCACTGGCTACATCTGCATCCAGAAAAGGGAAAGAAGTCCTTAAAAACGTTAGCCACCCCTAATGCATACCATCCATTATGAGTTTTTATTGCAACTACATCTTTGCTTGAGATTGTGTGTCCATCAAACTCTTCTTGATGATTGTGTCTATCATCTCGTGCCATTAGACAAGTGTGATATCCCACAACATCACTTAATAAATTCAGGTTGCCATGGTAACCACTCGCTGATGCTTCTGAAGTAAGAATTGCAGCTGCGAAGACCTAGTCATGAGGTCATTAAAAAGAAGAAACCACCCTCATGGAATTGCTTAGAATGTTCTACAAAACTACTAAAAAGTTGCATTCAGGTATCTGACATAGGCATCAATTTAGGCACTTGTGATGTTTTTTTGGTAATCCGTTTAAATGTGAGGGGTCGGGGGGGGTGTAAATGAAGTAAAAGTTACGTACTGTGACGAGGTCTGCTGAGCATGTTTTAGTGTGGTTGTCTGGTGACCAGAATATATTAGTGTTAGTCATTATTGAGAATAATCACAGGCAGGCTTCTAGCAACCCTGGCCAACAACGGCCTGCTGTAGCCACCACTAAAACTTGTCGACCGGCCTGAAGAACAAATAGCCAGACTATTGGCCAGGCAAGGAATCTAGGTCTATTTTGGAATAACAACACCAGAGGACGGTTTTGGTTCCACATATTATTTTGAAGTATGAATTGCAGGGCAAAGATCAAGTTATGAGGTCATTAAAATGAAGAAATCACCCTCATGGACGTGCTTAAAATGTGCTACTAAAATGCGAAATAGTTTATTTCAGGCTTCTGACATAAGCATCAGTTTAGGCACTTGTGATGTTTGCAATCATATTTGCAATCATTTTAAATGTGAGGGGAAAAAAATTAGTAAAATGTATATCTATATCTTAATATATATAAGGTCTGCTTAGCGTGCTTTAGTGTAGTTTTCTGGTGACCAGAATATACTTATGTTAGTCATTATTGAGAAAAGTCACAATAGGGTTCTAGCCACCTTGGCCAGCAATGGTCGGCTGTAGCCAGCATTTAGGCTTGCCGGCCATTCTGAAGAACAAATCGCTGGAGTCTAGACTCTGGTACTGGCAAGGAATCCGAGTCATTTTCGAAATATTTGCACTCGAGGATGGTTTCGGTTTCCTTTATTCTCTCAGGAAGCAAGATAGAGACGACGAAGATTGGGGAAGGGGAACGACTTCGCCACGAAGTGTCAGCCAGCCGCCAAATGGGATACATGACAACTCCAGAGTGAGCGTGGGTCAATCGGAAGATCTGCACACAAGGCTGCATTCACCACAAGAGAGCAACCGGCCTCACTCTTGGCAGAATGGCTACAGGGGTGACAGCAACCCACCAATCAGGGAAGACGAGAAATACAGAGTGAAACGTGATTACGAAGAGGTGCCTCGTAGAAACCGTCCAGAGAGTAGCTCACCTCTGTATGCCAGCCCATACAAGTAAGTACTATATGTATAATAAAATAATGGCTGATACAGTTTCTAGAGTGCTCCCCTTCATGATACCTCAATACTTCTTGTGTACACTTCTGCTCTTGTTGATTTTTCAATTACTGACAGACATCATGGAGAACAAAAAGAAAATGAAATGAATGAATGAAATTAAATTTAGTTTTTGCAGTATTACAATGAAGAAAATGGAATATCTCTTCATGGTTGAGCTATAGTAACAATGTGGTTTTTGCCTCTTCCACCTTGTAATAATACCCGGTTTGTCCATACTGTGGTTAAGATTATTACTTCAAGAGATATGTTGGTTAATGGAGACCAATCTCTTCGCAATCTCTGCCCCCTCCAACCCCCCCCTCCATGGGGAAATATCATCGCGGTGTCGTCATGGAATCTTGGTTGTTTTAAAGATGTTTGTGTAAGTACATTGTAACAACTTGTTTAAGTATCGAGATGTGTTTTTGTTTTTTCTTCTGCAGAGATGATCGACAAAACAGACCACAAAGCGTAGGTCCTGGAGACTACCCAGAAGATGACCCCAGACAAAACCGTCAAAACTACCCCCGGGGAGACCCCAGAAATCAACCCTGGAGCAGGAGCAAGTCATTACCTCGCCATGTGGGACCCCCCCCAGGCAGTCGCGGACGCTCGCATGACCCGTACTCGACCATGCCGAGAAACCAGAATACCAGGCCTGCCTCCAGTGAGTTAAAACAGTTTTCCTTGTTCCTAACCATTGAAAGCCATGTAGGATCCTTCTTGATCCTTCATCATGTACTGGCTTTTGCTACATTTTTTGAATGTCTGTTAGGGGAACATGGAGTGGAGTGATGTTAAACTTGGCCTGTGGTAGACCTTGACAAATGGAATTCGCTACTACTGCATTGGAGATGTTTTGTGTCCTGTCACTGAGAAAAGATTGTCAAGGTGTGTGTGTGACGGTTGCTCGTAAACACTCTATGTCAAGAAGGGTAACTCTGAGTAATTTCATTTTTGGCATGTAGGTTGCCCATATTGAGTAGATGATTCCTATTGTTTTTGGTGTCCAAATCTTGCATATTAATGAGGTTATGGGGTAAAACATAAAAAATGTTAAAACTGCCATAGTTCCTTATCCGTGGGTCAGATTTGTTTTAAACTTGATAAGGTTGTCTGTTATTAACAGGTTCAGGACCCTGTGAAATTTGGTGCTTATCAATATAGAGGAAGGGATAATTTTTCACTATAAAACAATAGTAATAGCCTAAACACCATTATTGTGGTTATTGTAAACTACCGTACAAATGCATATTGGGCTACATTGTGCAATGGCAGTTTTTGATTTTGTCGCACACAGTTAACTCAATGGGATTGCTCCCTACAGTACTGCATTTGTAACTTAGTGAGTAACTTCTAGTGTGAGGGGCCTCGTAAGTTGTCCAGAGAGACAGTCTTGGTATGGGGAGTCATGGGGTCAGATAAACAAGGAGGCATTATATTTCATGCATTGGAATGTTAATGGGTTTATAAAAAAAATGAAGAAAATAAAAAAAACATCTGTTCTGTCATTTATTTGGATAATATCAATATCCAGAGGAACAGCTGGTAGCAGAACAAGGTTTCTTAACAATCAACTTGGAGTGCTTTCAATCATATTTCACAATGTCGGAAAGGATGGAGGAAGCAAAAATACTGAGGAGGAATCATAACTTAGGGTCAACTTACAAGGATTTTGAGAGTGTTAAAAGCTACTTGTAACAAGGAAGAAATTATCGCAGAGTCGATAAAGGAAAATTTGCAAAAGGCAGAGTGCCAATTTGAGGCAATGGAAGAGGTTCATGCTGATCTGGCTGGGCTGTTGTCTGATGAAGCATTTGAGCAAGCAGAAAGCTGGATGTTGGAATGCCAAAAGCATTATACTGAGGAGAGGGAGGAAGCATTGAAAAAGTTAAAGGAGGAAATTGAGTTTCAAATTAGCGTTGGAATTACCTAAGGCAGAAATTCCACCATACGATGGAGACCCAAGAACGTTCTGGTCCTTTATGAAGAATTTTGAGGTAAATATGGCAGACAAGCTGAGTTCAGATGAGGTAAGCTTGAGTTATTTGATTCAACTAACAACAGGCAAGACTAGAAGCAGCATTGATTACTGTGTGTTTCTTGGAGCTCAGAGATAATGTTGACTGATGTGATACTCATACTGTACTTGATGTGTGGGTTGTATGGCCTGGGTAGGTGATCCCTATTGCTTTTGGTGGGCGTCAAATATCACGTTCATTGTAGGTCACCAAAATAAAGGTCATTTTGGGTTAAAGGCTTGTGGTGTATCAAGAAAAATAACTGCAGTTGATCTTATACTTGTCATGTGAATAATTCATGTTTGTTGTAATATAACCATGTAGCAAGGAATCACAAAGCCTTTTGGCTTTCTGGTTAAACTTGTGGTTGTACTTGTCCCTTAGCGAGAAGTAATTCCCCTGGGAGGATACACTTGCCTGAAATAAGCAGTCAGTAGCACAAAGACATTAACCTTTGAATTATAAATGGTGTAATATCAATGGAAGGTATTTTAACCTGTGTTGCATCAGACCACACAAAGAAAGTACTATCAAGCCACATTGCAGTATTGAGTTGATACACTTAGGTTTGTAACTGGTGCTAGAAGTGTAGGTTAGGCTAGGTGCATCAGTGGTAAGAGTATTATCGTTCATGAAGAAGTTGGAATAATTGTCGTCTTCTGTAAGATTTGAAAGAGTCCACAAGTACTACTCATAAATTGATTACTATTTTAAGCATGTGGTAAGTTTGAAAATGCAGACAGGTGGCAATTCCAGAAAGTACGTGTTACAGCAATCGAACCTTACCAGCGCAGTGTGTGTCTTCTAGCAACAGGTTAGAAAGAGATCCCAGGCATGTACAGACACTGAACTCGATCTGTTTGTGATAGCTTACCATGAAGCACTAAGTGCTGACATTCCAGTACTGGAGGTGCTGAAGAAAATGTCCTCAGGGATGAAAGATTTCCAGGTTACTCGGGAAAACCAGTAAATAATTTTCATATATGGCAATGTTTCCCAGGGATGTAAGTGCTCCCGTATTGATACAGAAATCAGGGTTTTTTTTTTTGTCAAGTTCCAACAGTTTCATGGTAGATATTCTCACATGCTCACTTCGTCTGAATCTGAGAATGTTGCTAACGCTCTCCTAACTTCAAATCGTTACAGCTCATTTTTCGCCCTAAACAAGCTTGCTGTATATTCATGTCACCCGCATGACTGCCACTGTCATTTCTGTGTAACTGCTGTTGTTGCACACACATTTGAAAATGAATGCATGTGATGTTTGTGAGCAGCAGTATACCATGGGAGATGATATTCGTGATCACTTTTGAAAGTAAGACTGAATTTTGTTTGGGAGTTATCCGCAAGTCAGCTTTCTGTTGGCATGCGTTAGCCTAGTCATAGAGCTAGGTTACACATGTGTTGGTGTTATTGTACAAGCTTTCCTGTCATTGAAGGTTCCAGTTTTTTCTCTTTCCCTATCTCATTTATATCCCTGGTTCTTTCTATTTTTGTCAGGTGTTCCGCCGACGTACGTTGATCCTCAGGAAATCCAGATGAGGAAGAGGCAGAATAAAAATTTAGAGGCTCCTCCTCCTCAGCATGGTGGTAGTAGGGAGCCCTCGGTACAGAGTTACCCTTCTGTGTTCGGGTCCAACGATTCTGACCCACCTCAGAGGCCGCCTTATCCTGCTGGGTACGAGGGCAGGAGACCAGATCAGAATGCAAACTATGCAAAACCCCAAAACCAAGTCTTCCAACAGGTAAATGTGGTATCTTTTTTGAGTTACAAGTCTATAATTTAAAACCTCATGGTGCTTAGCGCCTATGGAAACACATATTTTGTTTCTTACCTCAATTGCTGGGAGGTTCTACCCGTCACTGTGAGATTACAAAAGTTCTGATATTTTTTTCAGCATCTTTTTTCAAATATGTTCCTCATTGGATGTTTGGCATATTCCTCTCAATGTCCAGAGGCGGGCTCCAACACCGGAGCAGCGCTCTGTGCTACAAAGCCCTATGCAACAATCGCCACCATCTCGGGAACCGGAACAGAGAAACGACTTGAACAGTCCTGTATCCTACCAGAGACCTCCTCCGATGGAAAGGCCGGTCTCCAGGCAGCAGTCCCACCGCGAAGACGCACCACTTACCAGGCAGCAGGCACACCATGAAGAAAGGTAGGTGGTACCGGGGTTCTAGCTAGGATGGTCGATGATGGCGGCTGCAGCTGGCGCTGATGCTTGCCCGTCGGCGTAGACAGCTAGTTGTCAGTTTACTATCTGGCACAAACTTTACAGAATGCTGAAGACTATGTGCTAAATTGTACATATTTGTAGAGTATCCAAAAATATGTTGTATAATATATATACATATATGATAAATATATATGTCGTTTACACAGTTACCTGAAAAGTATAACTTCCATCAGAGTAGGAGTTTGTCATGAGACCATAATGCAACATTTTGCATTCCATGTATCTTGTAGTACAAGCATGACCGTGAAGTGTATTTAAATGAATGCAAAGTGAATTTTGGTACACTTACAACATTCATGACGCTCTGCATCCAGGTCTGAATTTTAGACCTGTGTCATGACATCTTTGGTCGGGTCACCTGATGGAGGAATATTTAAATAATGCACACAAAATCTTTGAACTTCATTTCAAAGATTACCCATTATGTATATTCCAAGTACAAGGAACCTTAGTGCCCATGGGCTGTTGCAAAATCATGCAAAATATTTCTTCTTTTACAGATTGTATGTAACACTGTTGATTGTTGGTCACATCAGTACTATGCAAGTGGTTCCTTCTGGGTGTTTGTCATGTTTGGGGGTCCAGTGTCCGAAATGGGCCATCTGTGCCATTTTGTAAAAACTTGAATTATGATTTTTCTACCACAGATTTTATGTTACAAAAGTGTTGGTTCATGGTCAAAAATGGGCCATATATGCTATTGTGGAAAATATTGCAAGTGCTCCTTTTACTTCATGATTTAAATTACTTTACAACTGCACAAGGACCCACAGTGCCCACGGGTTCTTTTTTTTCTTAACGATGCTATTGCATTCTATTACATTTTTATTCATTTTCTTTAGGATACCACAGCCTCTGGTCCATGTGGAGGTCCAGAGGTCCGCAGTCCCTGACCTTAGGTCATCGCCATCTCAGAGGTCGCAGAGATCAGTCAACTCTTTCAGCCCCCATTCACCTAATTCTAGAGGTAAGTGTTATTTGTAGGATAGGTTGGCCTCTCGTGGACAGGGTCGTCGCGGTGGGCGGCTGTGGGTGGCAACCTCCCAAGACTAGCAATTCCAGCATGGCATTTGTGATCAGTTCACATCTTACTGCCTTCGCAAAATGTAGTAAATGTGACAGGAAAAGTGGCCTTAATTTAGTTTATCTTTTGAGTTAAGACTTGGTGCGAGTACTTTGCCATGTCAGTGCCTACAAACCATAGAGCAGTCAGGTGGCACTGGTCCCTGGACACTTCCTGGGGCATTGTCGAACGCCCCCACCAGGTGTCCAGGTGCAACCCTCTGGACCCCATCCAAAGTGGCTGGTTGCGAAGGTTGCTCTGAGGTTGGTGCTACAATTTTTTCTAGCAACAAACTTGCTTTGCTTGTGGACCAGGTTTAATTGATAAGTTTTTCTTCGTTGGTTTAGCACGCAGTGCTGTTTCCAGATTTTCGAGAGAGAGAAAGAGGGAGGGGGGGGGGGGACTAAAGGCCAAACACAAGCACTAACTGGTTACATTGCAGAAATTTAGGGGATGGGGGTTCTCTCACCCGCAGAAAATTTTTGGTAATCGATTTGCTAAATGATTCATAGTGGTGCCAAGTAGAAATGATTTTTGCTCCACTTAAAAATGGTAGTAGCCTTTCTTTTTTTGCCAAGAGGAGCTCTTGTAGGTGTTCCAGAATTTTTAGGGGGTGGTTGCTATTTCAGGACAGGGATTTTCAGGGGTAGGCTGCTCCCCATGACATGCCCCTGCAAGAACACTGATACAATATTGGTAGATAATCGTCAGGCTGTTTTCAGCTGTGTGCTGCCTGTATGATATACAGTACAACTGTTGTTGACAACCCACGAGCTAGGATTGAGCCCAGGAGCTCATCCATAGGTTACATCAACTTCTTACTACCTGCTGTTCTCTGTGGTATACTCTTATGTAAAGTTAACACGTTACTCTCATTGCACATCGTTAGTAGTATTGTTAGCAGTAGTACATACTTTCATTTTCTTTCAAAGGCAGTAGAGGTAGATGAGATTTGCAATTGTTGTGCTATGTGAGTGAGGTGCAGTGTTCTCCAACAGGGGTCTTAAGATTGTGCCCTGCCCCCTCTCCCCAGTGAAGATAATTAAAGAGTTCCGGTCCTTTACAAAGGCTTGGCTTGGACACTGCACAAATAGAGCAGGAAATCAACTCTTAAAAGACATCATTTTACATTGTTGAGCGTGTCAATTATTAAGAATTTCTGGAGATGAGGTTGAACCCTGTCCTCTGAAACCTCCCCCTAGCTGTCACTTAGTGATTGCATATGTGATGGAAGTGTGGCGACCCCCACCTCTTGAAAATCTGTGAAGAACACTGAGATGGTATGGTTTGCATGCACAGCATCTCAAGATTACAACCAGAGTCAAACTTGACAACATTGTCTGTTGATGACTTTTAATGGAAAAGGATCCTGTCTGCTTCATGGAGGTGAAATGTCAATTAAGGAAAACTAAAATGAAAATGTGGAAACAAGGACTAAACAACCTTTCTGTTTAAAAGTTGTTTCAACCACAAAGTTACAGCTGTCAATTTGTCACATATTTGAGTTGATTCCCAGACAATCACCCCTTGGTCTTTCATCACCAGCTGAAATAACATCCACCCAGGAGCTATTTTCCTGGGGTTTTCTGCCCAGGTAATATTTTTCTGGGGGTGTTTGTGTGGGGAGTATTCGTCCTAGGTGGTATTTATGTCGAGGCATTTGACCTGGAGGTATCTCTCCAGGAGGTATTTTTTTAGGGGGTATTTGTCTTGGGTATCTGTCCAGGATGTTTGTCGGAGGGTGCTGTCTAACAGGTAATTGCTTGGGGGTACTTGCCTGGGGTATCTTCCCTTGGTATTTGTCCCAGTGTCATTTGCCTTAGGGGTATTTGTCATAGGGTAGTTGACGGGGGGGGGGGATTTGCCCAAGGGGTATTTTTCTAAGGGTACTCACGGTCACATTTTAGTTTCTTCTTGTCTTTTGTTTCAGATGGCAGGGATTCAGTGGATGTGGCTCCTTCAAGGCAAAGACCTCCGGTTTCTAGAAGCTCAACCCTCAGGGAAGAGAGAAGTGGTGACCAGCTTGCACCCCTTGCACCCATCCAGGGGAACAGACTAAATAACAGGCAGCAAAATAATCCACAGAGATTGCAGGTAAACAACTCCTTGATGCCAAAATAAGTACACTGTACCTTGAGGTACTAAATCACTTTTCGGGTATTACAGCCACGTTTGATTGCTTCTCAGCATTCATGCATCTATTCTGTTTTGATGACAAAGCTTGCTATGGGTGAAGCTCACATTCGCAGCTGATCTTGGGATGATGTTAGTAGGAGGTGGGGGGGGGGGAGGGGAGAACCGGGAGGATGCAGAAGGTAATTGTTTGTATCTGATACACGTTTCTGTTTATGCTGTTTATAGAAACATGAAAGTGACGCCAGCATTGTATTGTATTGCATTGTATTGCATTGCATTGTATTTTATTGCATTGCATTTTATTGTATTGCATTGCATTGTATTGTATTGCATTGCATTGTTTTTTACTCTATTGTATTGCATTGAACTGTACTGTATTGTTTTGCATTGTATTAACTCAGGTATCTGCTGAGACAAGCTCAGCCTGAAGTTAAATCTGCAGTAGATCCACATTACCTTTGTCATTGGATTGGTTTGACCAAGTATCAGTTGTTTCTGCACAAGATGTTTGTACCGTCACATAGAAGCCATCACAGCTTTTCATATTGATCGGCTTGCTTAACATGGATCTGTTAATTTATCCTTATCCTCTTCAATAAAAAAATCAAAGTTTTGCTTACGTTTTTGGTGGTATCTGTTTCTCAGCCCGGTCAGCCGACAAGTCGTTTCAGGATGTGGCAGCAGAAGGCACAGCCGTACATAATGCTGTCGACAGGTATAAGACTCAGGCTCAGCATAGCCGCCAACGATCTCCTGGGAAAATCGGTAAGAGTCACACTGGGTATCACGTTTGAGGTGGTAACGTGGTAACTTTATGAATACCAGCAGGTCATAGCTTTAGATATGGAGCCTATGGACACAGCTCTCGGTCGAAACCACTCAAAAAGCACACTTGTGTTCCATTCTTCTTGATCTTATGTAAATTTGTCAATTTTGTACTTAATGCTCCAAAATTTACCTCTTCTTTATTATTTAGTAACAGTTTCAAAGCAAAATTTCATCAACTGGGCATCTTTTTGTTTGTGCATCTTGTTTTTGTGTATTGGTATTAAGCATAACCCTTAGAAAAAAGTGAGTTCCAAATTTTAACATTCAGTTCCAATAAATATTGTTCACTGAATAATTTTACATCCCTTAAGGGGGGTCATGGCCACTCTCTTTCCAAGCTGGAAGGACGTAGCCATCTTAAAGAGATGAAAGGACAGAACCACTTCTTGGCAGACAAGATTGGGAAATGGTCTGTTGAGGAAGATAGTTTGTTGATTTGGGACTGTTTGGAAAGAATAAACTTAAAAAACTGATCTTACAACAACGGACAATCATCTTTTGTAGAATTCTTTCACATATCGGCAAATTTTGTGCAAAATTTTAAAATATTACATAATATGTGGAAGTGAAGTTTATGTAACAAAGTTTATGGTCTCCATTTCATGGACCAGGTTCGTAAACATACAATTTGTCAATGAGTTTCCAAGTTTTTTTTTTCCTTTTAACTGTAGTTGCTTTTAGTGCAAAATGTATGATTGTTCCATTTCTGCCACGAAATGCTGACCCTCTTTGCACGCAACGCTGTTGTTTACGCCATCTGGGACATTGCGTCCTTTAACGATAACCTCGATTTGACCGAGCTAGCCAGAATGTAGACACTTCATCAGTCTTCATTGGTTTGGAGTAAATTTTATCTCCCTGGTATTATTGTCCGACGTTGCCGAGGATCTGTGAACGTATAACAGTTTGGCTCTTTCAACAACAAAAGACTAAAAAGACTGCTGGAGATGCTGCTCTAGAAATTAATTGATGATTGTCTTGATGCTGCTGTAGTTAACGGATACTGAGCAGGAGTGTTGCTGCTCTTGTAATTTTCCTTCCTGTAAAGTAGGATAGTGTTGCTTCTCAATAAATAGGCTAATAAATTAAGTTAATTAATACTGTGCAGGGTAGTGTGTTGCTGCTTAAGTGATAATTTGATACAAAAGTTACATAGTGTCGCAGCTCCAGTGATTAATCAATACTTAGTAAGGTAGTGTTGCTTTTGTAACTTTTTGATACTAAGTAATTTACTCTTTTCTTGCTTCTGCGTTAATTAATTGATTATATGTCGGGAAGTGTTGCTGCTTGATTCATATTTAAGTGTTGCTGCTCTAGTAGTTTAAGTTTAATTTTGAAGTGATGATAAAATTGGATTTTATTTCTATCATTCTCTTTGGTTTTGAGAATATTACACCAATTTTTCCATCTTTTCCAAACTTTGTTGCCCATCAGCATGAAGAACTGGTCCTGTTTCTGATTCAGTTGAGGCGAGATAAAGCCAACATGGAGGAATGGCTGAGGATGATTGATAACGAGCTCAACGTAATCAGAACCAATCCTGGCTATGCCAACGAGAACCAATCTGCTTTAAGATCAAGGTATGGATCCTCTCTACCTTTCTCAGCTGTTTTGTCGGAAATTCTTGGCTCATTTGTTGGACATTCCAGGCTCATTTGTCGCAAATTTGTGGCTCATTGGTCGGACATTTCCGGCTCATTTGTTCGAAATTCCCGGCTCATTCGTCGGAAATTCCAGCTCACATGTCGGACATTCCAGTCTCATTTGTCCGAAATTCCTGGCTCATTTGTCAGACACTCCCATCTCATTGGTCGGAAATTCCAGCTCATTTGTCAAAGAGCGCACTTTTTTTTTTGTAGTCCTTCTGGCGGCAGCAATGTATGAGTCTATGCCTATCTCATATATATATGAAAGTTAAATTGGAAGATCCAAAACTCTATCAACTGTATTATTATGATGACAGTATTTTGACCAAGCCATGAGTCATCATTAATTCAAGTCTGCTGATGATTCTTACCCATAATGTTACTTATTGTGATGGACGTTTACTCCTAATTGGATACCACTCCTTCACCTCGGAAAATTGCACAATACAACAGTGACCCTTGAAATACTGTAGCATGTGATATTCCTTTACGTAACATTATTAGTTTTTTTTTCTGGTGCAACATGCTGTGACATGATATTGTAACTATCATTTGTACGTGTCCACCCCCTCCCCCAAAACAGCGTATCTTGATTAAACTGTGACATTTCTCAGTTGAAGACAAATATCGCCTCATATCTGTCGTTGAAATTTAACCGGCGTCAACCGGTCGACCATTTAAGATTTATAATTTGTGTTTTTCCTTTTCAAAATGAAGATGTCCTACCATTGTCTTACCTTGTAACTAGCAGTTAATTATCTTAGCCAGTTAATTATCTTTATCTAGTTGGCACTATCATAGTCACGCTTGCATCAAACTATTGTTTAGCGTCTGTCCATCGGCTGAGTTCACCCTTCCTCTCGATCTCTTCCTCTCCGTTTTCCGGAATCCTAAAGTGCATTTGAATCTTGGTCTGCAGCTGATTTAGTTTTCAAACGGACAATGCTGTCGCAGAATTTGTTCTCCTTTAAAAAAAAAGAAAAAAATTTTTTTCAGGCAACTGTGACATGTGGACTACCTGTGAATTTCTCTACCAATATGCGTTACGGTGACTGTAACAGTCAATGACTACTCAAGCCATGTAGATCTTTGGTATTATTATGAAATTGCTTCTTTGCAGTTTTGTACCTAAAAGTAAAATGTGTCAAAAAAATAAGATTAATTTTCATGCCTTCATGTCTTCAAGTCTTCTTTTCATGAAATAATGTAGACTCGAGGTAAATTCGTTTTCGTCGTTCCATTTTTTTTTTTTCATACCCGCAAACAAATTCTGCTTCGTTCCCAGACAAAGCGACTCTCTCCGCCGTTCCAACCCAAATCTCAGCGAGGACGACCTCTACGAGGCTGAACTCAAGAAGGAGAAGGACGAAGTCTCCCGAGAGCTGGAAGTCAGCTTACCGTTGATCAATTTGGTGGATAATCTGGTGCGGATGGGTAGCCTGTATGGTGGTCAAAATGAACTCATCGCTCATGAATTTTACAAGGTAGGTAGAGATCTCTCGTTGTTGGTGAAATATTTATGTGTACACTCATGTCAAAGACAGTATTTTTTTTTCTGATGTTAATGAATCGACAGGAAGAACGTAAGTTTGTGGAACTTTTTGGTAAACTACAGTAAGTCTGTATGAAATGTTTTACCAACTGCCTTTAAACAATCGTCTGTACTCCTTTTAAGAGAGATTGTATTTCATCTACCATCGAAGAGTTCATTTGTTTGCCTGTCTTCAGAATCAGTACCAGAAGGACCTGCCTCCGGTGACACCAAAGATGATGGTGGAGTATACCCGGCAACAGGAGGAAGAGAAACTCATGAACGGGATAGAAGAAGATCACAGGAAACTACAGACAGCAGAGGATAGAGAACTGGATGTAAGTTTGAAGGAACGGAGAGAATCGCAGGACTGGCTGAATCCCCGGGGGGAGGGAGGAGTGAGGGTGTGATGAGGTGGTGGGATGTGAGATGGATGGCAAGGAAATTCTGAAGCTTTCATCTGAAAGAAGGACAAATACTTCCCAGCAGATTTTTTTTTTTGGTGGTATTCTGTTAGGGATTTGGAGTTGTCTGTCAAACTAGTGGGGACAGTGACTGAGGGGGGAGCAGGGGTGGGAAGACTGGAAGAGCGAGGTAAGAGTTAAAGGAAAGTGCATGATGGTCTTGTCAGCAAAGGACAGGAAGCAAGCTGTATGACTCTAGAATTGAAGTGTTCCTGGCTATTTTTTTTTTGGTGGGGTGCGGGTGGGGATGGAGCACTAAGGAATCAATATTGAAAGGTGTATGAGTGTGGCATGCTTGTAAGAAGTTAAAAATTGGAGAAATCAAAGTTACAGAAAAATTGATAGATGATCATTTTGTCACACTTACAGTGTATGCTAGGGAAACTTTGGATTCAGGTAGCAATTTCAAAAACAGGTCCCGACGTCATTGCCCATTGTGTCGTACGACGAGATACACGTCAACGTGTGTTATCAATGCCGCTACAGTCTTTCGATGGAAGTAGCCTGCAGTGATGTGATGAGGGTCATTGTCTTCATTTATTTTCTTTCAGGAGAAGCTCAGAAAGTTGCGGTCATTGGACCAGAAATTGCAAGAGATTTCATCAAATGTTTATGTCTTGAAGGAAGAAAAGGTATGTGACATCGACAGAGTTGATAGGATGAAGTACTTTCGGATGAGTTGAAAGGCTCGTAAATTGGTGAAGGGTCCGGGATTGGGATCAGTGGCTGGGAATGAGGTGATGAACCGGGGAGGTTTGTGGAGGTATGTTGCTATTTAGACTTAACGCTACTTGAGCATCCCATAAATCATCGCAAACGTATTCACATTGAAAACTTGTCTTGCTCTTTGCCCATGTCTGTACATGTCATGTCAACATTTGGAGTGGGGGTAGGTCATTATTCCTGTGTAGCAGTTTATAAGGTCACGGTAGTTTATCTGTAGATTTTTCAAATCATTGTTTAGTCTTCTCCCTGCATAGTACATTTAGAATTCTAGAATTCTGATTGTGGGGTAATTTCTCTCTTTGTGGGTGTTAGAGACTCATGCAACTCTGCTTGCTTTTACTTTGCAATGAAATTGGTATCAGTACTAATGCATGAGCAAGTCATCTCACTTATTTAGAAGTGCTAACCTTACTTTTAGGTTACTGGTGTTGCTTGGTGCCGATCCTATTGTAATCTGGTGGTGATCCTTCTAGGATTACTGGTGTCGTTTTCTCGACAAGTCACCGATCACTGACTCATGTAGCTTTGAACTTTCATTGGTAAGGTTTGATGATGTAGGACTCATTTCCTCTTACCTGTTTGTCTCTCCGTGTCAGGATCAAATTGAAAACTCGATGGAGCAGGTGAGGCAGGAGTATGAGAGAGAATGGGAAAACAAGGAGGCCCAGATGGAACTGGAAGACCAACAGATAAGATTGGACAGACAACTCATAAGGGTTAGATCACATCTTGCCCAAGGAACCAAGGTTAGACTTTAACCCCTATCCCAGTCATTTCTTGTTCCTCTTTTTTTTTTGTCTTGCTTTTTCAATGGAGTGTCCTTCTTGCTAAACCCATAAATTTTGTTTAGGGGTGTTAGACATCGGGTCCAGAATTCAGACCGGAGTACCCACCACCCGTAGTCGGCCGGGTACCTGGGTACCTCAAAAATACGACTCTTATCAGGCTACTAGTTTGTTGTGAAGTGATAACAAGATGGTTTGCTTCTCAAAGGAGTGAAAGGACCTGCATTGTTGTCCATGGCCCCTGGAGATGTCCCCACCATGACTTACCCATCATAGATCCTGGTAAATTTCTTTGTTTGCCATGGAATTTTTACCTCACATGAGAATTCCGTTACTATAGACCATTGGTGATTACACTTGGGGTCCTGGCTCTATGTCTCATAAGTCCTCAAGTTACCCTTCCTGCTTCTCAGAACTGGCTTCAAATCCAATCTGGCATGTGTAACAATTTGAGAACCGTTCGATTTATAAGAAGAATGTGAAAGGAAATGTGAATATAAACAAGAGGGGCGATCAATGGATGAGGGGGGAGGGGATTGATGGATGAGGGGTAGCATATGGCGGAGTAGAGGGAGACTGATTGGATATGGTCGGGTGTATGGGGGAGGTTCGAAGACAGTTCGACAACATATTTAACTATATTTTCCCCTCCTGTTGTAGGATCTGGAAGACATAACGACGGAGAACGCCAAACTGGAACATGAAATTGCCCTCTTGAGGATGAAGAGACAAAAGGACCAGCCCATGGAGAATGGGGTGAGAGTCTCCGCCTGCTCGAGGAGTTGTAGATTTGTAAAGCGGTGTCTCGGCCATTTGCCCTTTCGTTCTCGTCCTTTTGTGTTTCATGTCTTAAAGTATTCTCGTAAAATCGTCTCCTTCTTCGCTTAATGCAAATCACGTTATTGAATCTCCAAGGTCTCAGCAAGGTCTCCCTTTTAATGATTGAAGCAATTTTTTAGAGGAGGCAAAATTGTAGTTTTTCAAAAAAAAAACAAAAAAACAAAAAACCAAGATTGTATAAATGAGCAGTTATAAAAGAAAATCAAGATTATGGACAATAATTTATTAATGTATGCATGTGCAACACACTGGGATGCTCTTCCTTGGCACATGATGTAGAACTAGTGTACTCCAATACGTCATGGTTCTGTTTCGAAAGGACAATGACCATTCGCTGCAGGCTATCATTATCACTTTTTAGATTTTATAAATTGTTAATTTTATATATCAATCAGTATTTCAGTTATTATTTTAAGTGTTCAGTGTCGTACAGTTCTGTGTTTCGTTAATACGATGATTAATGCTATGCCTAATGAAGTTTCTTATTGGGACAGTGCCACACTTGCATGAGAACTGTCACCCTCCACCAACCAAACACCTTTAGGTAACCCTTGTCTGTATTGTACAAGGGTGTCAAATGCAGTAGGTAACCCCTGTCTATTTCAGATGCAGTAGGTAACCCCTGTCTTTTTGCACCACGCTATCAGATGCAGTAGGTAATGCCTGTCTATGTTGTCACAGGCTTGCAGATGCAGTAGGTGATACCTGTCTGTATTGCACAAGGCATTCAGATGCAGTAGGTAACCCCTGTCTGTATTTCAGATGCAGTAGGTAACCCCTGTCATGCTTTAAGATGCAGGAGGTAACTCCTGCCTGTATTGCCTCAGATTTTCAGATACAGTAGGTAACCCTTGTATTTATTGCACCAGCCTTTTTGGCACAACAGTTACTCTACTTAGTAATCACAAACTGTTTAAGATCTATAGAGTAAGGAAACTGATAGACTGCAGTGATGTAATGACTTTGAATAGTTTTTGAAATGCATAGACATTTCAATCTTTTTCTCGTCTCCTCCTTTTCAGTATTACCCTGGGGACAGGGAGTTGATGGAGATCCGTAACGAGGTTTCCAACGTCCAGACTAAAATGACGACGTTAGACAGGAAGAGAGCTGAGTTGATGCAACAGATGGCTGGATTCAGGAAAGAGACAGATAATGGTGAGAGAAATGAAGTATCTCTAAGTAGGGTGGATGAGTAGAGAGGGTGAAATGGACATGGCGTGCAAGTACACATACACACACATGCACACAGACTCTTAGTGCCGTCACTAACAGAGAGGTTCTAATTTATGATAGACATCAGCATCAGAAGGCCCATTTAAGACCAAACTGCATCAGTGCTAACAAACGACTGTGTTCTAGAGTTTGACAGGATGAATCTTTGTGCTATGGGATCTGAGTGTTACAGTATGCTATCAATACCAGGAACATCTGAGTGTTACAAGATGCTATGAATATCAGGAATATTTGAGTGTGACAGGATGCTATCAATATCAGGAACATCTGAGTGATACAGGATGCTATTAATACCAGGAACATCTGAGTGTTGTAGGATGCTCTCAATACCAGGAATATTTGAATGTTACAGGATGCTATGAATATCAAGAACGTCTGAGTGTTACAGGATGCTATGAATATCAAGGACATCTGAGTGTTACAGTATACTATCAGTACTAGAAAATCTGAGTGTTACAGTATGTTATCAATAGCAGGTACACCTGAGTGTTATAGGATACTATCAATAACAGGAACATCTGATTGTTATAGTATGCCCTCAATACCAGAAACATTTGAGTGTTACAAGATGCTGTGAATATCAGGAACATCTGAGTATTAAAGGAGGATGCTATCAATATCAGGAACATCTGATTGTTAAAAGATGCTATTAATATCACAAATAATCTGAATGTTTCAGGATGCTATCAATATCAGGAGCATCTGAGTGTTACAGTATGTTATCAATACCAGGAACATCTGAGTGTTACAGTATGCTCTCAATACCAGGAACATCTGAGTGTTTTAGGATGCTATCAATAGCAGGAACATCTGAATATCACAAGATACCATTCATACCAGGAACATCTGAGTGTTGCAGGATGCTCTCAATACCAGGAATATTTGAGTGTTACAGGATGCTATGAATATCAGGAACATCTGATTGTTACAGGATGCTATCAATATCAGGAACATCTGAGTGTTACAGTATGCTATTAATACTACGAACCTCTTGAGTGCTACAGTGTACTATCAATAGCAGGTACATCTGAGTGTTATAGGATACTATCAATACGAGGAACATCTGATTGTTACAAGATGCTGTTAATACCAGAAACATTTCAGTGTTGCAGGTTGCTCTCGATACCCATAAATCCAAAAATTTTCCTATACACTTCGTGACAACCTACGGTGATGCTGCACTCTCTGGCTATGCGGGCAAATATAATACATTCGATATTATTTCTCCAACTCTGACGGGTTCGTAAACCTGAAACAGCATTATAAAGGTGAAAATTACATGCATTGGGTGTTCTGGTTAGTTGATCTTGCTAAAATCTTGGTTTTTCTTCTAGGCTTAGGGCTGTGCTGGTTAAGCAGACTATGAACCTTGTTATCAAGTTTGTGATATGGTTCAGTTTTGTTCACCTGCTGAATACCTGAATCATGTAATACAATTTAAAAATACCGTGTAGGACCTAAATAATAAATTGAATGGATGGTTGAAGTGCATGGATGAATGAATTTAATGGATGGATGAGTGAATGGTTGGCTGGATGAGTGAAATTAATGGATGGATGAACCAAGCAAATGGATCTATAAATGGATAGATGAATGAATGAGTGAATTTAATGGATGAATTATTAAGTTTAGTGATAGATGAATTAATGAAAGGATGAGTGCATTAATGAATGAATGGATGGATGAATGAATATATTAAATGGATGGATGATGGAATTGAATGGATAACAGGTGAATGGATGAATTGAATGGATGGATGATTGAATTAATTCAATGGATAAAGTAATGAATAAATTGAAAAAAATGCATGAATGAATTGAATGGATGGATTGATGGAAAGATGAGCGAGTGAATGGAGGTGAGTGATTTCACAATGAATTATTGGTCTGTTAGTTTCAAGTACCTTCTCATGTTCACACAGTTGAGTGAACAAGTCAACTCCTCATTCCTCATCTGTCTCTTGTTTGTAATTGGTCTCTGGCATGAAAAAGATGATCTGTTTTATTTTCACCCTGTAAATAACAAAAAATAGATAAATAAATAAAGTTTTGTCTATTGTTGAATATATAGACTCTCTTGTTGATAAGTGAACATGATAAGTTTGTAAATATTGAGGAAGATGACCATGCTATTTTAATGCATTTGCACTTTCTGTTGTTGCTAATGTTTGTCATGTGATTGTTATTATTTTATAATTTACAATTTTTTCATCTCTCTTGTAGAATTTTTCAGCTCAGACACCTCACCGGGGACGGTCCATGAACTGTCACCACAGCAGACATTTGACTTCCAGTCCACTGACTTAGACACCAATGAATCCTGGGATATTTCTGGCAACCGGTATGCTCCCCCAGCCAGTGTCAGAAAAAGCCCCCAGTCTAGGTTAGACAGACCTCAAGAGCTTCCAATCCATCAACAGAGGTACAGCCTGCCCCCTCAGGGGTCCTCAGAGGCATATCACCAGAGACCCCACAGCCAGGGTGAACCCGTCGTGCCTCGTTCACATCAGCAGGACCAGTTTGCCGCACCCTCTCGGCATTCCCTTCCTCCAGGTGTAATCGGTGTGTCTGGTCAGTATGGCACCCCAGAGAGGAGACCACAGGAGGTTCATCAGAGGACACCCACTGACCCTAGGAGAACCCCATCAGATCCAAGGAGGACCCCAGATCAAAATTGGTCCAGGTCTAGTGATCAGTATGGCAGACCCCCAAGTCAAGGGCAAAGAACTCCAAATCATTATGAAAGGCAAGAACAACCAGGTTCAGGTCCTAGAGTAAAATCATCCCCCAGCGAACCAATGGTTCATCCGGTGCAGTCCCAGGTGGCATACTCCCAGCCTGCCAGCCTCCGAGGGGGGCCGTACCAGGACCGTAGGGATCAGAGACAACCCCACGGTGAGGAGATGTACTCTCAGGGAGAGATGAGGTCACCCCAGGGTGCCAGGAGGTCGTCTAGCAGCTCATCATACAAAGTGACAGACCTGGACACGAGGGAATCTTGGGACATTTCACAAATTGACATAAGGTCGCCGGTGGATGATAGACCCCTTCTCTCACCTGGTGAAGTCCTGCCTCGGAAAGACCTAAGTCTCGTTTATCAGGGAGGGGTAAGTTGATGGTCGGAGTTAGGGGTCTAGCTTCGGTGGTCTGCTTCAGCCGTTAGCTCACCTTACGCGATCGCCACAAAAGACAAAAATACAAATTGCAAGCATGACTATAATGTCTCGACGACCGCAACTGTTGTCACAATCCAAAGCAAAAAGTCTCTCAAGGGCTTTCTTTGCTCTGTAGGGTCTGCAAATTAGCTGCTACTTTTTTTCAAAACAACAACCACTCCAGTCTGTCCAGCTGTCCAAAAATCAAATTTGATGTTTCAAGTAAATAGTCCTTGAGGTCAAAAAGTCGTCAAGAAAGTAGTAAAGTCATGATTTAAACACACCATTTACTGAACTATCGAACCTAGTGCTCACAGAAATGCAAACTGTACAATAGTACAGTCAACTCTTTAAACCTTATAGATGTTAAAAGTTGATATGGGGATTGCCAGAATTTTTTACAGGCAAGGTTGTGGTACCATTATTCCCTTGTCTTTTGTTTCTTTGCAACAGCCACCATCTGTGCAGGAGACACCCTCAGACTCTGAAGTCGCGGAATTGACCAGGAGGTCAGAAACGTTCCCACGGTCTGGCTCTTCCCTCCAACAACCCCCTCCTCCGATGAGAGGCAGCGATAGCTACCGGAGAGTGAAAGTAAGAGACTTCGATCTTCAGTTCTGAGCCATTCTTCTGTTGCATCCTGAATTTAAGCCTCTTCCTAGTTCTGGTTTCATTTTCAGTGATGAATGAGAAGTCCAACTTTGTTTTGAATTCTTTGTGACATCACTCTCTTTTTTTTCTCCCTCCATCTCCCTAAACTGAAGTCTTACGTCTCTTCTTAGTGTATTTCTCGTACATTTTAACACAATGTTGTATTCCCTTTAAGTACAAACTTACATGGCTGTAGCTTAAAATCATGTATATTTAAATTATGGTACTTGGTCAAACTTGTTTGCTACATCAGACAGTTCTGTTTTAAATCCATCAGTTCTTTTTTCTTTCCACTTACCCAATACCCCCCCTCCAAGTCCCCACCATTTTCCCCTCCCAGGCTTCATCATGTATTACTCCCACCCTCCTCATGTAATCATTATGCTGTTTACATTGTCCACCTATGTCTGCTTTTTATTCGTAGTTAGTCAACATCATTGCTCATCACACTTAGTATGATTATCAGAACCCTCTCTGTTCGCATTTGTAAAGTCCTTCCCTGTTTCATTTGATGGTACGGGATTGTGTGATGTAACAAAAGAACCAATTGCCCTACCCCCCATGTTGCAGTGTTAGTAACCTCCCCCTTCCCCTGCCCATCATATCCAATCTTGCCCTACAAGTCAACCATCTTGTTTGACATATATTATCATCATCTCAGCACGATAGTGTTATAGTCAGTGATGACCATGGGATGTATCAAAGCTGGACTTTTCAATTCAAACTTCAGCTACTTTTCTGAGAGCAGCTTGGGACTGCTGCTTTAACACTATATTTGTCATCTTTTTGTTTCCATCTAATTTCACATAAATTATTTTGCGGTGTTTTTTTTTCTTCTGCTGTTGCTGATTGCTGTGGATTGCCCTTCGTTTTTTTTTTAGTATTTGTTTTGATTGGTTTATGTATTATGGATTAGTTTTGCATGTCTTTCTTTCTCTAACACCTGTAGTAATGGCTTTGTGGAGAGCACAGCACAAACACACTCGCACACACAGTGGTGTATAGGTTATTGCAAAGGAAATACTGAAAGTAATCACGGACAGTTTGTACGAATTGTAAAATCCATTAATGCTATCCTGGTACTCCCAAATCGTCAAGTTTAAGAGACAACATCCCAAATATTGAGATGCATTGGAATTGCTGACTGGGAGGGAGGGAGGAGGGAGGGGAGGTATGTAAGGAAGAGAATTGGAGGAAGGCAGAGGGAAGGGGAAAAATATCAGAAAGTTGTAAAAGTGATTAATGAAGGAGTTTGATTTGGGTTTTCACAATAGTCTTGATTAGATTGTGATTACATATTTAGGAAAATAGTTAATTTCAAGATCACTTCCATAGAACCAACCACGTAATAATTGAATCGTTGTGTCCTAATTTCCTACCTTGTGTGCTTGCTTTGTTCTGTTGTTGTTTGTCCTCTTGGATCTTGCATCTTGTTTATGTTTTCTTTGTTTTTTGCATGTTTATCCAGTCAGATAATTTGGCCAATTTTGTCAATGTAATTTTGACGTAACACATTTATGATACCATGGACCTTTAAGATAAGGATTGTGCAGGAATGGTCTGTTAAACATTCAGTGAAATGTACTGGCATTTAATGATACGTTAGTCAGTAGCTTAGGTCCTTACTTCTTTTAAACATTTGTGGATGCCTTAAAAGGAGGAGTCTTTTGAAAGTGAGGGCAGCACATATGAATTTATGTGCATGAACTTGTTCGGGTGGAGGTAGCATTGAGCAGAGTTGCGTTAAAGAACGAGCAAAAGAGAAGAAAATGGCGTTAAGGTGAAAATAGGTAAATTACATTTTCATTTGACAGATGTATCTTTAAACAAGGCATAATGTCAGGGGGGACATACTCAGTGTGTCTGTGTGATAGATTGACAGTGTTAGGTGATAAAACATTCACACTGATACACTGAGGAAAATAACACAAAAATTTGTCAATTAAAACAGTTTGAAAGGTGGATTTAACTTATCCCTCACCAGGTTTCAAGGTTTGGGATGTAGAATTTGGTAATACCCTACAATTTGCATTGACTTGGAGTTTCAGTCACAAACTGATTTCTGGAATACACGCTAAGGTATATCGGTGTTCAATGTCACATTCTGATTAGGTATTCAAAAATAGTGTTTCAAGGAAGGCTGGTTATGGTATCCCTGGTTTGTGGTTTTATCTGTGTGAGTGCTCTACAAAGCCAGAATTAGGAACATATGAAAGCTGGGCGGTGGTTTTGAGCTGTGACGTCATGGTGTAATCTCTGTGAGGGTTACAAAGCCAGATTAAAGAATATTTGAAAGGATTGTGGGTGGTTTGATCTGTGGATTTCATGGTATAGGCTCCATGGGGATTACAAAGTCAGAATTGGGAATATGTGAAAGGAGGGGAGTGGACCAGCAAAGGTTTCATGGTGCAGTCTTTTGTCGGGATCGCAGATGCAGAATATGGAGGAGATAAACAGAGGGCAGTGGTGGTAACTATTGTTTCATGGTAAAGTCTCTCATGGGGCAACAAAGCCAGAGTATGGAATGCATGGAGGGAGGCTGGTGATTGTAACGACGGTTATTGGTATAGTCTGTGTGAGTTTTGTTCCTTGAAACAACGCACAAGGAGAAAACTCAGCTCGTAAGAATACGTAGCTTGTGCAGAGACGGTGAGTGTTTTCCTAGCCACTGATTTAGGCGTGCTCATTCATCATGTAAGCGAAAGAAGGGGATTGGTTCATTTGATAATAATGTAAATATGAAAGTTCTCCTCATCTTTCCAAACAAAGTTAGCAGGTGGAGGGGGTCGTTTCTCGGCCCGCATTAGATTCCGTTGAAAGACAGATACGTGGTCAATAAAAGACTGATGTTCTTGCACAATTCCGCGCGATTGTGGCAAGTACGTAAAAAGTGAGAAAAATACCAGAGTCCCTGACTGAATTCAGATGATTCCTAGCAGAAGTAAAGCTAAATGTGGTGATTTTACAGAAAGTTCAATGGGTATAAAATGGCCAGTGATAATAATTATAGTAACGATATTAATAATAGTAACAAATAATAAATTTTGATGTATTTGTACAAACTGATGTCTTTATAGTAATGTACAGCATGTAATTAGATATGCTCATGTAAAAATGCAGTAGACAATAGGATCGTCAATTATCACTTCGATGAAGGTACAAGTTTGGTCGGTTTGTTTGCATATGTGTGAATGCTGCCTTTTTTCACAAGCAGTGCTGCTAATTGATTATTCCACATTCATGTGGTAATATGCTGTTGGTCCCTAAATAAGTGACTACCAAACAATATGAATAGTCATGCATACCTGATCATGAATAGTCATACGTGCCTGATTGGTTTTGATTGGCTGGTGGAATAACGATCTCCTGATCAATTGGTGCCAGTTATTGAATATTCATATTGGCATTTGATACTTGTCATTTGTAGCAACAAGTAGTCACATCCAATTCCTGAACATGACAGATAGTAACTGGCCACATTACAAACTCTTTAAAGTGTCGAAAGTTGGAATTTTGTTTAGACTTGTACAATTAAAAGTTACATATTTTTTGCATGTGGTTGTTATTTTGTATATTTCATGGAAGAATTGTGCATGCATTAAAACATATAACTGCACTCACTATCATTTTGTCATGTACTTCTTTATACTGCACAAACTTTCTGCATGTTATATGTAGCATAGCATTTCCCACAGCATGTCACTTCCCCCATGATACCCCCTTTCTTTCATCACCCCCTTGGTATCCAACACCCCCCCAGTGGTGTTTGATTCCCCTTGAGGATTCTGAGACGAAACCAAAGGTATGCAAAAAGTCTCCGTCAGTCTGTCGAAAAGTATCAGCACTTTGAATTATTAATGCTTCAACAGAAATTGCTTTAGTATAAAAACACAAATTAAACCCTTTTATCAAAGAGGAAAATGAAGTTATGTTTTCATTCATGTGGGGTTCATCTAGCAGTTAAACAGTTGCATTTATGGTCATCAGAGGATTACGCTTGGCTTTATGTTTGCATGTTTGGATTGTGCATGCCACTTTAATACCACTGGTTCGTAGTTGAGCTCTGTGCTTTGCACTCAGCTGGCAAAAGCGGGACCTTGAGAATTTACCTTTACAGCAAGTTACTGCAGTACAAGGTGAAGCATTGTAAAATAAACCAGTTAAGTTGTAAATGTGAGCCTCAGGTAAAAATGGTCTTCTCCAGTGGGATGAAAAATCTTCTATTGGATCACAGAGGGGCCATATGTTGTCTGGGCCACGAGGAGGTGAGGAAAGGATGGTGGGCTCTAACAAAGAGAGAGCAAAGCAGAAAGAAATGTACATTCGATGCAAGTGGCTGTTTGAAACCATCATTTTATTCTTGCAAATCCCTCTCACCTGTAGGATGCTTTTGTCTTTGTTGATGTTAGGGTAGCGCTTTTGTCGTCTCATGAATAAGGAATCTGCACTGAAAGTTAAAAACTATAAACAGGAGGAGTAAATATATATATATATATATATATATATATATATATATATATATATATATATATATATATATATATATATATATATATATATATATATATCCAATGAAACTCATATTATTTGAAAATGGGAAGATACTTTTCCACAACTTCGTTGAATTATCTATCAACCAACCAACTGAATGTAGGGTAATAGTGTACAATGAAATCTCCACTTTGAGAGGGAAATATTGTGTTTGTGATTCCAAAAAAAAGTCAGCACAAAAAAAAGAAAGGAAAAAAAACAGCAGTTATGGATGCTGGTAGAGAATTCAAAATAAGGCAGGCTGGTAGCCTTCTTTTCAATAAATGAGTTTCTCACCGATAGAATTTCAGTTTGTTGTTCAAAAATAATTCATTCACCCAAACTTAAAAAAAATTCAAACTGGTATCTTCCATGTAAACTCATCCTGTGCTTAATACTTGATGAGATGAATTGTCGTTGGAGAGACTGCATGGTTTAACAAAGCTATTTTCTGATATTGATGGATTTTAAGCACAATATTTCCCTTTTCATGTAAGAAGTAAATTCTCTGGAACTTTGCCTGAGGCAGCTGGTGACCTGAGAACAGATAAAATCAATGATTCTCGATTACTGAGTGGTTGCTATGGCTGCAAGTGGTCTGGCTCTCTCAGCTGTGAGTGTTCTTACAATACATGAACATTGTGACCATGCTGATTAATTCACCCTCTATTAACAGTGATCAAATCCTTCCTTGGACCATTCCATTATGGGGTATCCATTGTAATGGCAGTGTCAATGATGTTTACCTTTCAGCAACACAAACCATCACCTGGCGGTAACGGATCATCAGTGGGAGATGGTTCTTGGTCACACAGCGCCCTCCCTGCCGCTGCTACTGCCACCACTGTCATAACATCACATGGCGTGCCTGATCATTCTCTTCCTTCCTATTCCCATGATGCATTGCAGCATGGCTTTTTCAACCCTGCATCTGTATTCACACCTATTGCAGTATGTAAATTTCCTCTGCACACTATTCCTTGCATCTCTTAGTAAACCTACGTATACACATAAATAAATGTATGAAACTAGTTGGGTTGAATGCATGGCAATATATATTCCTTGTCTGAAAAAAAAAAAAATGGCTGCTGGTTGATGATGATTTGGCTTTTTTGGGCCATCTTGTGGATGCATGAAAAGTGGATATATGTTACAATGTACAGTTTAGGCTGTATGATTGAAATACATACTCTTATAAGAAATACTGTACAGTAATAAAGGAAGCAGTTGTTATAGTGATGTGGTGGTGATATCGTAAAGGTGCTGGAACTCTCAGTGAGGAAACGAGAGGAACAAATCAAGGATTGTTGTGTTAGGTAATCGTGATTGTGTAGGTTAGTATAGGCCACTACTTCTTTACAGATGCTGCCATATGTAATGAATGGTAGTACTACATAGCTAACAGTAACTATATGTTTATGATAAAGCTGTACTCCTAACAAAGTGGTTATTGTAAAGGATGTCCTGTAGTCGCTGTATGGCATGCTGATACTAATGACATTACATACATGCATACAACGTACTACTTATAATGATGATGTAGTTATAATACGAGGAGTTGATAGTGACTATTACAGACTATCCTAGGTGGTCATGATAGTGGTACTTACAGTACAATGTGAGTGTTAGCACGGTGGTGGTCCCACAGTGTCAGTGTCAGCAAAAGATCATAGACCTGTCAAGTGTGATGATGCAGAGTTGTGATGTGGGTGAGTGTGTGTATGTATGCTGTTGTAAAAACCTATAAAATATACCTTGTCAAGACTTTATTTCACTAGTGAGGACATCCTCGCATACCAAGATGTCTGCAGTTGGAATGATGGTATACATGGCATACATGTCCTCATTTGCGTTTGAAAACTTAACGAGATCCTCTGTCGTCAGGCAAATGTACAGAGAAGTTTCAGTTATCAAACACATGGTTTCTGAATTGTTTGTTAATATTCCAAAGAAGAGCACTTTGCAATATACCTAAAATAAAGATGTCCACGGTTGTGGAGGAAATTTTCAGACGTCCTCCCGTTGCAGGTCTGGGTGTGCGTGTGTGTGTATGTGTGAATTACAGTAGGAGGAGTTGTAGCTGATTATAATATTTTCATGTATGACACTTCTTTGTGTGACTTAAAAATAGTTGCTTAATGATATAGAACTATTATCCTTGTAGTTTGCAGTCGAGCATGCATGAATTATTTGATAGTATCATTTACCACTAGTAATTTGAAACCACTTCTGTACCTGAGCAGACCTCTCCTAGAGCAGTATGTTTCTTTGTTTTCCACCTTTTTTTTTTGTTCCTTCTAGTTTACTAGTGTGGCTTGTGTTGCTGTGACCTTTAACCTTCACTGTTTTGTTCTTGACTCGCAATCATTTCCTTCAGCAACTTAAGGAAAACACCACCGTTGCAGAAAATGCAGCAAAAACGACAAATTCCGTCGTCGAGAATGCCCCCCTGAAGATTACACCTCTTCTTCCTGTGGTTACACAGAAGCAAGAGGTCGTTGCTACGGAGATGACCTTCAACATCCCCACATCCTCAGATGAGACCAAACCTCCTGTAGTAGTATGTAGTTGACATACCACAGTACTTATTCATGTGTTAATATTAACATGTCTTTAAGCTGACCTTGACTTGTGTTGTTTTGCATCATGCATGTTCAGCTCTGGCATTTTTGTTCTGCCGTTGTGTGGTGTTCCTTTAACGTAGCCACCGTTTAGTCAGTTTTTAGGTACCATCTCACTAACACTAATATTGCATCAATGTATACATCTATCAATATTCGTTTGTATTATTTACATAATGTAATTTTGAAGAAGGTAGAGATGTATCGCGATATATATTCACTGGTTGGTGTATTCTGCCTGCTCCCCTCTCATTTCTGCCAAGTAAGTTGAATGATTCATTAACCTCGGTATTGTCAAATGTGATGTAACCATATGTTGGTCTATGTCAGTTGGTGCTATCCCTAACCTCTTCCCCTGGTTGTTTTAGTTTCATTCATGTGAAGTGTTTATCCCTTTTGCTTAAAGTAACAAGACTCTTCATATGGCTAATCTTGTTCATATATTCTGGACGAGTGTAGAACTCAATTGCACAGCAGTGGTGAAGGAAGGAAATTTAATCTATCTACGCTAAATTATTGCTGTGCAGTCTGAGGATTTTTAGGAATGTATCTTTAATCGTTATTCTTAAGTGACTCTTACACAATTTCTTCCAGACCGATGACAGTACCAAACCTGTTTCAGAGGATGATAAGAAAAGGAGGAAGGAACCACCAAGTTATAAACAGGTATCGATTGGGTTTAAACCAAAGTCATCTCAGCCTCGTTCCAGAGATTCAGATACAGAGTCCACCTCCTCCAGCATAAGAAACTCATCTGTCTACGGACCCACACCCTATAGAAGAAGTGAGTATAATTAAAATGAACAAAAAAAAAAAAAAGAAATAAGAAAAATTACATCCTGAAATGAAGGGTGCAGTGAGAGGCACTTCCTTAAAATGCCTTGAAGAAACTTGTATATTGTAGTGAAATATTATAAATTTCGATAAAAAATAACGTTATAGGTGATCTATCACTCATCATTTTGTATTGTTTCTTTCTGTTTGTTCAGGTATTGAGGCATCAGTCAGAAGGATCTCAAAAACAGAGGGTCACAACAGAAACACCAATTCCAAGGTGATGAGAGAGAATTGACATGTTTGGAAATAAATCTCGCTGATAATTGTTGCCTTTTCCCTAACAACAAAGATTTTAAGTCATATCCAGCCACTGCTTCAGTTTGTGGTTCTCCTAAGTTTGCTATTGAACCTATGGTATCAGCATGTTGATCAGTTAGTAGCTCAGGGTGGTAAGTTTCCTGATGATGCATAAGTACCAGTAATAGTGAGTGATAATCCTGAACTTTATCTCTCCTGTTGAGTGGAATTACTGAACTTCATCTTTTCTGTTGAGTGGAATTACTGTACTTCATCTTTTCTGTTGAGTGGAATTACTGTACTTCATCTCTTCTGTTGAGTGGAATTACTGTACTTAATCTTTTCTGTTGAGTGGAATTTCTGTACTTCATCTTTTCTGTTGAGTGGAATTACTATACTTCATCTTTTCTGTTGAGTGGAATTACTGTACTTCATCTTGTCTGTTGAGTGGAATTACTGTACTTCATCTTTTCTGTGGAGTACTTATTTAGCCTCCATATTCTTTTTTGAGTGTTAGTGCTTCGACTTGTTTGCCCCTTGTTGAGTGATATTACTGAACTTAATCTCTCTTGTTGAGTGGTAACACTGAACTTCATTTCTTCTGTTGAGTTGAGTGATACTATCAAATTCATCTCAGCTGTTGGTAATACTTACCTTTCATATCCATTTTGGAGTGGTAATGCTTGAACTTGCTTTTCCCATGTCGTTTGATATTGTTAGAGTTCATTTCTGAGGTTGAGTGAATAAATTAAATGCCCTCTCTCCTGTTTAGTGGTAATACTGAACTTCATCTTCCCTGTCAAGTGTTAGTACCGAACTTCATCTCCGCTGTTGAGCGATTACACTGAACTTTCATGTCCCCATTTGTGTGTCAATACTTGAACCCTGTTGAGTGATGTTGCTGGACTTAAGCTGGTCTGTTGAGTGGTAACACTGAACTTTATCTCCTGTGTTGAGTGGTGTTAGCTGGTCTGTTGAGTGGTAACACTGAACTTCATCTCTTGTGTCGAGTGCTGATAATAAACTTTTAGTTGAGTGATAGTACTGAACTTAATCTCTCCTGTTAATGATGGTAGTGTCGAATTTCATCTCTCCTGTTTTATGATGTTGCTGAACTTTATCTCATCTGTTGAGTGGCAACACTGTACTTCATCTCTTGTGGTGATAAACGTTCGTTCTGTTGAGTGCTGTCACTGAGCTTCATCTCTTATGTTAAGTGATTGTACTGAACTTTATCTTTCCTGTTATTTGATAATAGTGACTTTTCATCTCTTCTGTTGTGTGTTAATACTAAACCTTAATCTGCCCCAATAAGTGATGAAAATGATAATTTGGAAGACAGATTTTCATTGAGGCTTACAACAATATTTTTCTTTTATATTTTCATATACCCTCTTTGGCTGACTCACAATCGTTAAGGCACCATCATACAGTAGGGCTCCCCCGTACCAACTGTCAAACTTAAACAGGGCACAGGCCACTATTGAAAGAGAAGTAGCATCTGATACTGAGGCTGTTCCTCCACCTCCTCCTGCTGCCTCTCAACAAGTCAGAGGAGGACTCAAAACTCAGGATGTGATTCAGGTAAGACAAAAAAAAAAAAAAAAATAGATAAACCAAAACATGAGTTCAATTTTGAGGCACACATGCATGAAATTTGGTTTCCAGCTGATAGAAATAGCAAATATAATTAAGCTGGTAGGAATATACAACAAGGAGACAACCTTTTCTTTACATTAGGATAGTCTCCCTTTACAAAGATTATGCTCTGACGATTTTCCTCAGGTGATACAAATTTCACAAACTGTACTTGAGAGTACTGTGTAACAACCAATTTTTTTCAGTTGGCATTATATTGGATATTTATCCAGTGTGATGTGCCAAACGGACATACTCCACATCAAATTTTGTCAGGAACTTGATGGGACGATCCATTTCATGTGTGCGAACAATTTACCCGGCATAACTTCCTAATTATTTGATTATTGTATGAGGATGGGTTGTTAGCAGTATTGTAATCTACAGAATATTGTCTCCCAGGGAATGAAGCCAGGGATTAGATCATTTGCTGGCTGAAATAACAGTGATAGTTGCTATTTTTCTCTCTCCCCTTACAACATTACTAAAACCTTTCTGTTCCTTTCAAGAAATGTGAATACTCTAGATGAAACATTCATTTTGTCAATCTCAGAGGAGCAATTCCTCAACGTTTCCGGTAAGGTTTTCATCTAGATTGACTTCTGAGACTCTGACATGTGGTGTTGTCAACTCGAAGCAAACAAAATTTTGTAATTATCTTTTAATTTGAAACATTTTGCAGTTTGGTGTTCTCTGTTAATGTAATGTGTTTAACTTCTTGTCACGCGTCGGTGTAATGTGACGTCTCTTCAAGCATGCGGTAGATGCAAAAACTCACAAACTTTGTTGGAAAATTAATCACTTTTGTCCATTTTAATTTTTTTTTTTTTTTTGACACACTTCACCTGCCACAAAAATTTTAAAAGGATTTATGTGTACAAAGTTAGTCCTCTTTTGTGACATTTTTGTGATCACATTGTCAGGAACCTGAATCCATTATAGGTGATTGTTGTTGTAGTTGGTGGTGAAAACAGAAAAATACAGCAAGTAGTGTTTTGTTTGTTATGGTGTCCTTGGGCTGACCCTGGAGATTGAAGTATTATGCTTTGAAGTGATGTCACGCACTAGTATTAGCTACAATTTCAGTAGTATGTGAAGCAACATCTTGTTTAAAATCTCATCAAATAGATATCAGATTGTGTAATGTGTATGAAGTTAATGACTTTAAGATCTGGTTGGTACATAGGTTAATGAGTCACGCGAGATAAGGATATTGTTATTTTTGACTTATCTAGTGGGATTGGTTTATTGTAACTATCATAGATGTGGTTTACTTGAGTTAGAAGCCTAATAATTTAAAGAAACGTTTGATATATTTCAGTACATGGACAAGCTTCACCTAGCTTTAGATGTATTATATTTAATTTGAATGAGTTATGTAGCTAAACAGTTATGTCATGCGTAATTTACTGATTTCTTTACATGTGATGCAAGCTGTGGAATATCATGTGTAAACACAATGAAATCTTAACACCTGACATCTGTCATCCAACAAGGGACGTAGCTAAGATAAGATCTGGCATGTATGATTAACATTGTAAAATTAACCAAAAAAAAAAAAAAAAAGATCTGCTTTGCTCTCTCATCCTGGACAATCAATTCAGCTGAAACCAAGGAGTGCTGCAGAAAGGCTGATAAGATCGATCCGCAGCAAGACGCTTCCCGGGGGCTTTCCTGTCCGCCCTCCGTCACCCCCCTCCCCCTCGGAGAACGAGGCGGAGTCGGGGGAAGGGCCGGGCAGGAAGAGGTGGAGCTTCGATGGATTGATGGAGAAAAAGCCCTCCGGCAAAAAGGCATGATGGGTGTCGTGTGGTTGTGCATTGCTGTTGTTACTAACCTCTGCCTCCTGTGTGTGGAATTTTCATGATTAGGTTGTCCTGCTAACTTTTTGGTTGTCCAAAAATACTACTTACAGAGGAATATGAAAAGTGAGGCTTTTTTTTTGCTGTGTCATTTTGATGGACACTGTAAGATTGATTTTAGCTGGTTCCATTTCACTTCACAGTAAACTTCGTAGCATATTTTAAAGTTCTGGTTGTCCACCTGTCTACCAAATTAGACAGTTTTTGGTTCACCGGGGGATTATTCTGGCTGTTTGGGACGACTGAAAGCTCAGTTGACACACTGATCATAGCTCTCCTTAGAAAGTTAAATTTACCATCTCGTTAAACTTTAAAATTGTATCTTCTCACATTACAATGCAACTTGTTGAGTTTCTTTTCTCAAAAATTGTAAATTGGTCTTTGTTAAAATAATTTCTGTGGTGTGTTGATTTGCCTTGTCTCTCTATTGTTAATATCCTTTTCTTGCATTGAAGTCTCCTACCTAAAAAAATATGTAGTAAAGTAAAAGATGAACTTACTCCTTTTTAAACACCCCCTCCACTCCCGCAGCCACCAAAATGGAATAAATAACTTCAAACATTGCTTCACCCGATTTCAAGTTCAGTCTCAATATCTGGCAACCAGCATCTCAGCCACAAATCGATGAAACTTTGACATCAAAAGGAACTCTGTCTACACCAAATGCAGAATTTTCTCCAAGGAAGCAGTAGTAGCTTTGCCCTTATGCAATTTTCTTTTTAATACCCTGAAAGGCGATTGTGTTTCCTCAGTTTGGGGCTCTATACTTAGATACCTTGCAAATGGTTCCGTTTCTTTATTTCTTTTCTTTGCAAACTCAGTATCCCCGAAGTAATATTTTCCAGCACCCTATCTCATTTCATCGTTGTTTCTTTTTCAATCTCTGTTTTCTGTTATTAACCAGCTTGATCGAAAGTATTTTTGATGTATGAATGTTTGATCCAAAGGGATGAAATTACGGGGTCCGCATCTCAATTTGTAGCCCGTAAAAACCCAGTTGTTATCCAGTTTCTCTGATCCTAGTGAAATTCTTTCTCAAATCGTTTGAAGCCAAAGCCACGACTTCTTGAATGGCACATATTTGAGTGATTTAAGTTTTCAAACCTATCCATAAAGCAATGTTTCATCTGCTTATTGAAATGGGTTCATGTGTGAGCAATTCAAACATTGATTAGCAAAAGGTTCTTGTCAATTCCTTCACAATATTTCATCCGTTGGTTTGTTACCATGGAAACGCAGAAGTGGTATGAAAATTTTGGCACTGAGTACATAGTAAGTGGCATTACATGAAGCTGTAGCAACTATAGCACCTACAACTACCATTGAGAAATACTTGATATTATACTCAGTAACTTGAGCAGATGTTAAGCATCTTTTTATGTTGAAAGTCTTAAATTAAAATATCATTGATTGAAATGTTTTCATTCACAGCAGGGAAAAAACTAATGTGCTTTATATCATGATGTATAACTCAAAATGTGAAAGGCATCCTCCTGTAAAACCTTGAGTGTATGTTAAATATGGCAAGATGCATTTAAGACCTATGCATGCATTTCTTTTTTAACCACCAGTTGAAAATATTGTACTAAAAATGCACCTGATGGTATTGCTAGTGGGTTTAGAAGAAGCTTGTATTTTGGGGATCAGTCCTTGTATTCATCCAAATAGTCAAGCCTTCCTCAGTCCTGCCAGGGATATCTTGCTGTCTGTAGTAAATAAAAAAAAAAAAAATCCGGCAATTTTCTCGTCATTCAGGTAATTTTAGAGAGATGTTGTAGGAAAATGTATGTCTTTCTCACAAATTTCTCTGTGTTCTTTGAAAGCAGCAAAACGAAGTATGATCGCAAAATTGGTAACCAACATATCTGCACATAACTTGTTTACGTTGGTTTTTGTCTTTTTTGTCACAGAAAGCATCTGATGATTTGCATATCGGTACGTTAGAGAGGGCACTGCAGGCGGCAGAAGAGGACTCCAGCTCTCGGAATGGCAGCGTCGTGAAGAGCAGCCTGAAGAACGTCGAAGTCGATGAATCCACAGGCGGCGGACTGGTGAGTGATATAACCAGGAGTTAGATCAATTGGAATTGTTGGTGTGATGATTACATCACTTGGATGGTGGTGGATAAAAATTAGGTTGGAGGAAAAAAAAAAGGAATGTGTGCAAGCAGTTAAATTGTTTCCATAGTACCCTTATGACTTAAGTAATTAGATTGGTGATGGATCATAATTAAAGGTATTTTAGCTTTCCATGTTGTCCATGTATATGAATACAAACACTTTTATAAGAAACTCCACATCATATTTCTGCTGCCAAGCTTAGATACTAGTGTCAAAATACGTTGAGTCGTCAGTGGTGATTAAAACTTTATATGCACCAGTAGTCGTAAATTCTTGTGAGAGGTTGACATAATTATTTCTTGTTTTTTTGGTGGTTACCATATAAAACAAAAAAAAGTTTGTTTCTAAAATTGTAGTAAATATGACACCGCTATGTCACAAAGGGAGAGATTGGAGAGCGATGTGTTTTCTGAGAGACGAGTGGTACATCTGTGCCTCATGTCAGTTTACAACCATCACGGATTTGGCGCTCGCCATCGGCTTATCATTTGCTTCGTTTGGAGTAACCGCTAGCGACCCACCATTCATTCTCCTCCTCATGCCATTGGATTATTACACACCCTTCAATGTAGCTTTGTTGTTTTATAAGTATCTAGCAATGTAGATTCTTATTCTTTTAGAGATCAAAGCCACCTGACATGTAGGCACGTGATACACCTGTTCTAATTGTCATCGACTCTGTTTGTCTTTTGAGTTTGTAAATGGAGCGTGTTTCTTTAATATTTGAAATGTTTCCTTTATTAACTCCTGTTTTGGTGAGTCCATCCTGGTAGTTTTCGTGCCGCTAACGTCACCGATGTTAGAGTAGACTGAAATTTCGGTCGAGTGGCAGATTTTCAGGAGGTAGCTCAGATGGCATTTACTTTGATCTTGTCAACTTGGATTTGTTTGTCCGGTGGGTAGCTGAGACCCATTCATACTTGAATAGAAGTCCGAGCTTCGTTTCTCTGTTTCGTAGTTCACAGTTCTCTTTCAGCGGTCCTAGTCAAGCTTTTGTTTTGTGTTGACTGAGACCAAACTTAGTGACCAAATATTGCAAGACAGTTTTCTGGGTGACCGACTGTAAGAATTCTACCAGACAGGATTTCACGATTGTTGTAAATTGAGGAATATCATCACCTCCCATGTTAAATTTAGCTTGATGGGCAAGGCAGGACAGTCTTGGAGGAATGAACAAAAGTAGCATCCCGGCCGAGAGAATCGTGTCATTCGGCGCAATAAATGATCTTGTTGTTTTGAAGTTATTCTTCCCATTGCTGAATGTAAAAGCTCACAAGCCTGGTCTATCGCACTTCATTGGATCCTCCTTTAGAGTTAAAATAGCTCGGCATTCATAGTCCAATGTGAGATACCCGTAAGTCTGAACTTAACAACATTTCACATTAGCAAGTAATATGGGCAAGCATAATGTGTGATTCGGTGACTTCAAAAACCATCTCACAGAAAATGAAAAGACCGAAGATCGAAAACTTAGGTAAGAAAAACCCCAAGTCAGTAGAACTGTGGCTGTTACCATTTGAGTGAGCGTAGTTTTAGTGCCCTATGGAAGATTGATCCAGAGTAGCGTCCACACGCGACACGTGAGTGCTATTGATCAGTCTGCTAGCATGAAAGGTCACCGGTGTTTAGAAGCCAGCTCGCCATTTTGTCTCACTCTGTCTCGTGGGTACCACACAAACACTGAAAAGTGGAAGCTTAATGACATCTGAGATCACCCGATCTACCGATCGTGTTCACGTTTTGAACTTTGACCCAGCACAATGGATATCGATCCACACCGATGGGGTATAACAAAATCAGCTGGTCTTGAGTGAGTGTTGTTGATCACTCCCATTAGAAATTGATCCACCTGGGTAGATCAAGAGCCACCGCGCTGCTCACTCAAATGGGAAACCTGCTCATGATACCTTGACAGTCAAGTGTATTAAGATGGCACTGTGTACATTTGTCAAAAATGACGTTAGCACTAATTCATTTTAGGCGTTTTTGTTCTTGTAAATACTTCACCTTGGATAAAGTAAATTGTCTCAGTGTGTTGTCTACAGTGTATGCTATAACAGCTTTTCAGTGCAGTTCACCTTGCGTTGATACTGGAGCTTTGGTGCAATTTAATCTGTGGTGCACTCAGTCGAGTTTGAATCACCGTCAGTACCTGGTCAAGCCATCGATCCACCTCACCCCTCCTTATTAATAATTGAACAATAGTTCCGTAGTCAACCGCTTTGTCTTTATTCTGGTAGTCCATTGTACTCACATCTATCTGTTGTTTATGCTGTGCCCATTAAACTAGCATTTGAGTATGAAAAAAAAAAATCGATAAGAAAAGGTATGCTTAGTATATGCATGCAGCAAAGTTTCATGGGAAAATAAATGAATGGCCCGCTTGATTGTGTCGTGGCATTTAATCAATGAGGGAGTATTTTGCAACCCTACATCATATAGCATTCCTGTAGTATTACAAGTTACCAGCCATTTAAAGGTCTGTCTTTGTCCCAGATTTGGTCTCACTAAGTTGGCTCTGGTGATGCTGACATTTTAGAAGTAGAACCCTCATGGCCTGAAAAGTTGTGACTCTGAAAGTACCAGTGACTCCTTGTTGGTATAGTTTTCAGTGATGTATGTAAACTGCTTTACATATGGTGCCAGACTAAAGTTTTGATGTAGTACTGGTAGCAACTGTCAACTCTAGGAGTATAGGAAAGAAGACAGGTGTGTGCTAATTGTTGTAGTGCATTGCACTCGGCCATAAAAGCATTTATTAATACTGCTAAGCACAAAAAGGAAATAAAAAGAAAAAGACAATCTCTACGAAAGTTGTTTGCTTTTAGTCTTAAAAATTTCACAGAAGTCGTGACTCCAAGGAAAGTGGAGTTGAGTCTCAGCCATCCAGGAGTCGCAACTCTAAGAGTAGAGCTGAGTGTAAGTTGCCAAAGCCTAGTGTTAAGTTATTCGTTGGCAACCTAACAGGCTTACTTGTCACTTCGTTTGGTCGGAGTTATTTCCTATCAGGAACCACAGATGTTTACAGTCACATGAATATGTTTTTATGCCTAGCGGTTCCGATGGTGATATCTTTTAATACGTATTTCGTTTCTCCTGTAGCCTAGTGAAGCAGACTTCATTATTCACAGCCATGATAGTGCCCCACATCACAGAGAAGTATGCAAGTTTAGTTCATGCATTTGCTTTCCATATGATCACCACCTTTGACCTCGTCACCTTTGACCTCCATGGTCAAGCATCTTCATCTTGTGTATCACCTTCGTCTGCATGCTCTCATTCCATTCTCTCTCATCTCCATCAGCAATTCCATCTTATCCATCTTTAAGAAGTGAAGTAGGGCTTTTATGGCAAATAGAAAAGCCCTTAGGAAATATTTTTAGGCATTTTGTTCAATATCATAGCACACTATATATCATTTAACCTTGTGACTGAATGAATAATAAAATCATGAATTTTTGGTAAAACTAGTCAGCTATGTTGCTGATCATTGGGTGGTTGCTTATTAAATAACATGAATATTCATGTAACTCATTGATACCGAAGAATGCTTTCTGCTTGTAACACGCCTGTATACTTTATTTTTCACAGAAGTTGAGCTAACATTTTCAAAGTTGGTCATCGTTTGTATTTATTTTAGGTTAACTAACAGGTTTCCAGTCAATATTTGCTCCTTGGAGACCGGTGTTAAAATAGTAGATACTTAGATCTGGCAAGCAGGTGAGAAGGGATTAGAAAAAATGGGTGGGGGGGGGGAGTGGCTGCGGTTTGCCCAGGGATTGAGACTGACTGACAGCAGGACATAGCACAGACATCATAAGGCATGGGAAGCACAAGAGAATCTTCGGCTCTATACACCCCCACACTTCAGGAAATTAATTGCACTCTCTGGGTCCTGTGAGATGCATCCAGATGTTGAGGAATCTGTTTTAAAATTTTAAATTTTAAGAAAAGCCACTAGCAACGACTATCTAAGCCAAGTGTATGTTAAAAATGCTGTCGGTTGGACAGGTTCATGTCTCTTAACTCGGGAGGGGGAGGGGGGGGGGGGGCAGGGTAGGCAGTTTTTCATTCTGGCTGGACCCTGTGCTGACTGGCAGCAACAGATCTCTGAGGGGGGTTGGGAATACCATTGATAACTGCTTGTAGTTCTATTTAGTTTACATTGGGACTTGAAACATAGAAAACCTTCACTCTGGTATGCTTAATGTTAATCGGCCAGTATTCAACCAATGCACATGCTACACTGTACCATAATAATATTCAGGATCAACAATATGAAAGTGTTGCCACCTTAGGGAACAGTTAACAGATTGAAGACCTGTGTCAAAACATGAATTGTCTTTGAGTATTTTGGTATATATTCATCAAATGTGTGAAGTTGCTCCTGATTTTGTGTTTAGATGGGTATCAAAATATGGTGAATGTTCTAATCATAGACAGAAACAGTGAAGTGAATGGGATATTGAGAGGAAGGGGAGTGGAGGGAGAAAGGTAGGGGAAGTCATGGGGAAGTAAGTCAGGCAAGGGGGATGTGAGAATTGCAATGCTCTCCATCATCCAATAGGATTTCCTTTTTTTTTAAATTTTGCTTAACCATAAACGTGACAGGTGATACATTCGGCTACTCTTACGCTCATGATGGTTTTTTAACTATCCCACTTTTGCCTTTAGAAAAGGTTTTTTTTTTTCGTCAGTAATATGGACATAGGCAGTCTACAAGATTATTTGCTTTTTGAGTTGAGTGATGGCAGCAGAAAGTTTAAAATCTAGTGGAATGAGAACCCCCAATCTCGTATAAGGCTGCGATTTTCCTAAATGTTCACTCGTAAGTGTACCACGTTAGGGTTATGTTGCCACAAACTTTTTGGGACACACAGTATGGCACTTCCTGTCACATGTCACATGTGCCAATAGTGGTAATTTCACCCAAACATCTGAAAGGTTCCCAAAGGCCATTGGGTATCTGGGATGCCTACAGTTTTTTACCCTTTTCTCATCCCATTTGTCCTCTTATGCTGAATGATACCATCTCTTTTCCTCAGTTTTGGAAATGTGAAGTCCATTTTGTTTACTTAAATTCTGCTCTTATCCAGAATCTCAACATTGTGAGCAACATAATATGCACTTTTGTTAATTCTGATATTTCTCTGTTTTTTGTTTTTTTTTTCAATTTGGAGAAAAAGAAGCCAAAAGAGACTAACAAGTGAAGTAATCTTCAATGCTTCTTGTTCTGGTGAAAAACCAAACCCAAGATACGTCTTTACTCGTCATTAATTTCTGTGACACGTCATACGTTCACTCACTTTTGAAATTTTCGTTTTAATTTGGGGCGGGAAGACTGGTCGAACATGAAGTAAGATTCAAAAAACATTTTTATCAGACAAATTTGAGAATGTTTTCTCCTTTTGGTGAATGCCATTGACAAAACCATTGACAGAGATACAGTAGGTGATGAAGGATGAAGAAAATAGCAATGACTACCTCACTGCCGTGATCAAGGGTTCTTTGAATGCTAGTTAAATAATGCTATTTGGATGCTATTTAAGGAAAATAGCAGTGCCCCTACAGCTCTCATGAAGGATTCTTTGAAGGGTATAACAATGCCCACACTGCTTTGCTTATTCCCTTCAATACCTTTACATGGTCTTCTGGTCTTTCTTATCTTTTGTTCTTTATTCTGGTGACTTTCTTCTTTTATCTTTTCTCTATAAAGCTTCTTCTTTCTCTTCTCTAGATGAGGACCCATAGCCTCCCTTTGTCGTATCTGAGAGCTAAGCGCCGTGTCGTTAAATTCAATTTCTTTGCCACAGTGCACCCATATCCGTCATCTCGCAATAAGGTCCATACGATTTTTGGAGATGTAACGTCATTTCACCAAAAAGAAAAAAAAAAGAGTGCATAATAATTGAGCTGAACTTTGCTGGAATGAATGCAAGTTCTACTAACCCAAAGCTGCTTCTGTTTGCTGCTAACTTGAATAATGATAGTGATCCTGCTGTTATGATTTTTCAGGAGTTTCTGTGGTTTCAAAGATGCTTATGTGTGTGATAAGGTGCATGAGATTAATCCCAGTGTACTGTAGAACTCAGTGTTGGCCATGGCAGTCCCTCCCCTCGTCTTTGTGGTTTGTCTGTGGGAATTAACAGTCAGGTACTATTTTAGGCCATCTTCCAAAAACATTTTTGACAGATAGAAGCTGATGGGAACAATCTTGGGTAGTTGGAACCTGGAAGCATGGTCAAAACACGCACAAGGGGGTCCCAGCGACCTTGAAAAGTTATGAAATTTTATTTTCGTTTTCCAGGCCTGGAAAAGTTATTAAATTGAAAAAAAAGAAGAAGAAAAATCCAGAAGTCTTGGAAAATTTGTGAAATGAAGAACAGACTGCTAATTTATTCACCAATCAAATTCAGTCATGAAGTGGTTATGTTAAGTTCATGAAGAAGTCCTGAAACTGTATTTTTCCTTGAGGTAAAAAATCCCTGGTACAAGGAGTGTCCAGATGTTTATTGAAAGGACTTTCAATTTTGGTGGATATGGATGGACGTAAGGATGGATTCTTCCATTGAAGGGGGGGGGGGTGGGGTAGGGTATTTGACATTATTCTTAAATGAAGGGGGAACAAATACTCTTTTCATTTCCATAAAAAAGTAAATATTTGGTTATCTTGGTTTTGAGTGCTAATTAAGAGGAAGACACTTTGCAGCAATGATTTAACTTACATGGCCCTTAAAACCCTCCAAATTGCGCTTTACATGGCCTTGAAGCAGTTGTTTGAAGCAGCAGTAGTTTGTCCCATGAACCCACTCATAATGTTTGCCAACGACAGTATCTGTTTGGAATCATTGTTTAGCAGTAACCCCCCCTTTTTTTTCTAGAGTGTCTGGCAGAGTCCCTAATAAGGATAATTATGGAAAGACAATGAATGATGCTAACAACAAGCTGTTGAGTAGGGTGGACGGGGTGGTGTGGGGCAAACGAAGAGAATTGTAAGAGGTGTGCTGTCAGGGGTGAGGAGAAGTATATTCTAACAAGGGTAGAGAGAGAGAGGTGTATGTTTGTTAAGGATGCTGTAAGAGTTATACTATAGTGGGTAGAGTAGTAGGTATATGTCATCAAGGGTAGAGTAATAGGTATATATGCTATCAAGGGTAGAGTAATAGGTATATATGCTATCAAGGGTAGAGTAGTAGGTATATGCTATCTAGGGTAGAGTAATAGGTATATATGATCAAGGGTAGAGGAATAGTTAGGAGTTGACAAAGAGGTATATACAATCAAGAGTTAACAAAGTGGTTGATGCTATTAGGGATAGAGTATGAGGTATAGACTATGAAGGTTTAAGTAAGATGTACGTGCATTACAAGGTGGAGTAAGAGCTTTTCGCAATCAAGGGTTGACAAGAGGTATATGCTTTCAAGGGTAGAGTAGTAGGTTTATGCTACCAAGGACTGAAAAGAGGTGTATACAATCAAGAGTTAAAATAAAGGTTCATGCTATCAGGGGTAGTGTAACAGGTATATGCAATCAAGGGTTGACAAAGCAGTACTGTATATGTTTATCAAGGGTGGTGTAAGAGATATGTGTTATCAAGAATAGAGTAAGATATATGCTATCAAATAGACCGTGCGGTATATATGCTATCAATGGTAGACTGTGAGGTATATATGCTATTACGGGTAGAAGTAAAGAGGTCTGTGCTGTCAATGGTAAAGTAAGAAGTAGCCTACACACTGTGAAGAGTAGAGTGAAAGTTTGATGTGATGAATGAAGTTACTTTCAAGTTTCTGAATGTCTTAAAACCAGTATTAGTCTGAAGTTTATGCTGATACTTTTATCATTAGTATGAAACATCTGGAGGAAGATTTTTTTTTCAAAAGACGTAGAAAAAGACAGGGACAATCATACAAACTTATCAAGAAGAGTGAAATAAGATAAATTTTACCAAAGAGGAAAAGTAGCAGCAGAACAAAAATTGAAGAGGAAGATAATGGTTCTTGATTTTTATATCTTGCAAGAAATGACATCAATGTATAATTAAATAATTTGTCTGGTGGTGGTCCAATTCCTTTTTTTTGACAATTTGTTCACAAAAATTGACGTATTTGTGTAAAAATTTGAGGTCTTCTTGTAATAATGGACCCTATCAGATTCCATCAAGGTTATCTATTGCTGATGCATTGTCTTGCTCTCGTTTATTTTCGTGTGTGTCTTGTACTTTTTTTGCCTTAGAGATTCACGAGACATGACTTCGCAAAGTTATTTTATTTGGTCGTTTTTTGTTGCTGCTGTTTTCTTTTTCTTTGCGTTTCTTTAACATTATGAGCATCTGTTGGATTGCATCTACAGTAGCCAAGAAAATTGAGCTATGTATGGCCTGCAGCTGTTATTCAAAGTGCATGAAAATTGAATAAATGGTTTTGACGTATTCTTAACTGTAAATCAACTTTTAAGTGTTTGGTAATTTTTGGTACCATTTGTAGACGACGAAAGATTTGCACGTTGGTATTCCTGACAGTTTCTTTGTTCTGTTATCACATGTCTGTTTCTGGCACGTTTTTGTGCACCTTTGTTTCTAGAAGTTTTCATTTTAGTGGAATTTCAATTTTTTGTCTTTTTGTGATAAAGACAGTGACATTTCGTATACTTTTTCAATTTGTTTCAAATTTATCTTACAGTTGTACAATGTCAGCCTGACAAATTTAAAAAACAAGTTTTGCTTGACGTGCAAAGACGCTAACTAAATAGAGGACCTGTTCACAGAGTTAGGGACCATTGAAAAAGAAAAGAAAATAGAAAAGAAAAGTTTGAACATTATCACAAAAGAGGAGAAACTAATTTGTGAAAAGGAAGGTTTAGTAAGATGCATAAAAGGCTACGTAAGGAACTGTAATACTGGATATGACCAGGGAGGCACACTGGTGTTAGTGATGAGTTCAATGGGTGTGATACGTATAAAGTGGTATTAGACAGTTCAGTTTGTTTAATCAACGGAAAAGTCTGTAAAAGGTTTCAGCTAAGAAAAGCACCTTACGACTGGGTAGATTGATTTTCAATATATTGGCTGTCCTTGCAAAGCCCATACAACTGATTGTTAACCTTGGTAATATTTAGATTCGGTGGATTCACATTGTACAATTGTAAATGGTAATTCTATAAAGCCCTTGACGTTTGTGTCAGTCTGTCGAATAATCAACTCTATTCGACATTCCATTTTGGCCCACAGCTGGGTGTGCCTGGCAAGATTGTCATCCCGGAGAGGTACAACCCTGCCGAGGATGAGGACATAGAGGATAGAACCAAACTAACCGAGGAAGAAAGGGCGGTCCGTGACGAAAGGGCGGAGAATATCGCGAAGATGCTCTCCGAACACAGCATGCAAAGTTGGCATCCTAGTGAAATGTGAGCCATTAAAGACCGCACTCTTAAAAGATAATTTGACCGCCATCGTCAGTGGGCGACATCAGATGCCCACCGAGGGTCGTCAGGCTTGCATCAATCACTGCAGAGTTTATGGCTTGAATTCTTCAATTTCCAATAATTAGAGATATTCATGTAAAGGCATCAGCCACGTCAATCGTTAGGTCATGGTTAGAATCCTTACATATTTTTTATTAAAAAGGAGTATTCAAGGTGAAGCATTTGAACTGAAACTTGTCAAGAAACAGAATGGAAGGGAAGGGATCAAATTCCCTTTTTACATACGATACATGAATATATGCATATGATCATATTTTTGCCGCAGCCAATTTGCAACATTTCATTCTGGTTTAGAAGCAACAAAAGTATGGTTTTTTCTGTGGCTGATAAACTGGTGGGGATGCATTCCCTAAACTCTAATGATAATGACACAGATGTGCATTTTCACATGGTGGGGTTTCTTCAAATACTAGCTTTTATGCATGAACCTAGTGTTAGCTGAAGCTTTCAGAGATTTGTGGAATGTTGTGTCATTATCTACATGAAGCCTTGGTAAAGATAACCATCCAAATTAAGTGAAGGGTATTTTGAAAAGTTTTTATTGCAGTATCTTCAGTTTTTTTTTTCCTTCAGTGTCTTCTGCAATTGATTTTATTCACAGCAATCACAATTGGCTTCACGAAGGACGTCAGACTTCAGAAGACTTGCATAACAGGGTGAAAGAAGAGAAGCTGTTACGCCAGGGTATGCTTGCCAAAGCCAGGGCTCTAGCAGAGGAGGTGAAGGAGCAATCTCTGAGGCGGGCCCGCGAAGGTACGTAACTTTGGGAAACCGTCGCCGGTTAAAATCATCCGACATAAACTTCTTGAATTCGTTCTGTCGGGAGTAAGAGAAGAGCTGACCATACGTAAAAGGGTTTGGCCACTGAAGATTAAAATTTTTAAAAACTGGGGAAGGATTTCTCTCTCTATCTATGAAAACCATTTCTCAATAAATAGCATGCTCAATGTGGAAAGTGATAGATTTTTAAAAATCTATTCCACAGTGATACATTGCATTGTCGGTAATCTTTGATATTATGAAGACACAGTTACTGGAATATCTTTTGTATTTGTTCATAATCTTGTCTTAAAAAAAAGATTATAATAGTGTCAGAGATGAGACCTTATTTCCCACAATTTCCATCAGTTAGACTTCCTTGACCTGCTGCTAGTAAGTTGGGGAAGAAAGACCAACTTTTCATCACACTTGATTTATAGTACTGTATATGTTACCTTTCTCCCTGGCTGTTTATTCCTTCTTGAGCATGGTCAGTAATCAGATGCAAGGCACACACGTCCAGGGAGAATGAATTCCTGAAGGTACTCAAAGACTTAAAACTCATAGCACATCACATCTTACTCCCAATGTTCCTAGGGCTAACGGTACCTGACGGAATGGCATGTTTCGATATCTCTTAAAATTTGGCTAATTAGAGCACAGCATCCGAGTCCAGACCTCGTGTTTGATCATTTATTTGCACGAGGAAAAATTCTGCTGTTTATTTTTTAAAGAGCATCTGATGGCAGGTCTCTTCTCATGACATATTTAGGTCAATTTATGATAACCCCAATCTAAGATTTTCACTGGTATCAAATTTCAATGTTAAATAAGCACTTAATTTTCAAAAAACAACAACGAAGGCTTATTACAACAATTTGGCAGTGTTACTTGACATTTCGTAACCTTTAGGGAAACTGGGAATCTTTCTTTACCAGAGCTGTCTTTCTTCATACTTCGGTGCCTTGAGTTATAAATAGGATATTGTTTAAAAAAAGATATTATCTTTCACTTTCAATCCTCTTATATTGTCACTGGAATATTCTGTTAATGTATTCAGGTTGTTCTCTTATAGATATGCCCATGTTTATTATTGGTTCTCAAGTAAATTTTAAATTAGGTCATGGAAAATCTAAAGAGTGATGAAAAATTGAAAGAACATTTTGTCCAGGGAAAGTTTTGAAATTTAGGGAAATTGTGTGAAGTTTTGGAAAAGTCCCGTACTTTTTCACAAAGTGACAATGTTGATTTCTTAATCATGACATCAAAAGGTATCATCACTCAAAATATCAAAATTTATTATGTTCTTTTACGTCATATTGCTTTGGCTGTTGCTGCTTTAGTTGAAACCTTGATGTAAGACACTAGGAGGGAAGTTGTGGAAATTCTATATTTGGTCCTGGGAAAGTCATGGAGAAGTCATGAAAATTGATTCCCTTGATCATGCAGGAACTCTGGAGTAGGTTTCAGGAGTAGAGTCTTGTGTACTAAGGGAGGAAACGCTTCAAACTGCTTTGATCTTTCATTCTCGGCGGAGTAGAAAATATTGGTCGGTTAGCATTGCAGCATCTGTGGTCGTAGCGAGAACTTTGGGGTATTTTGCACAAATGTTTTGGTTTTTCTTTGATTGAACTTCATCTTTTCTTTCCTGATTGTGGTAGTTAATCCAGATGAGACCAAGCAGACTACCTACGTAGATCAGAGCTACCATTTGTCATCGGAGGAAGAGAGGTAATAACGGAGAGGTCGAAGGGTCACATCAAGAATCTCACCAGGTGTGAACTCAGCCATCTTCATATGACATGTCGGTTGACACGAACAAGACTGCTAAGACAAGCTGTAACAAGAGGGTAGTTGTTTGACATCAACAACGCATGGACGAAGAGAGGGTGAACTTGGTGCTTTTCACTTTTAAAAGGCAGTTTGAGTTTTAATGAATACGCTTCTTTTCTGACTTGATGGAATTGGTGAAACTTGAAGATGGTGCTCATCATTTGTAACGAGGATGAAGTGGGACCTTACTCCAGAAGCGGCAGGAGCAGTGGTTTGCTCTCTCGTGGATTGTAGTGGTGTGAAGCAAAGCTTACTGCTGTGATGTTTCTGTAACGGTGGCATGAAGAGCAGCTGCCTGCTCTGATGTATTCTTTGGAGATTGTTGAAGAATCTTAATGGTTCCTTGTCGATGTGTAAAGACTTGTATCATTGAGTCCTTGTAAAGTTTAGAGCAGTAGTATGCTCTCATTTACTTTACTCATTATATCCATGTGTCTTTAACTTTTTCTTTGTTTTCTAGAGGCTCATGCACTGTTTTCATCACAAAGTTTTAAAACTTAAGCTGAAACTTTAGCTAAATGCACTACTTGACTTCAGGACTCACTTCAATGTCACATTATTTAAAAAAAAAACCTTATCAATTCCTATACATGTGATTGGAGGATTGTCGGTCACATGGCATGCTGTATTCGGTATCATCATCACAATTGTGATGCCCATTGGTCAGTATGTACTAACCCACACAGGTGGGTTAGTACATACTAACCCATGGCAATGAGTCTGCGATCACTGCATTGCGGTACGCACAAGAGTGCCGTGACTCAATACATCATTGCAATATCAGGGATCCTAGATTGCGTAACGTATGTACTTAGGTAGAGTAGATACACATGCAACTAGCAGATGAGCTAGGCTACAATAAAAGTGGCATGTAGAACAAATAATGATTGTTTTCCATTTGTGGAATAGTATGAATAATTTCATTCATTAAAAGATTGACAGTTCTTTTCAATGAGGTGAAGCGGAATTGAAAAGTCTGTCCAATCTGTCAGTTCAAGAAGTTCAAACTATTGCACTCACAAACATTCGTTGTTTGTATTTAACTTGTGTCTGGTAAATGTACCTGTTTTTGTGAAGAAATGTGTGCTGAAATTGATAAGTACAACAAGTTAAAGGTCTGGTAAAAAGGTCCAGTAATTTCTAAGAGCAGGAAATATGGACAGGAACATCAAGGTGGTAAGTGATAGTGCCTTGAATTCAGTTTAGTGTAAACCATCCAGTTCAGTGGTGTATTGGTTGAAGCGCAGAAACAATTAAAATCAATTTAATATGTGACAAAATTGCCTGTTAAGTTTGTCACAAGATACTTTGCCCGAAAATTTCGCAAACCTGTCAGAAGTTCTTATTTGTCGTTAGTAAGGTTTCTCTCAAATACTGTACCTCCGAGGTTCCTTAGTGGCATAGAAAATTGAATTCTTAGTACCGGTAGTTCATTGATTTTGCAGATTTATGATTGCGTGATCCATTGAAATAGCCTTTGGTATAAAGTTATTCACCAACTGCCTCTTCATTGAGAACTGCTGTAAATCGAAGAAGATTAATGTATTCATTGAAATGCATCATGCAGATTCCATGGTAAATTCATTGCTACTCTATTGTAATATGAGGTTAATCCTGCAAACATTTGTCTGTATCCTGTTGTTTGTGTTGTGAATAGCTGCTACAAGATGGTTTCCTTTACAGATGTTTGAAAAGAGTAACTGTCGGCAATGTTTTGTGTGACATGGATATTCATTAATTTAAATGAACAGTCAAAAAGAATCCTTTTGAATAGTTTTGAACATGTCTTGGCTGATGGATGATTCATTAGCTGACACTTGACAGTAGAAGTGAGAACCTGTCTGAAATATTATTTTCAGACATGCACCTTGTGATTCAACATTACATTTATGTGTAAAAACAAAAGAAGTGAGTTTGAAGTAATTCCATGTTATTTGTTGTCATGGTGACCAGTACTTTCTTTACTTTGAATTCCTTAGTATGTATTCCAGTAGTTAAGCTGTCCTAGAGTCTCTTTCAGTGTATAGTTTATTGAAGAATCGCTTATTTTTGCTATTGATAAAATTGCTGTCCTTCCGTTGGTAGTATTTAACTATCAAAACTTTTAAGCACAATAAGTACTTCACATTACACAACGTATGTATTCAATAAATTCCACTTAAAAAGCAAATTTTGTATTCATTCACCAAAGTGTATTTTATGTCATGAAATCAGTAAGTATATGAATGAAAGTAAGGACACTTTAAACTGTAGGTGGATTGGGAAATTTTCCATTCAAAAATGGTTAATGTTACTTGTAGGCAGTAATATGGGACACTACCTCTGCCATCTCACTTTTTGGTCATGATATTCTTCTGTAGTTCTTGTTTTTTCCTCTATAAACCAAATTTTATTGTTTTCGTAAAGTATAAATCATCTGATAGCATTTTGAGCATTTAATATCAATGAAAAAGTGACACTTTTGCAAAGAAGAGAAACCCATTCACTTGTTCTAAATTGATTTTATTTGAACATTTTATTCAAATTGTGTTCTCAAAGTTGCCGTATTTGGCTTTTTTGCAGTCTTGTACAATTTTTATGCCAGGTAGATGAAAGTAACATTTGAATACGTGCATTCTCCTCCAGCGGTGATGGAACTTATATCTCCTACCATGATGTTTATTATATCAATCGGTGGCAGCATTACCACTGCTGACACCAACTGTACTTCATAAACAGGAATAATACTGTTGTTAAAGAGTGAACAAGTAGCATGTAAGAACATTGAAAGCATGTCTTCAATTTAGAGTGTCTGAAACATTTTGACTTTCTTGCTGCTTCAATTTTTTTTTTCTTAAAAGGAATGAGATAGATGACATGGAAAAATAATTTTTTTACTGTTTATTATTGCTTAGAAAAGTTAAGTGCCTTGCCATAATAGATATGTATTATCATGTATTATAATAATAGTTGCACATTTGGCCAATAGACTATGTTGTCACCATTGTAATATTTTTCTAAGCATTCAGAGCCCATCATTTTTAGCCCAAGTGTGTACTTTCTTCCACAAAATTATATTCATCATTCATTAATGCATATAACCGCAAATATTTAATAGTTGCAATCTCATGGTGGACTGACTGTCTTTACTGTATTCTTTGTAATGATTATTTGTACTGTTTTGATAGTTAATGCAAGTAATTTGGCAATTGTTTCATGGTGAAAGTAACTGTAAAGATATTTGGTTACACCCATTTGTTTATACTGTCTGAGGTACTATTTTAAATGGCCTTGAAATTGAATTCATGAAATGTATTCAGGTGTAAGCGTGCCAGTGAAGTTATAAGTCACTTTTACATCTTTGCTGTCACTGTTTAGAGTAGGCAATTTGTAAAGTGTAGAAAACATATTATTTGCTGTTATGGTGTAGTGAAAAATTTGGGGCATGCATGCCACAGCAGACGGATGCTCGAGGAGTTGCAGGAACTGGGTCAGAGGGTGTGGTATAAACGATGGCGGTCTCACACAGACAGGAGAAAGGGAGATGATTCCTCACATTTTCAACTCTCCTCTTTGGATCTTTACCCTTTGTTCTCAGCTGAATTGTTTTCTTGTGACATTGTCGTCTTTATTGAACTCTGACTTTTTGGATTGTCCCATCTTGTTCTTTCTCCCTTGTGACTTCGACATCTCCATCACTCTTACTTTCTCATCTTTGCCCCCATTCTTCACCCCAGCTCATCCTTTCTCCGTTCCTCATACCTCATCTCCACTCTTATCTAAATTTCTTCCTTTTTACAAATTTCCCATTTCCATTCTTATTCCTGTGATCCTCCCCCATGCTGTTCCTCATCTGCACTCATTCTTACACACTTAGTCCCTCCTGTCTCCATAATGTCTTGAAAGACTGATGTAAAATTCGTCTTGGATTCTCTGTCATTGCTTATTTTGAAAAGGGTGAATTAGCTCAGAATGGGTGTGGGAATATCAGATAGGAAAGAGATAGATAGGGGTGGCATTGGGTGATGGTGCTGGAAATGAGTGTGAGAGGTGATGTAGCATTGTGTAGAACAAACATGAATGCTTATGATGAAATAATGCGCAATATCGGTAGTAAGTTACTTTGATGTTAAAGCATTTACAGCAACAACGGTTGTTTTGAGTCCAACACACCACTCTTCTTTGCAATATTTTCTGTCTGGCTAGCATCTTTTTTCAAAATTGAGTTTTTTTGTTGTTGCTAGATTGTTTGATTCAGACATCCATAATCGTCCCTAGTCTTGTGTGATGTTACCACAACAATAGTCCAAACATCATACCTGGATATTGACCCTGTGTTGGGAAATGCACGTTATGGTAAACCTGGCCCAGTTCACATGGAAACCCCACCTGTATCATGCTTCCAGTAATACATTTGTCAATGATTTCACATGCCAATTTCAGTTTAATATTCTTTAAGTGATAACATGAGAACTTTGGTTCTGTGATCTGTATCATGAAGAGTTAAACTATAGATCATTGAACCAAGTAACTTACCTTGTAATATAATGTTCATGTTTACTCACAGAAAAGTACTGTAGCAGAAGTGTAGCCTGAAATACATGTTGATGATATTTTAATTCTCTCAAAGTCTAATCTGTCTGTAGATCAGGGATTCTCAACCTTGGGATTGTTTCACCACAAAGGATTCTGGGATTGGGCCCAGGTGAATATTGTCACATCGAATTAGTCGCTCCCCCTAGCTGTACCTTACATGTGTGGAGGAAACCAACAAAACTGTATGCCCTAACTGTGAGATACCTTCATCTGAAATTCCACTATAACAAAGGCACCTACACAAAACTATTGTCATCAATCAATCTTCAACTTCTATTGTCTTCTTCCCGATCAATGAGTCATGAGAATTGAGGGCAGCATCTCACTTTTGCTTATATATCACACTAATGTTGGATAGTTACAAAGTTTGCTTGCAATCGAGATTTAAACATAAGAATCGTGGGAACTGAATATTGAAGACAGGCTGCGGGTTGTCAAAGACCACGTTGGATTCAATTCTAGTCTCAACGGTCTGCTCCAAACTTTTCTGTAGATACTAAACTGTGTTACCTTTTGGTATGGTTCTTGATGTTACCCACATAGGGTGATTTTGGTCCCTGTAATGGTGGGGCAGAATTTTTGTGTGGAGAACCTGACCTATGTATGGAAATTTCCGGGTTGGAGATTCTTTCACCACTTACAAAGAGATTGTGTGCCTCAGGTAGAAATTACACGCTTGGGCTGGCCCAGTAACAATTACCACTGCAATCTTAACTGGGATATTGGTTACTCCATCAACACACAAGTAGGTCTGTTTCTAGGATGTTTATATGCTACATCCTACTTTGTGTCCTGCATGCTTTTCAATTAATCTTGGTAAACTCTCTTAAAATTTCCTGACTTTCTGTGCAGAAATAAGACAACAAACTGATAAGAGAAGCAGAACAAGGAATTTAAGTTAGAGCTTAGAAGATAAAGTTTCACAGCATTTTACCCCTGTGGGGAGAAGGCTAGCGATGATGTTTATTGCCTAATTGTCCATGAACTGGAAAGATGTTATCACAGTGAAGGCTGTTGGAGTGAAAAAAAAAATCTTGAAAAAATCTTGCCCCATGACTACTGGGGACAGAATCACGCTATGCACCCCATCTCAGTGCCATCAGAGTCATCTTAATTTTGTAAGAAGTGCCAGCATCTCGGCTAATGGGCTGGGGATCTCTTTCAAATATTTCAAGGTCTTGTTTTACATGGACTGAGGAGGTGATGCAAGGGAGTCCTCATGATAATAACATCTGCATTAATCTATACACGGTTTTAAAATACCAGTAAAATGAATTAAAAAGACAGACGATATGACTGAAGTCATCAAACAAAAGAAAGGAATAAAATACTGTATAATGCCACTTTGTGGCTGATATTTATTCTTATTAAACTGGCTTTAGTCTTATAGGATAAAATTAAATCATGGATTTATTTGAATAAAGGTGATCTGTTCCAAACCTATATGTCAGCTGAGACATTGATGCACTATTTGAAGTTTACCCGTATATTCTTTATTCTTTGTTATGCACAAGCAATGTGTATGCAATACAGTAGCTCCATGTATGGTTGCCACGTGGTTTCACTTTCCACACTTTGATCTTCGACTGCCAAAAATTTTGGCCCCACCGAGACACTGTGATCTAACATTCCATGTATTATGAAAAAAGAATAAAACTTGCAGGGTGTACATTCCCTGATTTAGCAAACTTTCTAAATTTTTAACATTGCTAAAAGCTTAGGCCAATACTGTCTGGATTTGTAATATACCTGTAGCACAGTTGGGCTAAGCATCTTTCAACAAGATTTGGACAGAGCAACCAGGTCAAGGCTAACCCAGCTTCAAGGTTTGGTATTTGACACTACAGTTTATAGCAGCCCTGAATACAACAGTCTTAGATAATTACTCTCGCCGATTTCTGGACGAGCAAACCGTCTATCCTAACTTTTCTACTATTCCATCAAGATGGTCATCTTCCAAACACTTCTCCCCCACCACCTCATCATCCAATCACTCCAACCTTGTACCTCCTTAAAGTATGTGTGACCTAAGTCAGAAATTCCAAACATATATGCTACAAAGCTTGATTAAAAAAAAATGGAAAAAAATCAGATGGTCCACCTTCCACTTTGGCTGGATATTCCGGAGCTGAGGTTACTCAATTGCAAATGGCAGATAGGGCAATAATTTGTTATGTCATTCTTGTACTACTCAAATGACTTTCTTTGTTTTTCCTTGTTTTTGGACGTCATTGCACCTTGCAACGAAATCTGATCACTGTTTTACTGCTATGGTGACTTGACTGTACAAGCTCTCTCCCTACCACATGCAAGCAAACAATGTATTTTTCAAAGTTATATAAACACTTTAATTTCTAAGGGAACAAAAGCAGGTAATGAGAGTTGTACAAGAAGAGCATCACAAATTATTGTGAAATCTGCTATGTCAAATTAGGTAAATATCTTGCAATATTTTATACCTCAGCAATGGAGCAAGCTCAGAATTATGTTCCAAACTCTAAAAAAAACTTTCTTGTAATTCTTGACTTAAGGGACACTTTAAATAGTACCATGCTGCGATACATAGACGTACAGTCATCTTTTAGTGAAAATTTTCTCCACCTTTCAACCATAATAAGGACCTCAAAGACCTGAATCAAACAATGTGCTCTAAATGAAGCTCTCATAACTTAAATTCATGAAGGATTCCAAAAAACGTTTTTTTTTTGGACACTCTTTTTGTAACTAATTCACCAGAAAACAGACTCACGGTAACCATGGCAATACCAAGCACTAACATTTGCTGTGGGTGTGTGTCAATAACAGAGATAACACAAGAAAGTGAGACGGTATGCAGGTGTACTGCATTTCATAAAATCTTTCATTCTCCAGTAGCGGGTAAACTGCAAACGCCAAGGTCAGTATGCGGCAGATTCAACTTTTAGTCTATACTTTTGGAACTACCAGTGGGCAGACCTCATAATTGGTATTGGTATGTGTAATCGTCATCAGTGTTATAATGTGTGTCATAGACCCAAACTTTTTGCTTCACATACTGGTCACTGTAACATGCTAGGCATTGCTGCAATGTACTTTAATATAAATCTATTACTACATTTTCCACAACAATGTACTCTTATTTCTTCAATGCACTGGAAAATGAAGTGTGTCCAATTCTACATTGTACTGCCTCTTCCACAACTCTTCAAATCCACGCTCCTTTGTGCCTTTCAAAGTGCAACAGCAATTCCATGACATCAGAAATAAACTTTCCATTTGGTCTTGCAGCTCTCAAGGTGTCCTCCGTTTTGTAAATGCTGCGTTCAGCTTGGCCCCGGGGAGAATAAATGACCCCATTTAGGGGTCAATTTGACATTGTCGTAGTCAAAGTCAGGGTCCAGTGCAAATGGTTGCACCTCATCTGACTGCAACTCCTGCAAATGAACGAAGGAAAATTTATTTTGGAACGGGTAACAAAACTCAGAAAAGTGTATTCTGATTTGTCCCACTACAGAAGACTTAGTTGAAATAAAAAGAGGGAAAGAAACACGAGCAGTAATGTGGCCAGGATCCCCGCTGGAGTTTTCTGACCAGCAGTGTAGTGGTTTGTCATTGCAGGTTTGAATATGGTTCAGAGGAGGGGGTATGCAGGGAGGGGGCTGTGGAGAGGGGGTCTAAGGGGAGGAGGGTGAATCTTTTCTTGTGCAGATAGAAAAAGTTGAGATGGCACAAGGTGAAATAATTCTTTTTCTACATTTGAGCTGAATTTGTAAAATCATCCTTTCCTTGGTGTTTTAAAATGAAGTTTTGGCATTTTTGCTTTATTTGTAAAAGGTGATTCAACACTGGATGGAAAGGGAGGCCTTCCAAAAAGTTTGGCTCAAAAAATTAGTGATGGATGGTTTGGGACTCTGGATGAATGTCTCATTTTGCATCAAATGACCAGATAAAAATGTGGGTTGTTTTATATTGCAATAACATATATTTCCTTGAATTTTCAGACATTTCTTTTTTGTGGAATTTCATTGAATTTGGTGTAATTTTCTGGTCTGGCAATTTGATGGTCACACTGGTCCACAAGCGTCAGTGCCAGCTATAGCTGACCGTCATGGGCCAGCGTGACTAGGACCCTGAACTTGGCAACATTTGATAAAGAGCTGTTATAGGTAGCATATGTCAGAAATAAAAAATTTTGGTCCTGCAAGAGTCTGCTAAGGGATGACCAAAAATTGGACTGATCTCCTAACGCTTAAATAATATCGAAAACCTACTTCTGTAACAGCCAAGGTAAACAAAAAGTTAGAAATCATATCATCGTAGTGTGAAAGTCAGTCCCTGAGAGAGAAAATGCGGACTTAAATGAATGATGAAGATTCTGATGATGACTGGTTGCTCGGAGGGCCTGTTAAATAAAGCACAGGTCTGCGAGAATAAGATACATGTAACTTGTTTGGTAAGGAGTGCATTCAGGGATTCTGCCAGAAAGGCTTGGAAGGGGGGGGGGGTGTCCTTCTCTTCCCAGAAAAAGGCAGGAAAAATTCCCCCTCTTCACTTCCATCAGAATACAGTCATTCAAGTTTGTTACTTAAGTAGAGGACACTTTGCAGCCATGTTTGACCATACACACTTACCTGAACTGCAGGCTGTCAAACTACACCTTTTAAAGTTCTTGAGGCACATTTTCGCCCCCTTGGACCCACTTGCAACTTTAGTCAAGGACAGCACTAAATTGGAATCATGGTTCAGCAGTTATTATTCATTATATCATATAATTATTTTATCATTGTATCAATTATCTCCACCCCTCCGATCCTTTCTTATCGAGTCTCTTGCAGAATCCCCAGTGTTCAAGATATAGTGGTGAGCAAACACGAGAGAACTGGGTGTAAGACTTCCATAAAAGATTAAGACCAAAAAAAAAAGGTCATCAAGTTAATATCATAGTTTAAAGATGAGCAAAAAATTCTCACTTCAGCCTCCATGACAGAGTCTTTTTCACAATTTCCAAAGGTCAGTTTGGTTTCATGAATTTCAAGATTTGTTTCCGGGTCATCTTCCGTCGGATCAGATTCTCCAGGTAAGGGTGAAAGAAACTTTCGTGCAGAGTCTGAATCTTTAAACAAAATAGTAGAGATTTAATAATAAAAGTGGTCCACTGAAAAATGTTTTGTTTTGCGACAGAATCCCATGGGTGATACAAATCAAGGAACATTTTAAATTATTTACCAAATGATGAGTTGTTCTGAGAAGTTACGATGTCGATGTTAAATCACTTCGTTCGATAAACCTGGTGAATATTGCATGTGTGTAAATCCTTAAGGGTCATGTGAAATGCATAAAGAAATGAGCTGGCTTGATTCCAAAGTTGCAGAGTGAAACCCTGAATGAAAATCTGTTGAAAATCATGTTTCTATCTATTATGAATATATCACCATCCTGACCCATCATAGTGCTCTAAGCAGACAATTACCTCATCCATCCAGTACATGACTCCACCCTGATAACCTAACACCACACTTTTGCTAAACATCATACATACAGTGGTAAAATGAAACAAACACCTGAATGACCCATGACACGATACTGACCCACCACACTTTCACAACACACCACACTGTATACAGTCCTAAAAGGACACAAACATGTGACTGACCCATGTTAAAAATCATCCTGACCCCTCATAATGATCTAAACAGACGCAATTATCTGACCCATCCAGCACATAACACCATCCTAATCACCTAACACCATCCTGATCACCTAACACCACACTTTCAACAAACATCACATAGTACAGACATCAAATGGCTTAAACATGTGATTGATCCATTATATAATACTATCCTGACTCCTCATAATGTTCTAACCAGACAAAATTATCTGAAACATCCGTTACATAACACCATCCTGATCAACTAACACCACACTTTCACCAAACACTATACTGTAGAGTAGTAAAGTACAGTAGTAAAGTCACACAAAACACCTGATTGACACAGGTTATACTGTACTGTAACACTATCCCCACTCATCACAATGTTCTAACCAGACAAAATTATCTGGAACATCCAGTACTTAACACCATCCTGAAGACCACACTTTCACAGGTCACCATACTGTCCTAAAACAATTATCTGACCCACACAGATCACAACACCACCCTGAACCATCACAAATATACTACAGTACGTGTACCTTGCCTCGATCAGTAACTTGAGTCAATCTCTGAATTCTAAACTCCAGTGAGACACTGTGAACACAATGTCATGCCAACGTTAGCACCACCTGCATCATATTGACTTAAAAAAAAAATCAAAAGCAAGTACTACCCATGCTTCTTCCATTTTACAGAAACATTTTTACTCACAGCAACCTAGCAAAGTTATACTGTAACTTTAAGCAATATTTCTAACTATCATGGTTCAAATCGTACCAAAATATTGACCAGAATGACTTTGATGAAACTCTCATTCAAAATTTTGAAAAAAAAAAAAAGTTTCAGCATTTTGTGACATTATTATATCTTAAATTGATAAAATTTTGATAGCTCTTATTCTGGAGTTCTTGACTCAAGGTTCCACCATAAGATTGCATTAAATATGGACTCCTTATATTCAAACCCTACTTTCAAGGAATGACCCATTTTGAATACAACTAAAATATAGCATAAGGATAGTGGCCCATTAGGAAATATTACTGTACATTTACATACATTTCAATTATGTTTTAACATTTCTACGATTAAAATGTTTGCCAGGTGATTGACTCATGATGCCTCTAGTCGAGCAGACACAGGTATCTGGTCCATTCCATACACAATACTATCCTGATACAAAACACTTCCACAACACACCACACTATCTCAAAACAGACACCTGACCCACACAGACAATACACCACCATGACTCAAAGTAGGCCTACAGTATCTGATCTACTCAGGCAAAACAACATCATTATGCATTTTTTGAATACCTCTAGCAGAAGGATAGTGGCCCATTAGTAAATATTACTGTACATTTACATACATTTCAATTATGTTTTTACATTTTTCCGATTAAAATGTTTGCTAGGTGATCGACTCATGATGCCTCTAGTCGAGCAGACACAGGTATCTGGTCCATTCCATACACAATACTATCCTGATACAAAACACTTCCACAACACACCACACTATCTCAAAACAGACACCTGACCCACACAGACAATACACCACCATGACTCAAAGTAGGCCGACAGTATCTGATCTACTCGGGGCAAAACAACATCATGATGCATTTTTTGAATATCTCTAGCACACTATCTTAGAGTAACATGGTGACCTGACTCACTCAGGAAGGTCATAGTGACGTTATCCTAAAACACCATGCCTTCACCCAATACAACAATGCCATGATTCCCCTCGACTCAACAACCCTCCAAACAACACCATACTGATCACACCATTACAACCCATGGGGCGATGATGCGACACCATCACACCACGTTGATACATCAGACTTCCCTGACCTACCAACACCTCAACACCCCTGCTGGACCCCCTCCATCACAGAACTTACCTCTCTCCTGAGGCCTACCATCTTCTGGTTGCTCTTCAGCGCCATCTTTCATCTCTGTAAATATTTTCTTTGCATCAACAGGAGGAGACACGCTGACAGATTCCTCCAGGAGATTGGAGATGTCCTCGAAGGAGGGATCGTCGGATACGACATCATCAAGAAAATTGTCAATCTGAGACAAAAATAAGGAATGAATAAAGTTGTGAAATTTATTGACTTACTGACAAAAGGAAAACCCACGAGAAATTGGTGATCAAGTAAATCACAAATCACACGAGCAAAAGAAAACGTGACACGAAACTTCTTGCACAGTCAGTACAGGTTGTTTTGAGTACCTACTTAAAGTACAGTAAGCCAACAATGCATGCTGCAATGAACTTATCACAACTGAGGGTTCACTAATAAATTAAACCAAGGGAGATGTCCCGTTACTGAATACAGTCTCTGAGAATTTGAGCGTCGACTGTGGGGTTTTCAGAGAAATTCAAAATCCCTCGCATTCCTTGAAACAATGAAGGGTGAATTAAAATGGATGAAAATTCTCAACAGCTGAAAACATCTTAAACCATTCATGAAAATTTGAGAGATGCTAGCTAAAGAGAATAGTGAATAGAATTTTTTTTTAAAGTCCCTTTGTGGTGACATAATTTGATTTAGACCTTTGAATTTCGTTCTTGCACTTACAAACCTCACTCAACCAAATTCATCTGAGGACAATATTACAATAGCATTGACATAAAATTTTTGATTTGTTTTTGGTTTCCTATCTTTTTGGAGACTGGGCTTAACTTGATATAAATACCAAATGTTTACAAAGCATTTCATTTGTAGAATCATTTACAGTAAAGTGAAGTGTTTTCATCCTGTTCTTACCTTGACATATTTTTGTTGAGGAAGCCTTTGCCTTGGAGTTGTCCATGAACTATCTCCCTCACCAAGTTCCTGCAGATTCAGTGAATACAAACAATATGTAGCTCTGTCACATTTACAATAACTCTCATGTTTTGATCATAAATCTAGTGAACTCTCATTTGATGGTAACTTTATCATGATGGCTCAATGATACCATGAAAGCCAAAATATGATATTAAGAGACTAAATAGTCCTGGTAACTCTGTGATATACTGGGAGCTCAGTCATGTGATACCATAAGTGTATGGGGGTCAATGATCCTTGGGGCTAGGGAAAATTTTTGCCTAAATTTAGAGTCTTGGAACAAGCTGCCAGAGTATTGCGGTGCTGGTTGTCATAAATAATTGAACAGACTAAAAATTAGCAGGTTTAATAATAGAGAGATTTCTGACTCACTCAGTCTAGTACAACTACATTTAAAAACAAAAGGGTTGTTCTTCCCTTCATACTTTCAAAGGTATTAATCATTTGGTCCTGATGGGATCAGTGCATCTTTACTTTATACTGCGCACTTGCGTAGGTTATAGAGTGTCCTCATGGCCTGTAAAAGAGCATATTATTTTCTCTGTTGTTCATTTGCCTAAAAGGATCCACTATTATTGCCCAAATTGGGAGGGCATATCCCCCTGCACCCCGACTACTATGCTCATGTGTGATATATTAATACTGTACCCTTGTAGGGTGAAAACTCTGTGATGAGACTTCTAGTAATATGTATAGCAGAAGGTTGTGGTTGTGATTCAAATATGGAGATACTGAAGGAGTTACTGACAGATTAAAGTTTGGTTTCTTATCTTCAACACTGACCTCTGTTTCTACATCATCTCTCTCTTCTGTTTGTGTTACCTCAGTCTGTGGCGAAGTTACTTCAGTTTTTACTTCCATTGTAGCCAGATCTTCATCGACTTCTGCCTCCTCCTTAATTTGTGTGTCCATTGCGGTCTCCTCCGGGTATTTCTCAATTTCAGGGAGGTACTCATCTACGTCATCTGAAGATCAAGAAAAGCTATCAATTGTCTGGCAATTGCTAATCTGCCCAGAGCATATACTTTTCATGTGCACAATAGCTTGGGTTTTCCGAAACATACACAGTATTACTGCATTGCAAAATGTCAGAATGCATATAGTGCAGAAAAAAGTGCTGATTTCACAGCAATTCTTAATTTTTGTGATAAATAGACATACAGTACTTTTAAGTCCTTTGACAATTTGATGTCATGGTGAATTATGTGGGGTTCCAAAGATACAGTGAAATAATGTTATTCATAGTGCTATGTACAGACTTTATCCACTAGATACATGAAGTTCTCAATATAAGTGCAGTAGCTTTTGTTGATGATATATAGCCAACAGTCACTACATCTTTTCATAGATAGACGTGTTTTCAGACACCATCCTGTTTTGAGAAGTTCACAAAACTTTTAAGAGAAATCTCAAAAATGGTCACACACAGCCTGCATTTCTGTTTGCATTTAAGACAGTGTGAATGCTTTCAAACATGCAATCTCCTGTGAATGATAAACTGAATTTGGCAGAATGTTTTAACATCTAGAGAAGTAACAAAGAAAGGATAAAAAATTTGATGTAATGATCATGTGAAACATGACACATTTCTCTTCCTGGCTGTCAACCCTTTTCTAAGCAGCAGTACAGAAAAAAAAAAATCAAAACTCAGCGGTGAGATGTTGCATGCTCATAGGCAGTCATAAAATACTGTACTGTAAAATGGCAAAACTTTTACAAACTTCAAACTTCTTATATGGGTTGTGAAGTACCAAGGAAAGAATAAACTTTACCTCTCTTAAGATAGAGGAAGGAGTCCATAAATTGTTCATAACTCTGCTCACGATTGGCTAAGACCTTGTTGATAGCTGACGGTACATGCTCTTCTGTCAACTGATTGGTTTCATTGTCTTGGACCTCTGGTGACTTCATCAAATGTGAAGCTGGCTGTGCTGCCATGTCTGTCAGCTTTACTCTGAAACTACAATAATTTCAAGACAATGGCAGCAGAGCTGGGGCTTTGGTGAGTTAAGTCCTACAATCGAAAAAGAGGTGGGCTGCAGGTTTTTTTCAGCTCCCTTTAAAAATTTGCCAAGTGGTCCAAAAGTAAATGAAACAGGAAGCACAATTCTTCATGATTTTTGTAATCTTGTATCATCTCAATGCATCTGATAATCTGATATGTATTAGCATTTTCGTTTTCGTACCAGGCAGGCTAAAAAATGCTTTTCAATTTCACATGTGCTACCTAAATGTAACCTCCAAGTTTACATAGGCCTAGACTGGGCATTGGCTAACTAATTATTAACCTAAGCTAGGCCTAGATATCACGATGCTCTGAACGGTAATTAGCATATTGTCAAATCAACGAAGATCCTTTCGCCAGATGAGGATCTGTATTTATAAGTTTAAGTACTAACATTAGTGTAACGTTACAGAAGCCTGACTTAGTAAGCCTAAGTTAAGGCTAGACTAAGTACCTGGGTCAGTGGGTGCCTGGATTCCAAGTCCAACTCCAAGACGAGGCTAGGCCAAAAATCTATAACATCTTTAATGCAGAAAAAAAAATAATGTAAAAATATAAGGAGTGTTTGAAGTTCTCAATCAGCCCGATGATTCGGTTATGTATTAGACAAACATGTGATTGTGAACGAAGTTCCAACCTTTACTGCTACTGTCACTTAATGCCGCTTTCAGTGCCAGTAGCACTGTCACTGTCAGTTTATATTTTGACGAGACACGGGGGCTGACATGTTGTGTCCTTAGTCACTATCATGAACATATGTATTAAAAAATAATTATATAATTATTACAGAATAAGATTAATTTCTTAAAAGTTTCACCAGATATTAAAATAAAATTCTTTTGAATGTGACTAAATAATTTATTGTGTTTTACTCCTAAAGCTAAAATTGTGTTTATACTCTTTTTAATTTGACAACCATTTGCGCATGCCCTTTTGAGATCAGAAGAATGTTGTTGACATGTCCTTCGGTCTTGGCAACGCTGTATCGTAGTTTCCCGTTAGGCCTGCAGAAGGTAGATAATGAGCTATGTATGCAAATTGCAATACACTAGGCTGATTTCGAAATGCATGTTAATTACAACTATTGACAGTGGTATTGAAAGAACTTTCGCCAGGGAAATCCTGACGTATGGTTTCCATGGTAAGGTAGGTTGTATTTGTAAGAAGCCGTGTTCTCACAGGTGTTTAGGTGTTCTTTCATTGGTTTCGTGGAACTGCTTCTTACCCCTCAACAATACATGTGAATAGTCTCACTCCTAAAATTTCGTGTGGACATTTTTCTTATATACCCCCTTTAAGACTTAATGAAGAAAATGGGTTATTCCTTGGTTACATTCTGTGATATTTGAGGAGAAAGCGGGCACCCCTCACGGAGCTCGGACTTAGAACTTAATCTTATCTGATATCATATCACAAGGATTTACAGGATTTATCACAAGGATTTATAGATTACTGTAGGTCTATAGTAGACCCACTGTATTGAATATACATGTGATGTTCAAACAACACTAGTTTCTGTGGATAATTAAAGACAAAAGCTCATCAACCCCAGACAGTTTCAATTCTCCAAACCACCTACCTCTAGTCCCTCCCTCAGCCTGCCCTAAATTCCTCCACATGTGTAATCAAAACAATGGATCCCTGTGTACGCTGTGTAATAGTATATGAGCTGCTCTGCATCTTTCGAATTTGCTGTCAATCTAAGTAAGAGTACTGTAACTTAGAACCAGTTGAGACTTTTGCTTTCCGGGAGGTAAAAGTATAGCTTAGGGTGATGCAATACAGCCTTTAATTTGTTCTTGAAGATGCCCCAGTGATTGTTTAACAGTGATCAGTCCAAATTTAGTTGCCTGCAGTTGTGCTGAAAAAAAATGATGAAACCATTTAAACAAAAGTGGGCTCTGTTTAAGACATTAATTACTGACTGCTGTTTCTCAGCACTTTGAAATTTCCTCTGCTTTGCCAAAGTTGTAATATACTTTGATACGAATGATAGGCTTATATGTTATCAGTAGATGTTATCTGTTCTTAGTTATGGCTAAAATGTTTGCCAGTCTTGGAATATGAAATGAAGTTTACAAAGGAAATTGTAAATTTTCTTTTATTTTGCAGAGATCCATGACATTTTTTTTTCGTTGGCTCTTTACTAAGATGTCCCTCAGAACGAAAGTCAATGGGGTCACCGCCTGGGTCAACCTTCGACTCAAGGGATATGACCTCCTCCTGAATAATGTGCTGATGGATTTAATGAAAGGGACAAATGTGAAGATGCTGATTCAGAGTGAGCCTATGTTTTCATTTAATTTGCAGGTCAATGCACTTTATCACTCACCTCTTCTGACATGACCTCATTAGGTATCAGTTGCATCAACAGACTTTGTTGTGTGTGTGTGTGTGTGTGTGGGGGGGGGGGGGAAGGGGAGAAAGTGTCAAAGGGAAGGGGACAAGTATAGTGACACTGTCTGAGCAGAATGTCACCATCGGTTTGCAGTTGTGCCGGCGGTGTAAAAAGAAGATTTTTAGATAAAAATGCCTCTCAGATTGCAGCAATGTACTTTCCAGTCCATCTGGCCTCGTGGGTTGCAGCTAATGCTGTCATTTTTTTTCTTTGAATTTCATTTGGAAGGTTTGGGGGTGGCAAGACATTTTCAAGGGGGTATCTCTGCCCCCCCAACCCCTTCTGGTTATGTCACTGTTGGACACGGTCTGTTACTGCACTACTGACACACATGCACTGTGCCTTCCATCAATTAAACTGAAACTTCAGTATTAGTTTATAATGATAATCACCTGTCAGCCAGGCTATTTGGCAACAAATTTTGTGCTTGCTTTCTTTATTGATCTGTATTCTGTTTGCTGTATCTCAGAATTACTGTCTTCTAAGTTCTGGGATTAACGAGGTGATGCAGAGACACATAGAGCTACGGTATGTGATGTTCTGTTGTCAGAGATCCACACTTCATCGACAACGCTGCTGCTGAGTCATAGTAGTCATGCACTATGCACCATCTATATCTTTGGACACTTCCACATTTAATTGTCCCATTCCTTGTTCAGAACTGTTCAAAAAAACAATTTCAGCATCGTAGTGAGTGGTGGGAAAAATCACATTACACAGTTGAGACTCAACAGGTGGAAGTTTGTATTGTCATCATTTTACAATAAACATGGCTTGTCAGAAAGAAAAGAATAGACTCTCCAATCAGTTTTAAAATTTATTTTGTGGTTCTTCTCATATTCAGGTTTGACTGGAATTGATAATAAAAAGTTACAGAGTTTTGATGGACTGACCCAACAACAGAAAACCACCAGAGTGGAATGGATCATAAAGGAGCTGAAAGAAAGGTAGATACAAGTATTGTCTTCATATATGATCTGCTAAAATGTGGTATAAGTATCGTTATGTTCACATGTGTACTGTTGGGATGGTGGATAATAGACATTGTTTTATCCTTTCTCTACACTTCAGGAAATGCTGTGAACGTTTTATGTTTTTCTTTTCTAGACGTGTTGCTGTCGTTAATTGGAGTGTTGTTGCAGACACATTTGGAAAACCACTGCATGAGAATTACACTGTAAACACTATTGTGTTACAATGTGAACTGGTTGTGTGGTGTCTTTACACTATCACGCATTATAGTCAATAAACCAACATTAAGTAATACTTTTAAAAGGAATGTGAAGACCTACATTATTGGTTCCAAATGCTTTGAGCGATTATTCCTGCATGTATTTAAAGCTGGAATATGAGTTAAAAATTTGTCAGTGAAAGTCAAACTCAGTGGAATATGTCATAGTCAGTACAAAAAATATTGTTTAAGCCCCATTTTTGCATAAATGAATATGCACATCCATTCCCACTTGTCTGATTGATTTCAAGTGATGTTGATTGACTGCTGTGCTCTCTTAGAGAGTCTGAATTTGGTAGGGCCACCAAAAATGTTGAGGCAATATTCATATTCAAATATCTGGAAGATGAGTACATAGTTTTCTTTCAGATTTTGTGACAGGTGATCATTTTCCCCTTCTCTCTCTTCCCCGAAACACTGACGAAGAACAAAGGTAGATGAACAGGCGATTACCAGTATCTTAACTTATATTCCAGCTTTAACCATGTTCTTTCATTTTGTGTGTATTTGTACTATTTATGTTAACTTTTTATGCTCTGCATTGCCTTAAGATTTTATCACATTATTAAGTAAGTATACAGTTTTCTCTCATGGGAATAATATGTTCTTCTCTACAGAGTACTGCAGTGACAGTCGCAGTACCGTTAATAGCAATGCACTGGACATTACAATGTAGTGAATAAACTCAACTGATATAAATTATTCCCACCTTTAGCTGTTTCAGCCCTTGAGTCCAGATTGTAGCTACTTACCGTAAAGGAAGCCGTTGTGATGAACATGTAACAGCTCTTTGTTGTATTGTACTTTCTTCGCTCCTTGTCTGACAAATTATTGAAACTAATGTGAACCCATGCATTTTATCTGCCTGAGGTGTTATACCTGACATTCCTTGAAAAATCTGAGAATTTGGAAATGGTAAAACCTTGTCATTATGTCTGTCATGACAAGATTATTTGAATCCTCTTGGAATATTTTGTTTTCAACATATATTCCAATGTTTGGTACCAGAGTTTTATGTTATCTTCTTTGCAATCTTCTCCCCCCCTCCCTCTTCTTGGAAACTTAAAATTCAAATCTACAACCACCATCTCAACAAGTTTGCGTGCTTGAGTTTCATAATTGGAACAGATTTGTGGTTACTCTTAAATTTTATTTACCTGCTCGCTATCTGTCTGTCTTTCTCTGTAGTGGTGTTATACCTGATGATGTCTATGTGGACTGCAGGCTGTTTGCCATGAGACATGCTGACCATGTGAGTAATACATCCATATTTTCTTTCCATTCACATTCCTCAGCCTTTCAATAATATTCACAATAATAGTGTGATGTCCAACATTGACTTCCACCCTAATAGTCTGATGTCCAACATTGACTGCCACCCTAATAGTCTGAAGTCCAACATTGACTGCCACCCTAATAGTCTGATGTCCAACATTGACTGCCACCCTAATAGGTTAATGTCCAACATTGACTGCCACCCTAATAGTGTGATGTCCAACATTGACTGCCACCCTGAAAGTCTGATGTCCAACATTGACTGCCACCCTAATAGTGTGATGTCCAACATTGACTGCCACCCTAATAGTGTGATGTCCAACATTGACTGCCACCCTAATAGTGTAATGTCCAACATTGACTGCCACCCTAATAGTCTGATGTCCAACATTGACTGCCACCCTAATAGTCTGATGTCCAACATTGACTGCCACCCTAATAGTGTGATGTCCAACATTGACTGCCACCCTAATAGTGTGATGTCCAACATTGACTGCCACCCTAATAGTGTGATGTCCAACATTGACTGCCACCCTAATAGTGTGATGTCCAACATTGACTGCCATCCTAATAGTGTGATGTCCAACATTGACTGCCATCCTAATAGTGTGATGTCCAACATTGACTGCCACCCTAATAGTCTGATGTACAACATTGACTGCCACCCTAATAGTGTGATGTCCAACATTGACTGCCACCCTAATAGTCTGATGTACAACATTGACTGCCACCCTAATAGTGTGATGTCCAACATTGACTGCCACCCTAATAGTGTGATGTCCAACATTGACTGCCATCCTAATAGTGTAATGTCCAACATTGACTGCCACCCTAATAGTGTGATGTCCAACATTGACTTCCACCTTAAATTTAGTGTGATGTATATCACTAACTTTGACACTAACAGTGTGATATCCGACGTTGACTTTCTCCATAGAAGTTTGATGTTCAACATTGGCTTCACCCCACTAGTATCTTGTCTAATATTGACTTCACACCTAGTAGTCTTGTCCTGTCTGACTACTAACCACTTCATTGAGTAGAAAAAAAAAAACAATCGGAAGGTATTTACACACTGAACCAAGAACAATTATTGACATAACCAACTACTGTATAGATTATATGTATTATGCAGACTAGCTCTTTTGGGACATCTCACAGAATTTTATGAAGTTTTCAGATTCTCAACGTTGTACGGGAAGAAAAGTTTTGACGAGATGCATCTTACAGCCGTGTTTTCCACTATATTTGTTACTTTTTGCCCTTTTTTTTTACCTTTTCAGATTTTTGATCTTTTGTGGAAACTTGTGTCACATGACATTTGGCACACCTGGGATAGACTTGAGTACCTCACTCTGGACAACAATGAAACACTAACTGAAATTCCATTCGAGGTGAGTTCTAAATAATAGTCTTTTGTAAAATAACTGGACTGCAGTGGGCCTTGTGAAAAAATCGGGAGAGGGGGAGTTGGTATGACACTTTTCTTGAACGCTAATTAAGTACAGTACTTAACAGTACTGTTACCATATCACCGATATAGGCAGGTGGATGAAAAGGGGTGAATGCAGTCGTTTCCTGACCAGTTAATATTTCTTGAAACCACTTAAGATAAATTTAAACAACCAAATTATTAAATCTGTGTTATGAAGTCACATTAACTTGTGAAGGCAATGGAATTAAGATGTCATTCTGAAATATGGTACTGACTTCTGTGTATGACATTAAAGGGAATGCAAAATGTTAGCAAACTGCTTAATATTCAGTGAAACTCGTGTGACGAAAATGCACACAGGAAAGAGAACCTGATGTTTCAATCTGAGCATAATATCTGGAAATGTGATAAAAAAAATTAGTATTCACCAAATTTGAGCCAAATATTCAGTCATTATAATACTTTTTTTTGTTGTTCAATTGCATCAAAGCAAAGAGATATGTTTTGTTTTGATCCTTGTGTATAATTTTTTGGGAACAGTCAGTGCTTTTGTGAAAGTTGGCCCCTTTTGTTTTTTCTTAACTCTGAGGATTAGTGTAACAGTCAAGGGAGAGTGAGTGAGAGACTGAGTAACTCATTGACCTTGCACACAAACTACATTTGAAGATGCGGTTGGACCGTCTGTCACTTTTTAACTTTTTCGCTCTTTTTGATGTAGTGGATTCCGAAGCCCGCTCCAGTCAAGAAGAAAAAGAAAAAAGTGAAATACAACCAGTCCCTCTTGTCTGGATTTGGGAGTTCTTCTCTCATTGCCGAGTCGTTACCAGCTGCTGTAAGTGAAGCACGCCCATCCATTCTATGAACACAAAGTAGTAATTAATATTATGCTTTGGGTTAATGAGTTCATTTGAACATCAGAGGGAATTTTCATTAGCTAGCTCATCCCTGACTTGCCAGGAGCAGATCGGGAAAGGAAGATTTTCTTCTCCAGTGCACCTGATCAGTTTATTACCTTTATTTTTCCATGGTCATTCCCTGTGCATTCACAGTGATCAGATAAGAGGCACACTTTTCAATAGTGCTGGACAGTATCACATGCTTGGATGGGTCATAACAAAGGGAGGTTATTACAGCAGAGCCTCTGGGTCCACGAACCTTGTGGTTGACTGTTTACTTACCTTTGGAGAGACTCTGCTGCTGTTTTTTTAAACAGTAGCCAGTGGCAAATTCCGCTCCAGGAGGTCATCCGACGACATAGTTCCCTCACTCTAGATTGCTTGGCTAGTATGAAAAGATTGTCAAGTTTTACATGTAGTCGCAGTACCTTGATGTTTTCTCGGCAAAACTGATGAAAAACAAACATTGTTTACATTCTCGAACTGCGTACTCACGAATGGTTTTCACCTTTTTTCTTGCTTTGGTATTAAAGGTAAAGTTTTATTGAAGATCATGTGATGATTAAATACTGTGTCTGGCTGATCTCATACCTAATTTAATACTGCATCTGGCTGGATTTAATTCTGTTTCTCACTGCCCATATAATGATTCGACACTGTGGCTGACTGATCATTAATTTCGATGGTTATGCATTGCATTATTGTTCTCTTAGGTTCCTAATTAGTACCACACTTTCAATATTTAAAAGTTTGTTACATTGATTATGTAAATGAACCATACCAACGTAACCAATATTTCACGTGAGTAGCTTTTTGCAATCTCCAATCATATGGCAGGACGCGTCACCTTCCCCACCCCCGGAGCCTCACGTCAAATTTCCCGGCGAAGACTTTTGCAAGAAGTTCAAGATGAAGAAAATCTGGGACCGTCCAGATCCAGAGGATTGCATCTTGGAGATGATCAATAAAATATTACAGGTATTGATCGAAGAATCTGAATCAGCCATTGACACCTTGATATGAAGTCCTGTGTCCTCCTACCTGAGTTATCTGTTCTGTTGCAATCTCTCATCGGCCATGTCTCTGCATGGAGGGGATAATGGGGGGGGTAGATACCTCTTGGGAGATTCGTGTGTGTATACAGTAACTCAATCAATAATTAATTCAGTGGACTTCTGTCGTTGATAGGGTAAGATGTTTCTTCGGATTTGCCCATTTTAAAGACTTGGCTAAGAACAAAGATGCATTGTCTGTTTTAATCGGTCAATCTCGGAAGCCTAAAGACAGTTTTGGAGTTTGCTGTGGACCAGTAGAGCAGATCTGTATTGATAAACTAATGTATGGACCAGTGTGTGCAAAGAAATGCGTGAACTATCTTATTATTTAGTTATTATTTAGATTCAAATTATTTGAACTATACATTTCCCTTTTCTTTGTATTTTAGAGTACAAGGGAAGGCCAGAAGCTCACTGTCGAGGTTGGTATTTATCTTGGTTTTCTTGTATTAAAGAATTTATTTCTTTTGGTTCCTACTTTCTAAATAGCGTTGGTTAAATCCTGTGACAAGGTAAAAAAAAACTTAACCGCTGAAAATGAAGTTTGATAAAAAACTAGGTACTGGTATGTGAACTTGAGAATGGTTTAGATGTTTCTAACCTACTCAGATATGCCTTCATAGCTTAGTGTTAAGACACATCCCTCCAGAATACGAACATTGAATTTCATTCGCCGATTGAAATTGCAAATGCCATCCTTAAAATGAGAACAACTGTTAAATTTACTGTCATGACATTTTTTTGCAATTGTTTTTCACCCTCGATAATAGTTCTTTTGTTCCAAAACCCACCGCTTGTTACATTTTTGTTTGAGGAACAAAGGACATCACCTACTTTTGTCATTCGAATTCACCATTAATATCTTGCCTGGGATTTGTGGCTTATGCAGCTTGAATGTTTTTGCCAAACAGTCTACAAAACTACAATTTATATGTCAGTGCTGTGCTTGTGAGATGCATTTGCATCAGAAATAAAATCTTGTATTTAAACTTTGTCAAGTGCATTCCATTCCCTGTGTGCTGTATTTCATTCACTTTAAGGTACATGTGACCTGAAAAACATGTTTTGAAGTTTTTACAGAATTAATCACTAAAAACTTGGAAAATAGCCACAATTCCATCAAACACTGACCAGTTTACAAACAAATTTCTATTTTACAATTGAATCATCAATCAGTGTAAGCCAACTTGCAAATTTGATGTCTAGGGAGGAAGCCACATGAGATGCTGTATGTTATATCATTTGTTAACTTAACATTTACTTCAAGGACTATTGAGAATTATTTGTTGTTGTTGGGGGGTGTGGGATTTTGAGGGTTTATTCGGAAGCATGTCGCCTTTTGTCCTTCTATTGTCTTCTTTTAAAAAGAAGAACAGTGGGGGGGATCCTTTTGGTTCTGTTACATATTTGTGAAGAAAATTTCCTTGAATGTGAACTGGCTTGGAAAATGTATCTTGCAAAAATTTGGGATCTGAACAGATGGCATGGCCTCAGCATATCAAGCCTTGTACCTCGCAGTGTCGATGTGAAACTGCTCAAGCTGCCCCACCTTTTGAGTATGTGGTACTTGTGTTTTCTGTTTTAGATTTTCAATTTCATGACACTTTGATTCATCTCTTTTCTGGAGTATGTTCTGGTCAAAGCCAGAGTTTTAGCTGGCATGCCGGGGATGGTTTGCTCTGACCGGCACTGATGCAGTTCGCAGACCAGCGTGAAAGTGAATCGCCAGACTAGGGCCAGCACAAAATTCAGTGGAAGTGACATTGTATTGCAATATTTAGCTAAATATATGGGAGAGAGATTGCAACATTTGCCATCTCAGCATATTCTGTCTGTGAAAGAACTCCAAAGGGGATGGGACAACCCCCCGCTTAGACCCCCTCCCCAGGATGTCATTTACACTCTACTGACAGGACTACAGCAACCACTGAGAATCCTCTGGCTAAAACCCTGGCTAAAGCTATTCAAGCTATTCTGAGAAATGCTCAAATTACAAAAGAAAATTAAAGTTGAAGTAGATTTGAGCCGATTGCATTTTCTTCGAAAAGCAGTTATATTGGGTGATGTCTGAAATAGTCTTTGCATTGGATACCAGAGTACCGGACGAACGATATCAGGAGGTTGCAATTTGCTACCCGGGGCCTTCCTTTCTCTAGCATGCATTGTATGTGTGACAAAAAGGCAATTAAGTTACTTTTTCAAAACTGATACCACTACATTGTCATGCCACTTTGTAATTTATGTAGTGTTATATTAACTTGGAAAGCAAAGTGCCATACTTTTACTTCACTGTCACTTGTAGCATAGGGTACAATCTATTTTGGGGTACTGAGGTACACAAAGTAGTAAAGGCATCAGCTACCATGTTCTGAGTTTTTGACCTGGTGCAAACACTGATGCGAAGTATATGACTTATAATGTAAGTTTGAAGATTTTGCTCCTTTTGATGTTTCACCGACTCACATTTCAAATCAATTCAACATTTTGCTCTGCAGTCCTTGGAAGACCTCGTAGACAGCCGGGTTCTCTGTGAATTCGTCAACGCGTTTGTACCGGGAACGTTCACTACAGAAATTCTGCTCAACGATCGCTGGAGTATCAACCTTGCAATTAGAATGTTTGAGAAGATGATCAGAATACACACCCCAATCGATTCTCAGGATCTGGTGGAGGTCAGGTTTAAAGAGCAGTTTTCATTTACATGTCTGTACACAAATATTTGCACACTAATGTATTCTTTCCTTGTTTGCTGATATTCTTTTCAGATTTCCAAGGTTTCTTTTCCCTTTGTTTTGCTCTTTTTGATGTATGGTAAAAAAATTATGTCAAAGGTCATGATTAAAACATAAGTAGTCATTATTATAAGCACAAAAGTTGTTGCAAATTACTGATGTTACATCACTGAAACCAGTGCACTTGCATAAATCTGTTTTCTTTTTCTTATTCCTTAATTTTAACGACTCGGTCAACTGCCTGCCAAATCTTTGTTTTGCCATACCCTGGAAAAAAAATGTGACAAGTAACAGCATGATCCCTGTAGAAATACGGTTGCTTTTCTGCTAAAATGATTGCTTGTTTTTCAGAATCATTTCACAATGCTTGCATCTTTTTTTGAAAAAGTGTTTGTTACCTACATCTTTGAAGTAGTGTTATTATGAATTAAATTTCATCGACATCTAAATTCAAAGCACGTGTTTTTACCACCAGGCCGATCCTGTCGCCATGTGCAGTACCCTCTGTGTGTACCTGATGTGTGGGTTTAAGTTACGACAAGCAAAGGCTGCTCTCGGAAGAAAGGTAGGACATCTGTTTATTTCAATATTGATGATGTATTTATCACAAGAGGTGAACAATGTCCTTATAACAGAAAAATAAACAAAAATCAAACTTGATAATGATTTGTGAATATTCATGAAGAACATTGTTTTCTTCAAAGTTAAAATTTACCACAATCAAATGAAGATTATGGAGTGACATACCATGTACTATTTGCAAGGTTGTTTATGCACTCCATGCAGCCATTTTGTGATGGCATCTTCTAAATTAACAAGTTGACGATTTGGTCGAGAGAAGGCAACGGACACTGGCAGATGCAAAGAAAGGGAGGGGGAGGGGTGGGGAAATGGACATCGTGGCCTAACCCAAACGTGGGCCAAAAAAATGTTTCATTGCATAATTAAAGATTAAACTGCAATATACCAAGGAATCAAAATTTTTTAGGAGGAAAGTAACTTCACAGATGTACTCTGTGCTCCTTTTTTTGCACCAAATCACATCTGAGGACATTCATTGGTAGACTCTTCCACCATGTTATTGTTTGGCCCCCCCTCCAAACAATGGACTGGTATCAGACAGTACTTAGGGGTAGGAAGTGTTCTAGTGATTGGTATGTTCAGTGGATCACATTTGAAAAGTGTCATTTAAATACATTTTAAATAGAAAAACAAAACAAAAACAACCCAAAAACAATTGATGTCACAATTTGGTAAACTTTCATTTCAACAGAAGGAGCTGGAGCACAGAATCCGGGCAGATAAACATGAACTGGAGAACAACATTCCAAAGATCTGCGAAGACAGAGAGATGCTGAAGAAGAGAAACAAGCTAAAAGCATCCATTGAACATCATGAACAAGGTTTCTGCCTATCTCAACTATTTTCACTTCTAACTTTTTCATACTCTTAACTTCTGGACTCCTGCCTTCAACTCATTCTGTTTCTGTCCCTAGTGGCTTCCCTGGTATTATTATTATTAATGAGGCTAAGCTTGTGTGACTATTTTCACATTTTTCCGTGACCAGTTTGGTACTCATTGTTACTTTGGTCAACACATTATCTTGCATCTTCAATTTTTCTTTACTTCCAGTTTTGAAGCTGAAATGTGTAACAATATATCACCTCAAATCTGTTTGGTGTGTATCCATACAATAAAGCAAACGTTAAATTGTCGGCCTGAAGTAATGACTCAGAAATCTAGAATCAGTCCTTCAATGTCTGCTTCTTTGTCGTAATGAACCGGCAGACTGGGGGATGCCTCAGAAGAACCCTGGAAGGCTTCAGAAGAAGCTTGGACCAGGAAGGTGCTAGAGACCTCCTAGCACCTCTCTAGCACCTCCCTGCTTGGACCTGATCACATCTTCCAACAAATAAACAAGAAAACTGGCCAGAGATGTTTCATTTCCTGATTTCATTGAGTGTTTTGTGGGCAAATTTATGAGTGACCTGCGATGACTTTCATTTTCCTCTGCTGCTTTTTTTTTTTCTTTTTATGTCAGCTTGGACTGAGATGTGGGAGATAGTTGTTCGGAACTGCATTCGACAATTTCTTTGTCAGTCATTGAGTGATTAAGAAACACACGCCTCTGAGAAAGTTTTTCTCTTTCTCATTTTTGTAAAAAACGTCACGTACTGCGAGAAGTGCGAACGTTGCAAATAATTGATGAAAATGAGGGAAAAATTACTCTTTGTGCCTACTTGGAAACAACCTCCCTCAGCCAGATAATTTATTACATTTATCGCTATTATTTCACAAGGGTTATGTTGGATGTGTACCTTGTGTATACTCCTCTTTCCACAAAACCTTTTTACATTTTTTGATGGGACTACTTTGAAGCGTGCACCACAGATTGTGTTCAGTGGTATATAGAGCGAGTGCTGGGGCAGTGGGGGGGGGGCTCTGCAGTTCAAAATGTGACAGGCAGAGATATCACCCTCCATATTCTGAGGACATAACCTATTTTTATGCCCCATAATAACAGAATAATAAACATCTGAGAAATAAAATCTGGAAATTTGATATTATTTATAACCAATTCAGACATTTGGTGGTGCCGAGCAGCATTGGAATGCCTCTAATTCTTCAAAAATTTTATAAATGGGGAGTTTGTGCCCTCTCCCGTTTTGGAAATTTCCCCTGAGACCCCTCCTTCAGGGTGGTGGTCACAGTCCATCTGGTTCAGCTCCCATGATCCTTCCTGTGCCTATGATAGTAATGATATGAGATATACCAGCCTTGGCGGTATGAACATTTATCAATTCATCAATTTAGTCTTGAAGGTCATTCCCTTCATGGTCTCTTATCCCGTTTTCATTTGCTTCTCGCCCGCAGAAATCTATCGATTGAGAAGCAAATATGATTTGGAGAATTGCCAGCGTTGGTGGGACCACACGGCAGAGGTCCAGTCAGAGGTACTCTTTAAACCTAGTAATATTGTTGAACGAGTTTTTGAATAGGGTACCTGGTGGATACCTGGGTGGATGAGCATCGATTTCAAGACCTTTTCTGAAGTTGCTACCCGGTTTCCAAAGGTTACTGACATAGATTGTACATGTGACATTAGAACTTAAAATGCTACTTTGCCTAACCAGAAACGCTTTGTTGTCATGGCGATACGTAGGCATTGACATGCAATGCAAAATATCCGATGACTTTGCAATGAAGTCCTAACATAATAGAAGTTATATATTTGAGTACCTATGTACCTGTACCAACCAGCTGTGAACTGCAAGTACCCAGGTCCACATTTTTGATCTGGTCCGAACACTAATTTAAATGTCTGAGGTACTCACTGTTAAATTTAATTTCTACAATTATTGTATGTTATGTGACTGTCTGAGATATTTGTTACTATTAGTTGCATTGTGAGGTCTTATCCCTTATTGATATTTTTTTTTGTATTTATAGCATGTTAATTGAAAAAGTTGTGAAGCTTTTGAATATTTCAAAAAATTAAATTTGAATATTTTATATTAGTTGAATGTCTGAAGTTAAAGTTTCCTGTTTGAGAGAGCTTAGTTACCATTCTGAAATGATCCTATTCATTGCTCAAGTATTTGAAGCATTTCTCTCAACCATCGTTTCCATATTTTTGTTTAATTAATTTTGTTACGTTTTACTACTCGTGAACAGGCAAGAGAAGCAGTAGCCAGGAAGATGAAAGAGAGGTTTGATACTCTGGCAGTTCCGAGGTATGGTGGTGATGTGATCAATTTTATGAAATGTGGTGTCATAGTTTAATTAGAATGGGACTTTCATCATTGTAACCTTCTCCCAATGAGCCCCATGCAGACATAGTAGACAACCGTGGCTAGGGACTTATTTAAAAGCCAAAAGTTCAACCAAACAGTCATGTAATTGTGACAAACACCATTTAAATGTGAAATTTTGATTTTGAATGTGGTCAGTAACATTTGAATTTAAATTATACTTACTAGCAACCTAGAAACATCTTTTTTTTTTTTAAATAAATATCTGGCTCGCTAAGTTTCACCTCTTAATTTTTCCCGGATACATGTTTCAGTACTTACTGGTAATTTCAACAGAAGTGAAATGTGTCTTAAATCTTTCTTTTAAGCACCCATTTTCATTAATAGACACTGCTACTTTAAGCCATCATAATGTTCAAGATGCAAAATATTAGTTTCCTTATCAGTGAAGAATATTTGCTTGGAAACCACAAGCAGCGATGTTGCAAGTCCTGTGAAGTGATTAGGAATTTCCCCATCTGTAGTTGTAGAGGGGATTTCCCTTTGTAGCTTCTGGCCGCCCCTGGTGAGTGCAGGGATTTCCCCCACAGCGGTTCTGGGGCCAGATATACTTTGCTTCCTTTCTGTAGATGGCAGCAGAGTAATTTTCCATCATCATAAATGGGACGTAATGGAGAGGAAGGGACACCTTCCAACTTTCTTCAATGGCATTTTAACATTTAAAGTGCAGTGCATATTCACTTTAGTGTATCAAATCTTGGCCTTTGTATGTTCCTGTCGGACACCGGTACAGGGCATACATGTATGTTGTTGAATTTTGAGGTGAAACTTGCAAAACCAAATTTCGGCTGTTCAAAGTCATTTACTTTAAAATAGTAAGATTTTTGTCCTTCATTTTACAGGAGCGTTACCATTACGGATCTCACCGTCGCCCTGGTGATCAATTTAAACTTGACCAATGGCAACGGTTTTTACCACTGCAAGCAACGCGAATCGGTCACGCCAGATAGGCGGATTGTCCTGAGAGATCTAAACATCGGTAGCTTTCTGGACGATTTCTCTCATGGCAGAGGTCCAGGAAAACGTGAGCCTTGTGTATTTGATTTGCTAGGATGAACATTGAAGTGACTCTTTTGCATTTTGTCACCAAATTTGTGACTTTTGAGCCAACTTGCAGGTTTTTTTTTCCAAACTGATAGAACCCTCTGCGATGTTAGATGTCACGCTATTTCTTTTTGCTTTCCAAGCATATGACATGCATGTTTATGCAGATATTCTGTTGATTGGAGTTATGGTTTAGTGATTAGACAAAGTTGTTGGGTTACAAAGATATCCAATTGACTGGGGTCAGGGTTAAGGATAACTTTAGGGATTGTGCAGATATCCAATTGACTGAAATATTATGTCACATTACACATGATTCAATTCACCGCGAACAGAAATGTTTTTGAATTTCTCCAATCCTTCTGAATAATTTCACACCAAGATTGAATGTGTCTGTTACCTAGATGTAGCTCTACATGGTTTTGCATAGCTTGGATTCTCCAAAGCAAAATGCAAAAATCTGCTTTGAAATATGTCGATGCTTATTTTTAACTGGTTATGACAGACTATGTTTGTAATTATATTGCAACAATCAGTGTAGCATAGTTTAAAAGTTGCTTCTTGTCTGTAAAGTTCATCAGGCAGTCTGCAATAATGTTTTTGCATGTGATAGTAAAAGTGGTACTTGAATGATGCATCGGCAGTTCGGGTTGTGGACACTCTCCTTTCAAACATGTTTTTCATTTAATTTTAGTGAGTGATTTTTTCCTAAAACACGTTGAAATGTCAAAAAATTTGTGAATTTGAGATAACCGTGACTTGACGCATTATGGCTATATTAACAGAAAACTGCTCGCTTCGTTTCTCGTATCTGTGGTGCATCAAATGCTTGTTTCTGTGAGAGTTGCACTTCTTTTCCCTATGTCCCTAAGAATTACAGCTACATATGCTTCATTTGTCATCTCACCAAAGAAATTTTAAGTCCTTAGTCTGCTTACATCCAACAGTCAACATCAGAAAGATGCTTCGTTTATCGACCTTTGAAGTCATCGACCTGAATCCGTCAAACTATCCTCAGTACGAGGTAAGCTTCGTTAGTTTTACATTTGTGATGAAAGCAAATGAGATGATTGGTTGATTGCTGGAGGGAGGGAAAAGAAGAAGAAAAAGGACATCATGATGAAGAAACTATTCTTGTATCTTCAATGATCTCATGAATTTTGAAAATGATTGAAAGGAATTGATGTTTCATAGAAATAGAAAAAAGAGAGAAATATTTTCCTTTTGTTGTTAGTAGCATGTATTGTTCAGAAGTTACAAATTTTTAAAGAACTATTCATTTCCAAATGGGTACATTGTTTAAAGGGAAAATGCAGTCAGCCCAATTTGTATTAGTATAGTCCCCTATCCTAATTCATCAATGGCTGTTTTGCATCAGGTGACAGTATATTGTTTTACTGGATTACTAGATTGGTGCAAATTATTTGTTTGCTTTGAATATGCAGTAGTATGAAATATCCTGAAAGATACTTGTAAGGTATAAAAGAGAAGATCTGCAAGATTTAGCTGATGTTTCAGAGTAAAGTTGTGGTGACTGCTTATTCCCCTAAAGGGGAATGTGTGATATCACCCAGGCGCAACTACATGAATATTATTTTTCTTCCTTTATAATCTTGACTGTCTTAAAAGAAACAGTACAATAGTGTAAGAGATGTGACCTTAATTTCCACAATACTTTAAGGTAAATCTACAATATACCCAATCTACATTGTTACTACTGTCAAATTTCAATTTTAAATGGACTCTTTCATTTCAAAGATAAATAAAGGCCTCTTGTAATAGTTTACCATCGTTGCATTGCATTTTGGTGACCTTGAGGCAACTGGAAATCTTTTTTTTCTTTTACCCGAGAAGTCTTGCCTCAAACAGCAATTTTCTGAGTTAGGAACAAGATATTGGCATGTGGTTTGAAATACCTGCTGTGGAAAATGATTAACTTTTCTTTAATAAACCCCTTCCAATTGTCAGTGAAATATGCCTTTAACAATTTTGCTTGTTTACTGGTTTTTGTAAATGGTATCAAGTTTTAATTTTCAGTCTGTCCTGTTTTGTGTTTACAGATTTTCTTGGAAAGTCAGTCTAAGAACAGGGTATTAAAAGCAGGCACTGAGTGAGTTTGAAAACTGTTTACAGCTCTTACTTGAAATACATGTATTGCATTTATTTTGTATGTGCTTTTTTTGTATTATTTAATGCACATTAGCTCTCAGTCTGCTTAGATCCATGAACATCATCACCTGATGTCAAATGGGGTACATCGGGCTCCTTAAATTTCTTTGCAATTTCTCATTCTGACGTTCTCAATTACAGCCGTGCAAGGAACTTGTTTCATGGTTAATTGCACAGGAGATACGTGTACGTAAACTTTAAGCAGAAGAGTGCCAATGATTTTTTGTTTTATTTGTTTATGAACCGGAAAATTAAATTTTGTGGTATGTATGAAAGTATCAGTGCCAAGCTCCAACTGATCATGGAAAGTAAGTAAGGCGAGGATGCCTTTCCTACATCTGCTTCCTCTGTGTGCACAGGTATGTTGTCAGCAGTGAGCTTGCTTGATCAATTGCTGAAAGGGAAATAATTTAGCCCTGAAAATGGGGCTCATTATTTGGGTATATATATCATAAGCCCATTGGGTGTTTGACAGTCACAATCCACTAGCCCAAGTGACATTTTCCCTAACCTCAGTCTGGGGAATTCGCACTAGTCCTTGGCACTTTAAATCGTAAACTGCTGCTTAGCTAGAGTGAGTTCTGAACCAGCCTCAGGCTTAGTGGGTTTACACATATTTTTTTTCTTCCTGCCGGAAAAATGTTTCTAACACTGTTACTATTAACAATCCAAGATGTGTAACATAATCTCTGTGCTGAACAGTATAAAATCATGATTATAGTCTATGCACTCTTCCCCCCTCCCCACCTTGGAGGATTGAGGGGTTTGAATTGTTTTGACCTTGGTATTCATATTTTCCTTCTTTGACTGCACAGTTAACATTTGCATCACTGTATCACTGTATCATGGTAGTGCATGGCTTCTGTGGCAACAATAAACCATTTCTCCTTGTATTTGAGTTTAAGTTTTACGGTATTATCTTACAGGTTTCTGTATCAGGTTTTCCCCGGCAACACCCTGATGTTTGAAAACCTCTTCTTCAAAGCTGCCAAAGTGGGCGAGCTGGATACCATACAGAAGCTGGTGGTATTCTTCCAGGACAAGAAACCTGGATTTATCAATTCAAAGGAGAAAAAGACTGGGAATACCGCATTACACATGGCTGCTAGAAATGGCCACTTTGTGAGTTATGTTTCATATGTTCAGCTTTCCTCGTAACTAGAGAACAATTTCTCATTTCCACTGTGTATGTATTAGCTTATCATTTATAATTCAGGAAGAGTTATTCCTCTTAAGCATTTTTAAGTATTTAAAACAGGTTTCACTTTTTGGATATATAAGGCATCTTTGATTTTGAGTTCAAATTCTGTATTTCCGTCATCTACGATGCTGAAGTCATCGTTGTTTGCTGTTCGTCAGCCTATGCACTGAGTGATGTGTTTGTGGATAGTTGATTTCCCTGAGAGAAGTTCCTTGATCCTGGTTGCTAAATGCCTAAATAATCAATTGTTTCAACATGGATCATCCTATACACTTAGTCTGTTCTAAAACCTATCCTGACTTTGAACACGGACGTTACATTTCTGATTATTATATCAACTTTTGACTTTTTGTAAATATTTTTTGCTTTCCTTAATAGGAAGAAATGAGACATCTTCGAAAACGTTTGCAATAAACTATGACTTTCGTTAACATTTCCATGTTAATACGCTCTTTCATCTGGTCCTTCAAGCATATCATTTAATGTCAATTAATTTTCTATAAGGTAGTGGTAATTGGGGGCAGTGTTTCAGTCTTTGCTTTTGCATCACGTGGAACATTTCACAAGAAGGAGGAGTTTTGTTATTACTTTCATTTTTAAGATACCCTTCAGATAAGTGCGTTGTTAGCTAAGTGTCATGCGTGTTTGTAGTAGCACGTCTCCATATTTATGGAACATGACTAGCCATGGTGTTGCATACTAAATGGTGTCATTGACCAATTGTTCTCTTGAACTTAATGTAAACCATCTATATAACCAGGAGCTGGAGAGTGTGAATAAACCTGCACAGGCTGAAATTAAAATACTGCAAATTCTTCCTTAATTTTTAAAAAAAACTGATCTGTAAGCTTTTGAAAAGATCATTGTGTACCATTCAATAAAGCCATGTGTGTTGAAGTTTTGTTTGTAACATTCTCACCTACCCTGTTGGCTTGCCTTAGTGTAACTGGGGAGGTGGCTAAAGCTTTGTACAATTAGTAATAGGCAAAGATAAGTTATCAAGAAAATATGTCTATTGTAGATATAGATGTATGTATGATTCTCTGGAAAATTTTTTTTTCCTGGATATACTGTCAAACTCTGCAGTAAGTCTTTTCCAAATGACTCTGTTTTGTATAGTGATGCAATAATGGATGACTACACCTTTATCTCGTTCTTTGTGATGTAAGATTAGCAGAAAAGTCTGATAACTTCATCGTACCTACGTTTGATGTGCTTCTGCACCAGGAAATTGCGCTTTACCTTCTGGAGAATGGCGCCCACTTAGACACCAGAAACGTCGTCGGTGCGACCCCGTTCTTCGGAGCCGTCGAGAGTCTTAACAGAGGCATCAGTCAGGTGAGATGGTTGTGTTTTCCTAAAGACTTGATTTAAAAAAGAAAAATGGCAAGAGTTGCTATACAATGAATGGTACTGAGCGAAGTAAAAGTGCAGTTCACAGAAACTACAAATCTTTAGTGAGCAGCTGCAGGACTTTGATGGAGATAGCCACTTCAAAGAAAAATATTTACAGTAATAAAAATGCAACAAGAAATGGGACACACCCTCCAGCAAAATGTAGAAGTTGTAAATCATTGAGAAGTATTCATCAGTAAATGACATGAGATTTGTTAAAAAAATGATGGAAAAATACTGAAATTGTTATGATCTATGTGGACATTTCCAAGTTTTTCAGCTAATTTCTTTTCTTCTCCTTCTCAATTCCTCGTGTTTTCTGTGCTGTGCTGTGATTTTCCGTAATTTTGTTTTCTTCCAAAAATGGGATGAACTTTTGTCTTTATTTACAGGCTTACTGAAATCCAATCATCTCTGAATGGAAATAGTTTGATTTCTTAACCGCATTTGATTTCTTTTTTTTTTTCATTAATTTCAGCTTTACAGAATATCTGATGACTCCGGGAACATTTCGTTCGCTAAAACGTTGGTGAGTTTTTAATGGCACGGGCAGAGGGTTTGATCCTCATTGCAAATAATCCGTGAAGGTTATCATATAAAGTGAAGTTGTATGCAAGACTCTAAAACTCGTAGACTAGAAATGAAACAGGCCAACTAGCACCTGGGGGTTTTACTTGTTCAATTATCTTTGTACATTTTATGATATTTGTCGTTTAGGTCATGTGCTGTACTATTCTCAGATAGCCTATTGCATTCAAAACTTCAAGATGATGTTCCGTCTTTACGAAAGGGCATCAGCCGGTCGTTTGTTTTATCACCGTCGATCTGACTTCACTGTATTATTGATTCTATCATTTATCGTATTTCAGTCGTTCGATTGCGTCGATTCTTGATTCTGTATGCTTTTTCTAAGATGAAGCATTGATCTAGATTTCATGCTTTAGCCTGTCAGACATTTTGAGTGGTCATGCATCGTGGGATATTTCAAATTCTTGTTTAATGTCGATAGAACGTCAAGTTAGAAAATTCAAGACTTATTTACCTGTGTTATATCCTCTTCGAGGTTTTGTTGCATCCATATTAGCCTTGCAAATTTATTTTTAAATGATGCCTCAAATTGTATCGAATTTCACTTTCAAATGTGAAGTTGAATCTTTAATGGTATCACAGCATTGTGTGACATTTTATTTTTTCTTTGTCCATTTTTCAATTCAGGGGAGTCATGAGAATGCAGCCCAGGTATGTCATCCAGTCACAGTTTTTTTTCCCTTTGAGTGTGTACTTGAAGGGGTACTTTTAGTTGATATTTGGTAAATACATGAGGATGTGGAAGGGTGCAGCCACGTGGCGACGCTTTGCAATCAGCATATTGGTCAAGCGTCACATCCACTGGTCAACGTAAACTGTCAGAATGTTGGAAGTTTTTTACCCTGGCATGTACTGGCTGTGTGTGTATGAATTAGGACTACTATGGGGGAAGTATCCAGTCTTGAATTTTCAAAAATGGACTCGAATATTCATTTATCCATTCACCGATATCCGTTTTTCTGTGACACGTGGAAAATCACTTAGTGTCGACGTTTGTCATTAGTACGTGAAGAAAATTTTGTTTGGGAAAAATTTAGGGAATTTCACAAAACAATTCAAGGAGCCCCTTTAGTTATCAGTCAGTTACAAATACTCATTATTTATGGATACACAACAAACGAATTTACCTTGAGAGCAGTGACCATTGTTTAAAATCAGTGCATTAATCTGCTCTTTTTTTTTCTCAGTGATGTTAGTTTATATGGCAATGTTATGCTATTATTCTTTGCAAGAGGCCAAAAGAAAGTCGTAGGCCTACTATAAGCTTACATGATCCAAGCTGTAGTATGCACCTTAACCAAATCATTTAGGAAGGAAATATGTACGGCAGGACTGGGAGGCCAGCCGTGTCTGAATCTCATCTCCGGTTACAATTTCTCTTTTTTTTCTACTCTTTGTTTTTCTTTTGGATTGATCTTAGGAGAATTAAAGTGGGGATGGATATTAATGACAAAGAACAAGTAATGATGAACTTTAAAGCAGAGTAAATATCAATAAAAGCATTTCAAATGTCTTTTATTTTTTCTTTTTATAGCTTTTGGTCGAATGGGGAACTAATATCTGGATGAAAAATAAACAGAGCAAAGTTGTTTTTGAAGCAGTCAGAGGTGATGACCACAAGAATCATCTCATTGGTAAGTTAAATGAAACTTATAATTATTAAGGAATAAATTGATGCACAAAGGTGTGGAATCCGCATTGTTGAGAAAGACAAATACTTTTGAAGGAATCAGATCATCCTCATCGGGTAATGAATGGGAAAATGTTAAATTTATGATGAAGTCTGAATTACAAAGAATTGATACTACTAGTGGTATATTCAACAATGTAGCGAATGTTCAAAGGATAGTTCGGAAAAAACATCCCTGATGCTTCAGTCGTGTGTTTGGTGTGGGTTTGTGGGTTTGCTGTGTGCATAGTGTTTCTTCGATCCTAATCTCCGTTGGAGGTACCAGCTGATGTGATTGAGTAATTGATGCTGGTACAGACCTTTCACTGTTAACCTTGGATCATGACCTTTAACCAAACAAGTTCCATGTTCAAAGCTAGGGAGAGGCATACAACACATGCTAGTGGATATCATCTGTGGGACCTCAACACAAGAAAAAAAATAATTCACAACTTTTTTCTCTCTACTGTTGCATTTTCTAGCAGGATTTGTCATTGACAAGGCCTTTTTTTTTTTATCACAAATCTGTTAAGGAGATATGCTCATACTTGATTTGGAAGAAGAAAGTGCAAAAAGTTAAATGTAAGATTAAAGTGACAACTATCTATCCTCCTTTAAAGATTAAAGGAAGCTGGGGAGTGGTTGTATAAAGCCCAGCTCTTACATAAGTGCACTGACTTTGTACACTTTACAATGTGAAGGGAAGCCCCCTCTGTTCTCTTCAGTTTCTTAGAAGCGTGAAATCACGAAAAAGATAACGAGCTATTTGTATCTGCAGCCTTTGAAAGTGCTCAGACTTATGAAGGTTTTGATGATATTTATTCCCTTACAGGTTACTACGACTATCTTCAGACCAGTATACCAAAGTTGATGAAAGGAGACTCGGAGCTGTTAAGCAAGATGGTGGAGGATCACGTCACTGGAGTCAGACCATTTGCAAGCCTGAGGAGCCGGTGAGATGATGTAAAGTAGGCTCGGAGGGGTCACGGGACACCTTTTCAGAGTTGCAACTTCCGGCCAGTGGTCGTTGTGAACCACTTTGCCTGGAGTCATGAATTCTGTGGGATTGTTAGAAATGTGTAGAACATTCCTTAAGATAATTCAGTTTGAATGAGTGTTCATTTGCAAGTATAATTGTAACAATTTTATTTTTGTATTTCTCGTTTCCCAATCTCTCCTAGTCCAACGTAGAATATTAGCGAGAACCCCAATTTGCACCGCGTGGGTCCCATGCATGGTCTCTATATGTCAATTCCTGCTCAAAGTATAATGTCACATATGTGTAGGTGACAGTTGTGACATAATTGAAATCAATACCAAGTAGGAGTCTCACAAACAGCTTTAGAGTCGTGACTGTTCAAACTGTAGGAACTCAGTTTCAGTGTTATCACAGTTGCTCAAGTCCAATTTAAAGCCTTTAAAATTGGACCTTTGTGTAATGCAGCATTTGCAATGTTTGTGTTCGAGCATATTGCTTATCTATTGCCTCATATATTGCTTCATCTCATAAAAGATACAGTGATACAGTGAATATTTTTCACATAACTTTCATTGCTTTAATTACAGTAGAATACTGCTTTTAAAACCTGAATCAGATGTTAAACATTTCAATATTCTAATCGTTTAAGACTTCCTTATTTTGACCCTGTTGAAAGAAATGAACTATTCAAAGTATTAAATCATATCTCACCTACCAAATGTATTTGTTTCCTACCTCTAGATGCATCAATGGAAGTACCCTCCTACATACAGCTGCTTATTTTGGGATAATCTCGGTTGTCAAGGTGCTCTTAAAGGAGAGGTTGGACGTCAACCTCAAGGACTACAAGGGCGCTACTGCTCTTCACCGTGCCAAGGATCGTGAGACAATAAAGGTAGTTTGATATCTCAAAATAAGTAAAAATGAAAGCAAAGTTGAGCAAAGTGTGATGTGCCTGCCTCTCTGTGAGATATGTATGTGTCCTTTCATAAAGAACCAACAAAAAAGAGTTCACCCAGCATTAATTTTTTCTCTTTGAGACATGTAACAAGTCTTGAAGGACATCAGTTTAATAGCCATATAGTGAATGAATATTCATCTTTTGATATATTAGTTGAATATTCAAAGACTTTGAATGGTTTGTCTTCCAATAGAAAAGTACGTAAAGATAAATTGTCCTGATGTTTCTTAGGAGTCGAAGTGGCCATTTTGCTCAAGAAGGTCCTACTAGGTTCTAACTGTCACACTAACTTTGCCTTTTCACGCAACGCTAGTTTCATAAGGTCACGACATGCTGACTCGAGGGTTTAGCATGTGTCATAATCGGCGCGCTATTTTGCGCTCATATCACGGATGATGTTGGACAAAGAGCAGATTAGTTTACTCTTGTTGATGTGTATTCAGAAGGTAGCGAGGCAGAAGTGATCCAATCCATGCAATCCAAACCTGCTCCCGGGACCGTCGTCATCGGATCCTATTTCTGGGACCTGAGTGTTCCTGTATGTACCAGTCTTTTGCAAATTTCCTATGATCCTGGGAGTGTTGGAGGACTTGCCTGCCTAAGCAGTCTGATAGCTATACCAAACAATCTCAAGCAGACAAGACCTGAATCGGACAACAGGAACCCAAAGTGACATTGTGAAATCAGCAGATAGCCATCCCCCCTCAGCCCCACTGTCAAAAGCTTCGCTAAACAAGCAGCTTTGAGTTGCCAGAAAATTTTCAGAAGGTTCCATGAGAATTTGATCGGAGGGGGGGCCTACATATTTCAAGGTGGACACTAACTATCAAGCTAATCATCCATCCTTATTTTATGGAAAATCCCAGCAAAGTTGCTGAATATTCATTATTTGAACTATCTAAGTATTTGATTGTAGACCAATGTGTATTTTATTGCCATTATCAACACCACATGTCCTGGCTTCAAACTATCAAACCCTCACTACTTTTTCGCATACTGGTCGATACGGCGTTTGTGTAGATAATGCGACGCAACCTTTACGTCTCTTTTTGGTGCTGTTTACTCTGATTTTATTTGCCTCCTCCAGGAATTGATTGATGCAGGAGGTAATCTCAACGCAGAAGATTCCGAGGGTAACACACCCTTGCATGTCAAATGTTATGGAGAAGCCAAGAAACCAACTGCCGTTGACTGCATCAAGGAGATGGTGAGAGACTCGACCGGTAGATTCCATGAATATATTCTGTCAATCTACTCATTCACAAAGTGCATCATGGATTCATTATCCTTCAGTTTTTTCAACTCTTGTAGTCAATTCTGCATGTTTGATCTTACATCTGTTTTGTGACTTGCTAACGTTACCTGAGGTTATCAGAATTAAGTTTCCTAGATGTACCCAGCCTTATAGTTGTAGGCACTTAGGTTGGTCTTGGTCCTGGACTCAGATCTATATCGACTCTAGATATAACTATGTCTACATACATCCCCAGGCTTTGTTACTGTACATCTGGTAATCCTGTTGAGATGTTGCGCACTTGTTTCAATGTCCTGGAGGACAGGAAAGCTTAGCAGCAAATTGCTATGTGACCCAACAGTGAATTTATGAAAGAGTTTTATTTCTCCACTGGAGCATGTGTTTTTCTGGACTATCGTAATTGTTTGCACAGCATTGCAAATATGCCCTCAAGGATAAGTGGGGTAACCTTATGATGAAAAACTTAACTACTGAGAGGAAATTAGCTGCTTAGGGAAGCCTCACAAATCTAACCCAAGATCATCTTAGGTCACCAAAACTTCACACTGCTCGTCATTATGCAGCCTGCATATCACACATGCTTGAGTGCACACAGCTTGTTCATGGTTTCTGTGATGCCTGGAGGTGTGTGCACTGGAGCATAACTCATTACCATCTGGTTGCTATGCTTATTCCATTGGTTATCAATGCCCGTCTCTACGATGATCTTGGGTTAGATTTGTGAGGCTTCCCTTAAAAGCAACAAGTTTCATTCATGTATCCCTTTGATGTCACACAATATACAGAGCAACATTGACATGTCTGCATGACCGCTGTTGATGGTGAGGTTGTCATTTCTAAATAGTAACTTTTCAACCAACAAAGTAAACTATTGCAAATGAAATCTCAGAAACGTATTCATCCATTCTAACATCGAGGATCAATTTGTCGGTATTAATCATTCTCACATCAAATCAAACTGTATACAAGTATACAGTAGACATAATGTGACATCGTCAGTGTTTTCAAAATACTTTTGATGGCAATGTCATGCTTCCTGAACAGATTGCAAGGAAGATCAACTTGACCCATCGAAACAACAAAGAACTGATGGCAATCCACTGCTGTGCGATGCAGGGAAGGATTGACGCCATCGAGCTCCTCTTGGAGGCGGACTTTGACAACACAATAGAGGCTGCCCTGAGCTCGGAGAATCCCAAGTCTCCACCTAGTTTACCCCACCTCGCCCTTGCCAACGACTTTCTAGAGTGTGGCGAATGGCTGGTGGAGAAGGGATTCAACTTTAAGGAACACGAACAAGACGTGCTGGTCCACAGGCTCCTAACAGAACAGATTCAAAGGTATGGTGACATTATTTGTTGGTTTGGTTCAGCCTGATTCACTACTGGAGATGTTAGATGGAAAATGTAGAAGAACAAATCTGGACCTCTTCTTCAAGGAGTATCAATGTAGTTGAAGGGGTTCTGTTTAACCAGGATTTACCTCAAACTGGGTGGAACTTTATTCTCATTATTTGCATGTGATCAAGAGGCCTGCCCCAGGGTGTGATGTGGAGGGGGGGTTTAGCTTGTCTGCCCGTCTATAAGCATTACTTAGACCAATCACATCAATGTTTAGCTTTACAAGTTTTGTTGATATTCAGTTTTGAAGATTACTCATTGCGACACTTAATTCTAGACACTTCATTGTTCATACAACATTCTGTTCACAAACTAGGCATCCTGTTTTTTGAAGTGTTTGCCCAATTTGCCAACAGGGTACAGAGAAGGAAAATGAAAATCATATTTCCTCACTGCTTAGATAAAATGAGTTTCGCAAATGTAACTGTGAATATGTATACATTCATGTCTATTTTTATGAGTAAAATGTCGTGATGTTTGATCTTATGTTCCAGAATGTTCTGGTTGTGAGTTCTACACGCTGCAGTTGTTTAGTAAAAGGTGTAGTGTGTTTTGGCAGAAGTGTGCATTCCCTGATCTGAATATCATTTGGTGGTGTTCAAATCGCTTTGCTTTTCTTTCAGCAAGCAACGATTGGAGGTGATGAGGTTCCTGTTTGAACATGGAGCGGATCTCGACCAAAGATACTCTGGAGGAAACAGGTTAATTCTGAATTTATTTTGTATCAATTTAAGTTCTGTCATCTTTGTCATGCTTGATTTCAGTCTCTTAAAAGTTTCACTTCTTTTGCTTCTTTCAGTTTTTAAGGTGAGTTAACCCAGAAAAACATGACAAGTTTGACAAATAGTTTTAAGAATCCCATTACATGTTTAAGATTAACACACATGTGTTATGACTTAAGAATGATAATTTCAGGAGCCAAAACATCGTATCAACGAATCACGTTAAGTCAAAGTGTAGGCTGACTGATGGTACACTTCATAACGGCTGTTTGGTGAACTTGAACATGTTGATGTTAAAGTGTACATAAAGTTTAACATTTTAGTGTATGTCACAAAAGCCTAAAAAGTGAATTCAAATAGTGCAGCTCCTATCTTCACAGTACATTCCTGAGCTGAGATATTCAATCACTCACTTTAAAATGGAACTAGTAGATTATGCTATAATTTGTGATGTCATTCTTGGACAACTCAAATTGTTTTCTGTGTTGTTTCTTTGCTGTTGAAGTGCCTGCATTTGAAAAAAAAAAAAAATGCTCTTTTATTTCAAAATTCTTTCAATTGTTACTTGAGAGCACCTTTAAGTTTGTCTGTCTTCAGAGGCCCATCATAATGATGATTATTATAAATTTGTGTATAGCCCCCTCCATTATGCCGCTGGTATGACTGGTCCGACAGACGTTCTCGACCTGCTGATAGAGTACGGTGCAGATGTGGATGCCGTCAATGAGGACCAGTGCACACCTCTCTTCTTTGCCACTCAAGCAAACAATTTCTTTGGCGCTGGTGCTCTGTTGCTAGCTGGTACGTAGACCAGGACGATTCCTTTTATCAGAAAATGATGTTTCATGCCCCCTGTTGCATTGATCACAAATTGTCACTGTGGTTACTTGTTGTCACATCTGTGTGTTCAGTCTTTTGCTCTGTAACTATTTTTTGCCTGTAAAATAAGGAAGTTTGTATTCATACTTGTAAAATAACAGATACCTTGCATCAAACAAAGTTTAATATTCTGAAAAGTGAATATGTCTGTCAAATCAGGAAACTCTAAAAGTCTTCATGAGTCGTGAGCAGTATGTGACACCAATGTCGCAAAGATGCCAAAACTGAGCAAGAATAATTTTTGAATGAATTTTGGTACCGAAGGGATCTCAAGAGCGTTTGCAAACCAATCCAACCCATCCCATGGGTAACATGAGATGAGACGAAGTCCTTTGTGAGTGGTTGGTGTTAGGAAACTTTAGTATTTTCAGTATAGTTCAATGTAAAATAAACTTCTCTGCTATGACATATTGGAAAACATATCAGCAGGTTGTACTGATTTATATCTGCATTGCTATTTTTATTTTGTTACCCTCAAGTTTTGGGGATCCATAGTGAGATGACACATACAACCTTAAGTCTCACTGTAAACCCTCAGTAAAGACTTCTGTATGATATTGTCAATGTTTACTGTTGCATGGTGCCAAGAAATTTGGTCAATCCATGAAAGGCATTAGAATTCCTGGTATAGCTTTGCTGAAATACTTTCGGGTGCACCGTTTATCGACTCTCCTGTACACGATCCATTTTGACAATGATGCATACATTTCATTGCAGTTTTGTCAATATCAGTCAATTTATAGCAAAAGCCATAACTTTTAATTGTATTTCTCGTACAAGTGGAATACCTCATTTCAATCAGTTTTCATGGTACCCCGTAACCATGTGGTTACTTTGCATGAAATAAATGCTTAATTTATAAGTGTGGAAGCATGAGTTACCGCAAAGTGATGCTGGATGGTAAGAGTCAAAAGTGCCAGCATTCGTTCACTAGTAATTTGAATCACGTGTATGATTTTTCTTTGTAGGTGCAAATGTCAGACACAAGAATTTTCAAGGTCTGACGGCTTTTGATTGCATCTTGGACTATGACGAGTGGTTGGAATGTGGCTGTTTTACGGATGAAATCAAAGCAAGACTAAAGGGTATGTCAGTTTTCTTCCTTATTTCTGATAGCCTATTCTTTGTTTTTTTCTTTTCCAGTTTTTGTGGCAGAGGTGTTTGTATAAATTCTCTCCTACTTGGCAGCTTCTGTCATAATCCATGGCGAGAAGAATAGCTGGAAGACATTAGACGAATTTTCTCAGCACAAACCAAGTGTTTGCTTTCTATGGTACATAACCATGATGGTGGTAATTTACTGACAAGGCTGTCATCATTGAAAATGAGGAACATGATTTAAAATGGCAAGATTAATAATTCGAATAATTGTACATGGCTGTGCATTGCACAATGTTATCTTTAAAATGATAATGTTAATGTTTTGAATAACCGTCCATGGTTCTGCTGTGTGCGATGTCATAGTTTGGCTTTCTTAAGTGGAAAGCAGAAACTTAAGTGCTAACTCTTAGCTTCTGATAATAGTTGATGATGAAAATTAGACCTGGCGGTAATGGAGTCATAAACATCAGAAGGAAATGGAGATGACGGCGCTGTTCACATAAAAAGAAAAAGATCTTTCAAAATTTTAGGGAATTTTTTAACAGTCTATTTTTTATCTCTTGCTCTTTTTAGCCTACAGTTTAAAGCATGCCAGGGACCTGGTTCGTGCCATCACCCAGAAGGTAAAGGGCTCCCAGCGGAGAGGTCTGTTTGCGAAGGCTTCATCTGCTCATGCAGTGACCTACAGGGGCAGCTCTCCTCGGAATCAGGCCCTTCATCTGATAAACACATCATCCTCTCACCAGAATCTTAGAAGCATCTCACATGGGGGCATGAACGTTCAAATAAGTGCCAGGAATAGTATGCTGCCACCTCTGCAACCCAAGGGCTTCTTGACATATTAAACAGCTTAGTGACTCACAAATCTCTACAGTGTGGAGTAAATAGGGTCTGTTATCACACAAAGACATTATTCATATTCAGTGGTGGTGTGGCTGAAGAGGGAGTCTTGGGCTGTACCCCCTGGACAGTGCTTTTTGTTTTTTGAGGGAGTCTTGAGCCATACCCCCCGGACAGTGCTTTTTCTTTTTTGAGGGAGTCTCGAGCCATACTCCCTGGACAGTGCTTTTTCTTTTTGGAGGGAGTCTCAAGCCATACCCCCTGGACAGTGCTTGTTTTTTTTTTGAGGGAGTCTTGAGCCATACCCCCTGGACAGTGCTTGTTTTTTTTTTGAGGGAGTCTTGAGCCATACCCCCTGGACAGTGCTTGTTTTTTTTTTGAGGGAGTCTTGAGCCATACCCCCTGGACAGTGCTTGTTCTTTTTTTGAGGGAGTCTTGAGCCATACCCCCTGGACAGTGCTTTTTCTTTTTTGAGGGAGTCTTGAATCATACCCCCTGGACAGTGCTTTTTGTTTTTTGAGGGAGTCTCGAGCCATACCCCCTGGACAGTGCTTGTTCTTTTTTGAGGAAGTCTGGAGCCACACCCCTGGACAGTGCTTTTTCTTTTTTGAGGGAGGTGCTGCAAGTGTAAATGACACATGTGGAACTGGGAAAGATGATTTCCAGTGATCCAGCAGTATTTTCATCCAAACATTTTCTGTACACTCCAGCCGACCGATGGTGGAGTTCTGCTTAGATAGTTTTTTTCCTACAATTCTGGCTAACATGTAAATGACAGTGGTTGCTGCTTCAACTGAGCCTCCCTCCTCACCCAGGAAAGATACACCCATGCCATTGCTGGTCATTGGTTTGTCTTTGGCACTGTTATGGATCTGGTCTGCCTTACTTAACAAAAATGTATTAAATATCTTCAGGTATTTATGATCCTGAATCTTTATTTTGTAGCTCTCAAATAATTCACCTCTTGAATTTCCTGGCGATCAAACTGAACCAATCTGAGCTGGAAAAGTTTACCATCCATTCCCAAATGTTCGACATTTCTTTGTAGTCATTGTAACAATTACATCTTTCTGCATCAATGAATGGTTACTTCATGTAAGGGTTAAGAGACTGATTTGTGTTCATGTAAGATTTGTGGAGACTTTCCAAATGGTGTCACTTAAACTGAACTGTAATTTGTTGTATATTACATGACCTTTGACCTATGTCTAGTGGAAATGAACACCTTAGTCTTTCTGATGGAACACAAACACCTTGGTAGAATTCTGATAGAAGGCAAACTCCTTGGTGTGTTCCACTTGTAAGACAAATATTTTGGTTGTCTGTTTCTGTTGGAAATGAACTCCTTTGCCTGTTTCTGATGGAAGACAAACACCTTGGTGTGTTTGTGGTGGAAGACACAGTCTTTAGTCTATTTCTGATGACAAACACCATGGTGTGTGTCTGATCGACGACAAACACCTTGGTCTGGCTGTGATGGAAGACACAGTCCTTGGTCTATTTCTGATGACAAACACCATGGTGTGTGTCTAATGGAAGGCAAACACTGTGATCTGTATTTTCAGTCTTGATTATATGCACTTGTCTGAGTTTTGTAAGAAATGTTGCATTCTTCCGCCGAACATTGACAAGTTCCAAGTCTTCCCACAATTGCATTAGTCAAATATGAAGTTTTCAATTGCTTCTTTTGTAATCTCAGTGCAACATTGATGAAACATGGCGACTTTTTAAAGTGGCTTGAACACTTCTATTGTTGCAGGTAATTTTGTGATATTTTCGTCATCTATATATATTTTGTCTGTTTTGATATTGTCTGCTATTTACCATTCGTTCTTCCATGAACTTCCTACTTACTTTCTTTGAGCTCTTTTGTACAGATATATTTATATTTCAGAAGACACCTTATTTATAGAGGCTGAAGTTTTGCAAATATTTTCATCCGTCCTTTTACCGTCAAGAGAACTTTAATTGTGTGCACTTAGATGTACTGAAATTTTTATATTTTGTTTTGCATAAAATTACGTAAATATAACAGATGGCCTGAAACAATATGGGTTTTGTATCAAATTTTTTCATTCAAGGAAAAGATAGGGACTGAAGATTTGGTTGGTAGGCTGCAGAATGTAGCTAAGATGTCAGACTGAAATTTAGTTTCTTTTTTGTCGGCAATTTTGGCAACAGTGTAATTGAAAAACAGCTTTTGCATACAGGCTGTCCGCAGTGTGCTGAAGGGAAAGGCTGAGGGGTCTTTTTTTTTTATTCCAGTATAAATTGCATAAAATTCATAAAGAGGATAAAAAGTGAACGCATTAAACACAACTGTAAACAGATCAAATGAATGAAAGGATGAAAACAACACAATATGATTAGTTATAAAAGTAACAAAAATCATGAAGTATTTTCCTGGTTAGGGATTTGGTTCACACCCTCTGCTTGCTCTGCTTACTGCCTGTATAATCCTGTTTGGGTAAGCAGTTGTACAAATGACCATACAACAGGTTCTGCACAGAACTTTACTTAGTGTTTGTTTTGACTAGAGGCTGTGCAGGACAGTGATACCAGAGCATCCCTATCAATACCGTGATCTCTGGGAGTCAATAGATGTTCCTGAAACGTCCGCGGATCGGCGGATGTGGTATAGGATTTGCAGCGTCCGTAGAAATATAGCGTGATGATATTCATCAAAAAGGTCACAAAAAGGACCTACAGTAAAATCTGCATTCTGAATAAAACTGAAATGCGAGCTCTGTAAATAAACTGAATTATAAATCCTCATTGCCGATTACAACTCTCCAATTAAGGCTCTGCATAAATCTCAACCATCGCATTAAGATTCAATGAGCAAATTTTGCATTGCAGCAACCGTTAAAAAATCATGTTGAAACATTGTTTCAAAGTATTATTTGCTGAACATGCAGGAAGATGTGCATGGTAAGTCTCTTTGGGCTCTTTTTCGAAGCCTCAGACATGGCAAGAATGAAAAAAAAAAAAGAAGGTAAATGAAAGAATAGTTTGTCACTGCACTGAGGCATGCCCTGGCCATGCCAGTTATCTTGCTCTGAAAAGATTGGAGATATTGTTGTTTAAGGAAGGCTTATTCTGATCAAGAAAACTTTCCAAGTGCCTTAAGGTAACAAAAATAGAAGGTTACATCTAGCAACTGCATAATGCGAAAAGCCCTTGTTCTTTGAATTTTAAAGCTCTTTTTTTATTTAACTTTGACATTTTAAGCCAGTGAGAAGTTAGATTGGGAGTGTACAGTATTATAGATTTACTTCGAAGTATTATGTGAATAAAACAGCTAAATCTCGCTCAAAAACACTGCGCAGGGTTTCGTTTACAGACAGTCAAGATTATGAAGAAAAATTTAAGTAGTTCTTCCTGTCTCACATCGCAGATTTCCACTAAATAGCATGTACCATAGCTTCCAAACAGACTGTATAACATTATGCTGTTTTCATCAATAAAGAAAGAAAATATTCCTAAGTTTAATTAAATATAATTTTCTTCATGATTGGCCACTCCCTAATGTGAAAATGCTCTGCACCCCACTACTGAATTATTATATCCCCCTATGCCAATTCATGAATGGCTGTTAGTTTAGTTAAAAAAAAAAGATCAGGAGGGACAATTAAGTCCCCATCAAGGACCCTGAAAAAAAAGATACAAAATCAAACCCGGTCACAAAGCCTAAAGTACTTGTCCAGTGCATTCTTAAACCCATTTACACTTCTTGCCATCACTACATCCTCAGGCAACCTATTCCACTCATTCACTACCCTCTGAGAAAAGAAGTAACGACGATCTTTTTCATTATTGATACCATCTTTGTTGTTGAATGAATTTGGGTGTGTAACAACTTGCTGATGCAGTACATACTGATTTTTTTTCTGGCGTTTTCTTCAGTGCAGCGCTTTTTTTTTTGCTCTATTTTGTATCAATTTCAATGAGAAATTAGACCAATATTAGCCCTCGCACGGCAAAATTTGGCAAACTATGCAGTTACACCGGCACGTGTTACGCACCGTAGGCCTACTGTGAAAAATGCTTTTCTAGTATATTTGTTGATCCTGACATGTGCTACCACATATACCCCGAGTGATTTCTCGAATTTGGCGTTTTTTCAGTACATTCGGCGGCTGATTTGGCGTTTTGTGACTAATGAAAACCTGGCAACCCTGACATATGAAGGGAAAATGGCTTAACGTAAAATGTGGAACGCACAGAAACAGAAATTGAGTGTAAAATGCCCGTGGGCTCTGGTAAATCAGCTGAATAACTTTAAGTAGAAATGAAAGCTGATTGAACCATGGTATGCTGAAAAATGGGAAGATAATCATATTATATCATATCATGAGGAATTTGAGAATTTGAAACAGATTTGAATTTTCGATAATAATCTGTCGATCAACGCAAGACCGCCTTTAGCACTAACTGCAGTTTGCACCAACCGGACACTTTCGCGTCGTCTGCAATCGCACTATATCAATCATCATCTCTACAGGATGGGTGAATTTTGAAAGGGTAGTAAGACCTTTGGAAAATATATGTTGCAACCTCTGGGGGATCTTTTGTTCTAAGTTAGTGGCACAAGTTAAGTTCCAGTAAGTATGTTCTCTGTCGTCATTGTCGGAAATATTTTTGTACGGAAGTAATTAAGTCATAAGTACTAACAACTGACCACTAAAACGTAAGTGTACAACCTTACGTAGTAACTTAGCCGGTGTGTATTGTGTGTTGCAAGTGTAACCTATAATACTAACTTAGCAGCTTAGTACAGACCTAGGCCCTATCACAGGCCTAGACCCTAGGCCTTGACCCTTTGCCTATGTCAATTATCATGTTATAGCAAGGGTAACTAGAATGACACATTCCCTAGAATATGAAACTTTACCTAGAATATGACATTAGTTTTAACCGGAACTGTATTACCTTAGACAACCTAGGCTAGGCCTAACCTAATGAAAATAAATTGAAATCAGAGTGACTAGACCTAGTCCCTAAATTATAGTCGACAGTAGATAGTTAGATGCATACCTCCCAAGTGACCCACATTTTGTGGGTTTGACCCACATTTGAATACACAAACCTGCTGACCAGCCCAGCCCTCCGAAAAACCCGCATTTCAAATCTTCCCAGTCTTGGGAGTGCCAAGCACAAATATCAAGCACTTTAAACTAACCGGAAACTTCCAACCCTACACACAAATTCAACTTTTTCATGGTAGGCCTACATCTACATTCCCTGATCGCGCTGCAGTGCATCCTTCAAGTGCTACGTTTGTTGTCACAACGCCCTAACCTTCTTTGCTAAACAAGTGCCACCAAATTGTGTTTAGACACTTTTCAAATTCAAAAATTTTCGAAAAATGGACTGCCGGCCTGGGGGTCCACCGACCCCCAGGCCGGCAGTCCACCGATGGACAGGTCAGAGGCGGACCCCCATCTAGCCCCTTAGAACTTGAGAGCTATGTAGATGGTCATGTTTACCAGATCGAGTAGTTTGAAAATTGCAATATGCGCTGGGGACTTTAATAAAGATCAAGGGAATTGCGTGGCCAGTACTATCTAAGCGGAGCACCACCATCAGTTGGCGCAGAGCGTACTGAGAAAATTTTGGCCAAAACTACCCTCCTAGATCACTGGAAATTGCCTTTCCCAGGCATTGTGCTTACCATCCACCCTCTGATTTCGCAAGTTTTTAAGGCACCAACTTCATGATGTATGTGATATATGCCAGTATGCACTGTACATGTGTACTATGCAGTCAGCCTACGTACGTCATGCTTCGCCTCATTGCGCTGGGGACTTTAACAAAGATCAAGAGAATTGCACGGCCAGTACTATCTAAGCGGAGCACCACCATTGGTTGGCGCGGAGCATACTGATAAAATTTTGGCCAAAACTACCCTCCTAGATGACTGGAAATTGCCTTTCCCAGGCATTGTGCTTACCATTCCACCCTCTGACTTTGCACGTTAATAAGGCACCAACTTCATGATGTATGCGATATATGCCAGTATGCACTGTACAGTACAAGTGTACTATGCAGTCAGCCTACGTACACTGTACGTCATAGGTCCCCTCATTGCTGCACGTCACTTCCAACTACTTCTGCATTTACGTACACTATGCTCATGCCTTTTACGCGATTATAATAAGAAACAGTACATACAGCTACTGTAAATGTGAGTTTCAAGAACAGTGGCACGGTAAGTACAATGCAATCTGCATGGGATCCAGAATGTACAGAGTTTAGACTTTTCTGAGATTCGGTTTTAAGATTTTGGGGTGAGGTACTGTAGGCCTAACTTTTGTGCTGTTAAATTGCGAACATGTTATCAAACTTGCGTTGTGCGGCTGCAGTTGTCAGTTGTCAAATTGGGCGACTAGACACTTCGAGACTCATATTTTTGCGTCGGGTATATAAATCCCCCGCACAGGGCAAACTTTCCTATCTTGCAGATATACGATAACAGAGCGACCACTCACTTTCACAGACAGCTTTGTACGCAGAATTTTCTCAAAACCTCACCATGACCCTTTTGCACAGGCTTTCAAGTGCAGCTCAGGTACATGGAATAAACACAAAAAATCATATACCTCATTCACAATTTGTCTGTGCAAGACTTTCTTTCCAAATATGTAACTTTTTTGGTGATAAATCAAGTATTGGCTGTGTTATTGCTGTTGTCACAACACTGTGTATAATGCCATATAAAGCGTGCCCACCTTCAGGCACACTCAACTGGCTAAAATTGGACCTAAGCTACAGTGGAGGGACAATGATTGGAATATGGTTAATTTAGTGGTTCCAGATATACAAATGTCATTGTGGAAGAAAAGCAATATACAGTATCATAACAATTTAAGTAGTTCATAGTCTTCTTAGCAGTACCTGTGAGCACCTAGCTTTTACTTTGGCTGGATTTTGAAAAGTTTTTAATGTAAGTACTGCCACGTGGTAAATTTTTAGCATGATCAAATGTTATATATCTGGTCATTTTTTTTCACAGGTGATAAGTTAGTTTGTATAGGTGTTGTATCACAAATATATTCCTTGGCTTCGCGGCCAGTTGTCTAACAGTAATTATAGTAACATATAGTTTTTACAGGCGCACATTGCTTTGGGGCTCCAAGCTATTCAGAACAACACACTTGGTAGAACTACGGAACGCAATCTTTTATTAGGTAGATCCTTGCATGAATATGTATAACCATTGTTCTGGTGTTCTAGAAAAGAAATCCAATTTCGCTGGCTGTACGTTATGGTGTACATACTGAACCCGTAGAGCACTATAGCCATTCACCGTAGTGTTTCGCTGCCTTGTGTGGTTCTTTATTTGTAGCGGTATCTCTTTTTTGATTGAAAGGCCTGCTTCAGCCTTAGAGCTTTTAAAAATCGGGTTGCATATGATTTTTGCGGAATTGAAAGGAATTTGTCTTCTAAGCGGGTGGACGGTTAGTTTTCACAGCGAGTAGCTGAAGAAAAGATCATGTCTGCTACGTGGGGTTATAGATGCACGACTCTAGAGGATCTGAGTGATGAAATACATGAAAAGCAGAGTTATGAAGTCTCTTTTATAATTCAGGCCTTGAAGGGCAGTTATTTTATGATGCTAAGCAATCACACAAGTGTGAAGGAAACCCCTACAGTGGCATATATTCGGGTATATTACACTTTTACATTGTGTGACTATACCTACCTAACAATTTGGATGAAATTTCGTCATTTTTTTTTTACTTGTTCGGTTCAGATGGAAAAACCTTTAATAGATCACTCTTGGACAAATACTCCATCCTTCTCTGACCCGGCCAGTAATCTAACCCAGAACCGCTCAGTTGCTAGGCTTCATTGCTTCAAATGCCATGACCTTTATTCACTCCCCCAAAGCACCCGTCTCTGGCTGCGGCTCTCTGTTGATTTGAGGGATGATTGGTTTGTACAAAATTTGGCTTGTTAGCAGCTCCATGGACCTCAGAAGAACATGTTGTGGCACTTGAAATCGCTAGGAAATGGGTTAAGAACATGGTGCAGTGCAGTGCAACAACACACGAGACTGACCTGCAAGTGTGAGTCATGTTGTTGCAGTGCGTTCAAAATTTCCTTAGGAAAAGAATCACAAGTGACAGTGTTTAGGAGTTTCAGGGAAGTATGGTATATCATGCATGTTTGATATTCATCGCAAATTTTTAAGCTGTTGCGTTTGATTTCAGTTGAGCCGGTGTGTTTATGAAAACCATTTTCTGAATTAGGAAGTGTTTGATTTTTTCTTCACCCTCTCAATGAAGTTAAGGTGCCATCTAAAAGGCTAACAAAGCTGACTGTTTGAAAATCATAGGAACTTTAGTTTGACATGAAATATATCTTTTGCCAAGTCACTTTTCTGATGACGATACATGTGTGATTTAATAACAACTTGAACCAGTGATGGAAGCATTGATCTTGGTCTAAATAAACTGAAGAAACTCATGTAGCTTTGTAAGAAAGGGATTTTCCCTTTGATATATGGCATTACATCTTTTCTCATTTGCTGATTTTGTTTTTTTTTTCTTCCCTAATTTCAGTTCCATGTCATCAACCACTTATTACGATGCTTTGCTTTCAGTCAGATTGTGGCGAGCGAAGAATACGTTATCTGGTGGGAAATGTCGATGAATATGACGAAAATGTCAAAAGAATATTCAAAATCTGTGAAAACTGCCTGTTGCAGGAGGACCTATCTAAGAGAAAGTTTCCATCATCACCTTGTGAACCAAGCCTGTTTGTACATCTCGAAAATGCTGCTCCATTTTATGGAAGACAGACTTACAAAATGTGGAGAGCTTCTTTTGATCTGACGTCTGTGCCATTCAAGAAAATCGATTTGAATCTACCCAAAAAATTACACTTCTTACCCTTGGAGACATTCCGCATAAACGATGCTAAGGTCGGGAACCAAAGCTTTGTGCAATATGTGGCTCAGTTCTTGAACGTCTTCTTTTCAGGTTTGCAGATCTGTTTTAATGATCAATATTTGATCGAGGATGTCAGACCAGTTGAGAGAAGGCATTCCTTGACTCACAGGAGACAGTTTCTCGTGACAGATTTTTATGCAAAAATGCATGTAGCTACTGGCATTCCAAAGTCAGACTACATTTTAGGCCTAACCTGGACTGATCTTTACCCTTGTGATAAATTAAACTTCGTACTAGGAGAAGCCTCTCACCAGCACAAAACAGGCGTCTTCTCCTTCGGTCGATTTGAGCCACAGACTTTTGACGAAGAGACTGCCTTAGATGAAGATGATGCACTTCAGTTGGATGGGGACATAATCTGGAAAATGCTCAGGGTACGTTTATGGTCACCACCACACAGTTAGCAGAAACTTTGAAGGAATGGGGAGGAGATTAAGGACCAACCTCAATACTTGTTTCAATGTCCTTAAGCAACCGCGGCAACGCGATGATGCCTGGGGATCCCTGGCTCCTGGACCAGGGTGCCCCTGGCCCCAGAGTGTCATATGTCCAAGGATTCATGCAGGATCAGTGCATGAAATCTCTAGTTCGAAGATTTCAATGGCCACTTGCATACTGCTTCCAGCTGAAAAATATATTCTATACTGAAAGACATCTCTAGAAAGGAAAAATCAATCGCTTTTGTATCATGTGAAAAAATATAGTCTTATTCAGTTCTGCATCAGTCTTCTTTCCCTGGAAATATGGGCCCTACCTACCCAAAAGTGTACGCTTTTTCTGGGCATCAGTTTAACAGAGGCCACTTTTCGTTTGTGGGTCCCTGGTCCGAGCCTACAGAAAATGCCATTTGCGAAGCTAGCCTTTGTAGCACCTTTTTGACTGCTGCCCCCTATGTGGCTGTTTTCCTCGAGAGCTCACCAGCGATAGCCAAACATTCCTTCATGTTGTCCAAAAGTTTATGAACGTAATATTAACGAGCATTAACAGCCATTGGTCTATTTCTGAGGTAGGCGGTGGTCAATCAACTCAGATCATCGTTAGTGATCAGTTTTCGCTGTACTTGGTGTATGCACATCACCTTTCTTCCCTGAGCAGTATCACTAATCTAGTATTTGGGCAGTATCAGTGCTTTTCATAGTTTCATCCAGTTGTACATGCATAGAACTGTGTGTTTATTTCAAGAGAGCGATGCAGTCCCAGGCTTGCAGCTGGGAAACATAAATGTCTGGCATTCTTTCATTACTCAAAACCAAGAGAAATTCTCCTGACAGTAATCAGAACTGATGTTTGGCCACATAAATCATTAGAAGAAGTACTTAATTTGCTACCATTGCTCAATAGTTCATGATTGCATTTTTTTTTTTCATTTCATGTTCAGACCAAAATGTCAATATTTTGATTTATTCTGTTGTAATATCAACTTGTCTTCTTAGATTCTTAATTCTGATGTGATATATATGTAAACTGCGCTGATAATACATAACACTATGATTGGCTGAATTTCAAAAAAAGAAAAAAAGTGCATGACTTGCTAGTCACTCTAAAGTATAAAGCAGGGAATTCAGGTGATATGCAATCTTTCTTGAGGGAATGTTTAAAAACTTCAGTTACATACTTCTATGATGCAGTTGTGTCAAACTTTAACACTGACAGAATATCTCATGGATTCAGCTGTATTTGCTTCTAAATGACCATGGATGCTGTGTACCTGTTTTGACATAGATAAATACTGTACAGTACAGGCTGTTGTGTTAAATTGACTTTTGGCTACTATCAACCTTCTTTTAAGGGGCTCATTGAGCCGATATCAACAAGTTTGTGAGGTTTTTGAAAAAAACTGCAACCACATGACAATGCTTATAGTTATCAGAAGTAGTCAAGTTTCACATCCACTAGTTATGAAAACTGTCAACAAAATTTTCACTACTGTACATGAAAGCCCATTCAAGACTCATGCAGTTTTGCCGTGACTTTGGACTTTCAAAAAAGTCAGGTGTCACATGACTAGGTTTATACTTACTACTTGCTTCACTGGCATCAATGTTCTTGCAGAAGAGCCTAGTAGGGATGTACATATAATGGAACATTTCACATTTTACCCTTAAGTCTTGTACTGCCCGTGTGTATATGAAGTAGTAAATGTGAAAAGTGTTGGATCACAAATTGTCAAAAACCACACAGAATTGTCAATTACTGACTAATGTTCCTTTGTACATAAAACACAGGGATCCTCTTTTGCTCATTTGACATCCACATGTGAAGGAAACTTGACCGGTTTAGGAATATTTAGTGAATTTCTCAAAACAACTCAGTGTCCCTCTTTAAGAACTTGGCTTGACAGTAGCAGCTTTTGATGTCAGGTGTATTAACCATAAACAATCTGTTTATTTACTTGTCGATGTTGGGTAAAATCATTGGCTTGCAAGTGCCGGAACTCTTTTGTCGTGTTACAGTACAATACTGTACTGCATTACTGTAGGTGATGAAACTGCAATGTGTTTGTGATTTTAGCATTTCTTGTTCCCATTTCTCGATGTTTTCTTTTCACATCCAGGTGGCCACTCATGAAACTTGTCATCTTTTTAGACTGAAGCACTGCACGTTCTTTCGTTGCTCCATGAATGAGAGCTCGTCCGTCTCTCAGGCCGTCTCCCAGCCTCTGTTCCTTTGTCCGGTGTGCCTCCGCAAGCTTCAAAAGTTCCTCGGGTTCGATGTACTTCGCCGTTACCGAAATCTGCTGGAACTTTGTCAACTACTCCAGAGTGAATATCCATCCGAGAACATGGAGGCAGCCATAACCTGGTTGAAGCAATGTTTAGTGTTCCTAATCCCAAAATGAACAGATCTGTGAGAAAGTGGGATAGTTTGTTACATTGTGAACAGTATTATCGTGTCGAAGGGCAACACATGTACAGTATATTTACCTCCCTGCAGAAGTTTTTTATATCTTTGTCAGGGCTCCATATTCATGGTTGTCCACTTTTATCTGATTCAGGACTATACTGCTTTCTTATCAGCTCTTTCAACGTTTATCATAGATATCATATTTCAGTAAATTAGTATCTCACATATGGCATAGCTACCTATGTGTATCTTTTGCAAGACAAATAATACATGTATACATCCCAATCTAGGCTTCCACTTCCTTTTCCATACAAAAAGGAGTTGTGGTAGAGATTGTGCTGTGAAAATACCATGCAACTGGATAAACCAATCTAGAGTGAAAACCATTGCTTGAATTTTTTTGTGGATAACTTTTACTGCATTTGTACAAAAAAATGTTGCAGACATCCAACTTTCCCTGCAGACAGCTAAAAATAGTGAAATGGTTTTCCACTAGGACGACCATAAAATTTTCTGAAAATTGATCCCTGCTCAGGGCTGACTTCTATTGATAATGGTAAACTCCCCTTGTACACGCCCATTCTCCCTTTTGTAGCAGAAGATGTAAATCCACCACTGGGTGATGGTTATGATTTTACCATTTACTGTTATGGTACAGTACTTGCAACATCGTTTGGGTTTGCATACATTCCAAGTTAGTATGAAATATGTAATAGGTGGTGAAAGTTCAACAAGAAGAATAAGTTGTTAATCACATATGCCAAGATTGTATCTTCAGAATAAAAAGAGGTTCCCACTTCACATTTGTGAATGTTCCTGCAATGTATACATTCATGTTTGTCTATGTTGTTTAAAAATGACCAAAGTAATGAGCTCTGTTGTTTGGAATCTGAATTTTTTCATACAAAATATTTGCCAGATGCATAATAAACAAACATATCTCATGAATAGCAGCATATTTCTCATTTATTTGACGCAACAAATCTTACTGCACATATAATATGATAAGCCAATAAGTAGCACTGATTTCATAGTGAAGTTAGTGCGTACAGTTTTTGGTATGAATGAACAAGTGTAAGAAGGAATAAAATGAAAGTCAATATCGAGTTTCTTTCATCATGCGTGAGTTGCGAAGGAAGAAAAGAACGAATCTTTCTCACAAAACAAGCACGATTTATACAGTACTTCAATGATGCTCGCTTCTGCTCAAATGACAGTAGCAAGAAAATTGAAGATGAAAAATTTACGAAAGATGACACACGGTGAGAGCATTATGACACACGTTAAAAGCATTTTAAAAATTCTGCTCCAATGGCCCCAAAGTAGGAAACCCCTCACATATTTCTTGGTAAAATTCGTGGAGAAAGTATGATATGAACCATATTTTCAAAATGTGTCCAAAAGTGGCCCTGTAGAAAACCTCTCAGTTACCTGAAAAAAATACATTAAAACAAGGAAAGCAATACCTGTAGTATGCCCTCAACCAAAAAATGTTTTACAGAAGCCGCATCGCCACAGGTGAGAAATGCAAACCTAGGCTTTCACTCATTTGAATATATAGTCAATCCTATGGTATTCACAAGTGGGCTCCCAAGCACCCCAGAGATTGATAGGTTTGGCCCACACGTATCAACTTTCACAACACTGCACAAAAAAGAAAAAGAGTATGGTTTTTTTTGCCAAAAACAGTGTGTGATCTGTAACCATGCAGCTACCATTTCAATACTCGTCACCAGGAAATGGTAAAACGTTTATTGTTTGTTATCACATTCCAAAGTAGGTGGACACACAACAAATCCTCAAAATTGTTTGTTTATTGATGTGCCTGGACCATTGCTGGACAATTATCCCCCCAGACAAATACCCCCTGCCCTTTTACCACCAGAAAACATAGCGACCACGGGGAGGGGGATTTATTTTCCAGGATTTTTTCTTCAGAGGAGGACATTTGTGCCAGGGTACTCATCCTGTCTGTGCCATTACCTGAATGCTCTGTTTCACGCGATATCATATCTGAGAACAATGCAACTCAATCAATATTCTCATACAATCAAAAATTCAATTGAAGCACCATCATGAAAGAAACATTTCATGGAAGATTCCCCCCCCCCACACACACACCTTTCGTTTGGAAAAGAAGAGAAATGACTTTTTTACATTAATTCTGGAAAAACTAGAGTTTCCTCCAATTAGTATGTGTTGATTTCTGTTATGGTTAATACCCTGTAAGCTTGAAGGACGGGGAGGGACAGGGGGAGGTCTTTGTTTGAATTCTACTCATTGTATCACAGGATACAGGAATCGGTGCATGGAAACTAAGAAGAAGCCTGCTTTACAGTATGAATGGTAGATTACAAAAGAAATAAAAAAAAAACACAGGAACTGCAGCATTTGAACACATTACCCAGATGGTAATTTCCGTTTTACTATTGGTCACTTCAAACCAAAGTAATAAATGACCTCTAGCATTATTATTGTAAGGCTGGCAGGTTGAATCCAACTGAGGCTTTTGCACCACTTGCAAAAAGTGTCAACTGTAATTTGGGGCTGATACAATCTACAGAATTTGACAAATTAATAGACAAAACATCAAGAAAAATTTTTTAGAACTTAAATAAGTTTTCTAGCCCCTCATTTTCTAGTCCCTAATAAAGGAAAAAATGTTGCCCTGTAAATGGGAGATAATTAAAAGTTGGTGGACCTTAAGTGAAGTTGTAACAATATCACAACACACACGTTAGGTACTGAGATAAAACATCAGCTTTTCTATATGACAGAATTTTAAGGCTGAAATGAGTACATCAAATGACACCTTCAAAAGGAAAGACAAAGTCCCAAACACTTGGCTGGTTTCAAAGCAATTGAAGGGAAAACAGACTGCAAAAAAAAAAATCATCCAAGATAATATTTTACATAAAATTTAATAAGCATAATTTCAATTCAAGTTTTATTATCTGGCAGTCACAACTAAATTTTCATACAGTACTGCCAAAAGTAAAAGTCGACCTTCTGGTTCTCAGCAGATATGGTAAAGTAGAAAATTGAACCACCATGCAGTGCATGTGCTGAGGGTAACTGTGTTTACCATTGTGACTGAGATGTCCTTTGCGACTCCTTGTCTTCGAGACATCTTGAGGCCAATTTGTGCTGGTGTCCCTGACTTGTATTGGGGTTGAGTGGGGGACTACATGAGGAATTGTCTCTGGGGTTGAGTAAACCCAAAGAAGTGAAAGTCCTTCAGGTAATATTAAGAACAGATGACCTGAACTGAACGTCGAACAGAATGACTGATAAAACAGCAGCAGGTGATGACATCAACAGGAACGCCATCAACATAACAAAGATCATTGAAATAAAAGTAAAATCAAGAAATTGGAAAGAAAAGAGACAGTGAACGAAAACGAAACAAAAAAAAAGTCGGAACCTGAGAAATATACTGTGAGCGTCACACACTTCAAAGGAATATTTTTGTGAAACATTCAGGGGGATCTTAGAAGAAGATATACCTGCACTGCAGGTACTTCAAACTGTACTCCAATATCTAGTTATGTAACTCAAGATAACGTTGTTTGAAGAATGACTGCTCTGGTCTCAAAGATTTCCAGTTGCCTAGAAGTCACACGGTAATATGCATTAAACACAGGCAAATGACTTCAAAAGTCTTGTCGATCCTTGAAACTAAACTGCATACAATAAACTAACTTTGTAATTTTGTAATTTGACAGCGTAAAAAAAAACTGAATTGTGCTTATTGCAGGATTGAAATTAAACAGGGGTGAAATTGTAGGTGACAACTCTCAATTACAGTAGTATTAGTGACATTCTGTTAAGGTTGTCAGGATTATAAAAAAAAACAAAACAAATTAAGTTCAATTGGTTTGGCTAGCATATGTGACATCATACAGGTGCCATAATGCAAGGTACTGCTGTGGTAAACAAATTTGATTAAAAATCCATAACTTCCAAACAGAGCATTCTTGAGATCCACACTAACAAAGAGAAAAGCCTTAAGTTTAAGAAATTTCAAGTTTTGTTACTGTTGAATCTTTTAGTTGCATATCAGGTTATATGCAAATAGTTATTAAGACAGCATTCACAAGATCAAGAAGTTTAAATCACAAACATGAAGATCACGACATCAAAAATGCCACAAACACGATATTGCACTCATCAAAGGCATGACATTACAAACTCACAACAAAGGCATGACGTCAAAGACACGCAGAAATGGCATATCAAAAACTTGCAGCAAAAGGCATGGCCTTGCAAACTCATGGCCACGGCACGATGTCACGAACTCCTGGAGACAGCATGATATCACAAACTCCCAGCAAAGGACATGATACAACAAACTTGCATCAATACACCTGTACCTAATGCACATTGTCTCTATTAAAGGAGAGTATTCATTTTCACTGAAATCATATCCAATACATAGCCAACACTCAGGCTGATTCCTCAACAAGTATATATCACCGAATATATAGCGCAGACACTCCAACAGCTTTGATTTTCTCTTTATTTTCCGAAACCCTGAAAACGATTCTTGCTTTGATGTGTTCTCACCCTTAACGTAATCATAAGTGAAGTTTCACAGCAACTGTGTGAATGCCGATGACTCGGTTACCAACATTGGGGATTGAAAACTTGTTTAAAATCATGATTAAAAAAGAATTGAAAAGGCTAAAATATCCTTACAAAGTCCGGTAATAAAGAAAATTTTTTAAATAGCTACTTGCAGTTGTTTTGGAATGTTAATTTTCCTCTTTTTGTCCCCAAGTCTCAAATGTTTTTGGGAACACTGCAGCTCATGTTAAAAACTCAGATGGTTAGGTTCTAATAAAATGCTCCCCTCCATAGTCCGCTGTGAAACTTTCATATTTTTGTTGAAAACAATAAATTAAAAGAAAGAAATTGATGGTCTAATAAAACTGAAATAATTTGCAGGATTTTAAGGATTCTGAGTAAATACTTGTCTTCTTTTTTCTTTGTTTTCAGAAATGTACTCCTCTTCAAATGAATCCGGCACTAAGATGAAATTACCGGGTACGGACGCAGATTTGAAATCAAACTGAGCGTTATTATATTGCCGCAACCCAGGACCAGAAAGAGAAGTAACAAAGTTTTGGTCCCTTCCAGATTCCAGATAAGAACATTTATCTCTAATAAGTGAGATATTTGGTGAGCATTATATAGCACATACTGGGTATTACAAACTGTAAATAAATTTGGCAAAGCACCTTGTCGGTGATAAAGTCCGAAAGAAACAGATGCAAAAGTCAACCAATGAAAAACATACACAGAAATTGATAAATATGAAGCTTGCTACTGACTTGGTGACTGTTTCGCTGTACAGACCCAAAGTACAGCACACCACATCAAGAGAAAGTTTTCTGCTCACCATATCAACCTGTAATGGTTGCAAAATGAAAACATTACAAAATTACATTGCACTGCTCTCTCCCTGTGTCAGCATTTTCACTGAAGGCAGGTTACGTTAAGAGAACATTGCATTGTGGGATAGCATTTTGGGACAGCATTGCACTCCTGGCTGACAGTTTAGGTGTGTTGCTATTTGGTAATTTACAAATGTTTCAAAAATTTATGATTTAGGGAGGTTTGTGCAGTGTCTCATGTGACCAATTTTTGGGGTCGATGAAATCAAAATGTTTTGGTCATTTCCTGAGCTTTGTAAAATTGATATAGGTCACAAATCCTAAATGGTCATTTGTCTTCAAATGTGTCCCAATCTTCCCATCCCTGATGTGGGGCCATTCATACTTTTGTTGTCAAGAGACTGCTTTTAACAGTGAATCAATGAATTTCTTCACTTTTCACCACTGTACTGTCACTGATTTTGGTCGCAGCCATTTTGACTCTCGAGATAACAAGACTCTGTCAACCATCGTCAGAATTCTTTGGAATTCTCAAGTAACTAACCGTCATTATTTGACCACACAGAAAGAAAGAAAGCACATGAAGGAATTTCATATCAAAGGCAAGAAGTTCTCTCCTCCTTTGGAACTGCATGGATCAACCAGAAATTGAGATGGTCAAAGATGAGCTGTTCCATCATTTCAGTCCATTGCAGATATGCACTGCATGACTTTTGAAAGCCCACTTCTCATCCCACAAAACATAAAACTGTGGCTCTCCCTCAGACAATTTACACATAACATGGCAATGTCTGAACCACACAAGGAAGTAACTATAATCAATAAAGACATACACAGGGAAATCTGCTTTTTTAACCCTTTCCTTTTTGGCAGCAAAAATGGTTACTTCTAGAACTTGCTGAAGGAATTGCTGCATACACTTCCATTACCCATGGTAACCTTGAGCCTTTGAAAGCATATCATCTGGAAGATTCTTCTTGCACGTTAAATATTCGTTGTATCTATCCAAGGCGTATTCCTGTGACAAAAAAGAGAGGAGGGCATATTACGCATTTGATAAACAGAAAAAAGCAGGATCTTGAAACACACAAGCTAAGGTTGAATGAAATCATAAAATAATCTGTGCACATGAATTTGCTTTTCTGGTACTGTGTGTTTCCAGATAAAAACAGGTAGACAGTGCTTGAACCTCTAGTTATAAGGTACAACAAGCTTGTAGATGGTGCTTAAGCCTCTACTTATGAGGTAAAACAAGAAGGTGAATATGGGCACAGTTTGACTTTAAACTGTTTCACTGACATAGTCAAAAATCATTTTAGCATTTCAGTTCAATTTTTCTCTTAATTTAGAGAGTTGTCAGTCCCTTTGATATGAATCCAGTTTGTTTCAATTCACAATGCTTCTTGCATGCGTCTGGAGGATGACATTAAGAAAAAAACTTCAAAATTAACAAAAAGTTTCATTCATAAAACATTTCTCCTTTAAGGTTGTCCATACTGAACTCAAGGTGATTGCTGGGAATATCTCCGACAAATTATCACCACCTCACAAGACATTACCATGGCATATATACACTCAGTGAGATATGCAGGCCAGAAATTATTTGCGATTAATTTTCAACAAATCTCGATGCTGAACTCCAAGTTTTCCCAGGTTACATGTGACAACCAAATTGTATGTAAATCCGTTGTGTCAAAATGTCAATTCCTCCACCGGAGAAGAGCAGCTAAAGATGTTTTTGTCTTTGCTTTTTGGTGTTTTGGGGTAAACTTTTTGTAGTCAGGCTAGCATATTTGCAGGATGTTGTTACTCACCAGAAATCCAAATGTTGTTTTTGAGACTTTGGCTTGGATAATTGACCACAGCACCCAAATAAAATGGTTTACCACTCCAAATCTGCGGAAGAAAACAGTAAAAAAAAAACATTAACACATTTTAAAAAAGATGGATATAGGTGAATAGGGTTAAAGCAGGATGTTCTAATTTTCCAGTGTTTTATTGATTACACCAAAGGACTGGCTATACTTCTCACAGTTGCAGAAATGTTCTTCTCTGGGTTGATATTAAATGGAAAAGAAAGATGGTAGATTGATGATAAAAGACTACCTCTTCATGAAATGGCAGATCTTGCTTTAACTATCTTACTCATAAGATGACAACTCTGGTCTAACCTACATATTCAACAGATTCAACAGACTTTATTTCAGTTTCTTTTAATAGCACAAAAGAATGTTTACATACAATTAGCATCCATGTATACAAGAGATATGAGCAGAAAGAAGAAAAAAAAAAGGAAGAAAAGAGGACTTGCCTACCGAAGGCAAAATAAAAACTGGTTTTATACTCATTGCTACCAATAGCAACTAACTCTGTAAAGATCTTCTAAGTACTGTTACATACAAGGTTAGCTAGCAATATATCAGCATAGTTATCACTGGCTTTACCTGTGTATCTCCACCAACAATGATTACATGCCAACACTGGTCCTCTGAATAGCTAATGTATGTTGTGCCTGTCGATGCTAGTTACATGCAATCACTGGCTCTACGAATACTGCAGCTGGTTGTAAATTGCGGTTATCTATGATGGTTTCATGCAAACACTGGCCCTATACATAGCTAGTTATATATATCTATTGCATCTATCAATGCTGGTTTAACAGTGCCTCCTAAATGCTGCATCTATGGACGTACTGGCTCTACTGACGCTTGTTACATACTGCCTATGCCAACACTGCTTATGCACCAGCGCTGCATCAAAGCTAGTGGCATACTATTTACATGTTGACTGTATTTGCATTGACCACTAAACATCTGCATTGCAGCATGTGTTTCCAGTGGGCCACTAATGACACAAGTTCGATGCAATGACTTGTCAGTTTCACGCATTGATGCTTGTTCCAAAAAATATAAAAAAAAAGAAGAGGATTTCATTCCTATTGCTGAAGTTGATGCAGTGTGAGCACCAATGCATGCCCTACAGATGAACAGTTCTCCGACATTGACATTTTTAGAAGGTCAAACTTTCTCATCAAGTATATTGAGCACAATTAATCCAATGATAATTTCTTAGAGGAAACAATGTCACATAAGACTGTATTGAACTACATGACATGTTTAATAGTGCATATAAATCACCTTTGAATCTCCCTCATGCGTTCTTCATAGTTGCCGAGTTCATCTGATAATTCCCCTAAGTCTTTACATTTCTGGTCATAGGCTTTAAGGAATGCTATCTGCTGGTCCTGGCTAGGAAAGTTACTTTTGGTAATTTTGTAGTAAGGGGACTCTGCTATGGAGTAGTCCATGGTCCATTCATTGAAGTGATTCGCAAAGTCGTATGCACTGAAAACGAAGAGAAAAACGACATTTAAAGAAAGGGAATGATCCGATTCATCTCCATCATTTATGATAATTATAGGCCTGATACCAATGCTCACATCATACACTGAGGATCAAGAGTGAAACGATTAAAAAACCACAAAGAGCTAAAACTGCGTGTAAAACCTCTTTCATGATAATCAAGCAAATGTAACGTGAATTTTGAAGGGACGTGGCAGAGTCCACGAAAGGTTACAGCGACAGTCATAGCAGCTCGCTATCATGTTCGGCATATGAAATGTGCAGTTGCTGACGGTGAAACGTACACTCAGAGAAAGCAGCAGTATTTCCCCTCGGCCATCCTGGCGCGATTTTGATGCAATGCAGTGGCAATCTGACGCACTCATGTCCCTGGGCACAGTACACAGATGTAAGACACTGAAATTCGTATCGGTCAAGTTTGCTGATAATTCACTCACTATTTCAACTCAATGGATATTGTCTTAGAGGAAACACTGGTAAACAGATTTTAGGGTTAAGCTGTAACACCACTTCAGAGTAAGCAAAGGGACACCCAAAAGTAGGCAGAGTTAAGCGTTAGGCAATAAAACCTCATCACGAGCGTGCAGGGTGAAGGGTTTAGGCCGTAGCACACAAAAGTAGACAGAGTTGAAGGTTAGGCTGTAATACCTGCATCAAAGTCAACAGATTGAAGAGTTTAGGCTGTAATGCCCCATTAGACAAGTGGAGAAGATGTGACCTTCCCACTGAAATTTACAGGTAGTTTTTAAGCAGACAGTTGCATGCCACTGCCTTGAGCTTAAGGTACTTTGAACTCACTTCAGGACAATTTAAATCGAATTGCAAACGAAGACCCAGGATGACTATCACACAAAGCCATTCGAAATCAGTAAAAAGCACCGGCAATAACAATGTCGTGCCTTACACTTAAAAATATGTATAGCATTGATTACATCATCTGGTTTTAATTCTGTCATTTTTTAAGCAAAAATTAAAGCTACAATCTGCACATGATACAAATATCACTCCTTCAAATCAGGGTAGGATTGGCAAAAAGACAATCACTTCAAAGGCGGTGTAGGAGGATGAATGTGATCCATGGTACAACACCGCCAGTTGGGATGATTTCCCGCACCAGCAACTACCCACTGCTGTCCTCCCATACCAGGCTTCAAAGCAATAAAACTAAGGATACAACTCAGAGGCGCTATACAATATATCTGATAGGAACATGAATAAACATGTTATTCACATTTCTCCCAGCCAATCCTCACATGATATCTTACATGATAAGGTTTCATCGACCTAACAAGCCCATACCATGATGGTAAGACTCGATTTCACGTCATGTTCTATCATGCAGGAAAGGGCTTTTTAAGACATGATTTTAGCACATTACAGAAATTCTGTGTGGACTAGGTGCTACTTCTACTGACAATTCAAGAGTAGAATATGTGAGCACGGTACAGAATATATTGTAACAAGTGGGTGGTTGAACATTTGTTCATAAATATTCATAGGTCTACCACAAATATTCATATCATCAGGGTTATTTGTGTTGATACTCACGCATAATTGTAACTTGCATATTCATAGTCTATTAGTACCAAATTTTCATCCAGAGATTTCCTCTTGTCATTCAGATACAAGATGTTTCCTGTTCAAATGAAACAATCATAGATACGTTAAAAATGTTTAATTCCTAACATTCTTCTACATTGTTGCCACAATGCCACAATATAAAACAATTGCCAAGCTATTATATGTTAATATGGCATGTCTTCAGTTCTTTAATTAATGGCTTCCCCTTCAGTATGCAACCTTATGGTCAATATCTGAACAAAGAAATCAATCTTCAACCAAAGGCTTTTGGAAGTAATAATTAACCACAAACAAAAGCACCATGTGAAACATATGTGGAATAGTCTCTCTCACATTTGTTACATTTTGGTAAGCTCAAGACTGGGGTACCATGCTGGTAACTTCCTTGTGAAGCACTTGCATACAGTACAAAGGCCTAGCATGGTTATGAAAACAGCACAAAAATAATCAATATGCTAAATCATAAAATCGGAGGGCTCTAAATCCCTGACCCCAGACACAATGAGGGATGCCATGATTGCTGAGCAACAGTTCTAGACAAGCGCTGGATCACAACAGATAGGGGAATGCCATGATTGACAGCCGGTGGTTGTCGAGTAATAAACGTTCAAAAGTTGTTTGTAACTCTGTGCTCTGCGGTAGTAAAAGATTAACAACATCAATAAACAGACTGCTGTCCAAGGTCCAAGTCCAAGTTTGGTTTTCATAAGTTTACCTAATAGTTTCATAATATCAGAACACGGTACTCTACACGTGATCCACATTGCATTCCCCATCATCTTTGTTTTGACGAGTTCTATTCTCATATTTGGAAGAAAAAAAAACAAATCCACAATTTCTCGCCAATCACTTCACGTATTTTTCTTTTTACCTGTTCCACTGTTTCAAATAACGACAATTGACATTCTAAGATCATATGGCAAGTATTACATCAGATACTAGCACTGTGCAAACATTTTGACATGTACGTGCTAAAATCTAAACACCCATGTAACAAAAATAAACCACGGAACTGTGACATAGGATCTGTCACATGGAATTTCACTTGGTGTCACCAGTACAGAGTTATTGAAGGAGGGTTTCAGGGCTGGGACTGACCCTCGAGAGAAATTGCTTCCCCTGAAAAACACAATTGCCCTATAACAGAGAGTCTCACAATCCTTAAAAAGCTGCACTTAGCCAAAAAAAAAGGTTGACAATAGGCTGCTACTTCAAATGGAGCAAAAAATTGTCTTTAAGTGGCAAAATTTTGGAGCTCAATGATCTGGCTTCAGGAGACGAGGTTGAACTCCCTCTCTGCACTCTCCTCCCAACGACCACTGTTTGCAACCATGCACAAGGTTTCACATGTGGCTGCTGCCACCACCCCTACCTCCCCCCTCTCCCTCGGAAATCTGTGCCGAACACTGTTTTACATTGTTCTTCAAGTCACTGACATTCCTTGTGCATCCTTTTGGACAAGCCGGTTTGAAGCAGTTCCGCCTAGACTGTAACCAACTGGTACAGTAGTTAAAACACAGTAGTTGCAACAGTAACCTTCAGGAGTGACAATGCTATCAATTTTAGTACTCAACATCATTGTCAGAGGATCACTATCAGAATTGAATTGTTTTTAATCATTTCAAAAGTAAATACTAATTAACCTGCATTAAGGTACAAGATGATATGTAAACAACAAAGCAAAACAAATTTGAAGGCTGGTGCCTGATAAAGAGGTTGCCTGACAACCTATGATTGGATTTCAGGTAACAAATCCTTCGTCGACAGATAAAGACACTTGTTTTGATGATTAGCTAATTAGATTGTTGTAAAACCATCCACTGTGAATTACAGGGCACCAAGTACAGAACATTAACCATGCCATGAGGTTGTAGTATGGGGTCTGTGGTAATGACGGGGGGTCCCCTCGTGGCAACGACAGGAATATACCATGGATTCCATCATTAAATGAGGTATCTTTACATTCTGCTTGAGCCTTGAATGCAAATATATGATTTTAAATGAAAATGAGAATATGAAGCTACTGAATTGACAATGGCATCTACTTAACTGCCCCAAGTGTAAAGTATGATAAACACGATAACTTTGAAATCTGCGGTCTAATGCATCATGAAGCTCACAATCTGACCCCATTAATCCTGATGACCTTGGACCAAATGCAATATGGCTTTTTGTAGTGCAACACAGTGTACAGGTAGATGTAAATTTTGTCCAGGCTTCACTTAATTCTTGAGATATATGCAGTACATTAAAGTTTTAAGCCATTCAACCCCTGCTGAACCGAATGAAATTTCGACGACCTCGACCGTGCAGTTAAACATTCAAATAGACGTCATACCGTAATGCACTATATTAATACAGAGACACATACTGTAGATAATGACAGCCTAACATTACTTCAGTGTAAGTCAGTGCAAATTTACAATGTCTCTCAATGGAAACAAACCAGATAATAGAGTTATGTGTTACACCTACCTTCTTGGCAATCGTTGTGTGAGAAGACCACAGGACTTGTGGTATCTGAAATGAGTTTTCTGTGAACAAAAACAAAGTGGAAACAGACGCTGGAAACAAATAACGAGAAAAAAAAAACCTCGAAATTTATAATTTACACAACCATATGTAATGCAAACTTAAAGGTTACGTTCAAGGGGTTGTAAGGTAGTGCACAGTACCGTAGGTCCTACAGAGCTAGGCGTACAGCACAGAGTTAGACACAACGTCTTTCACAAATGGGTTTATCATACCTAATATGATGGCACAAAGAGATAAGGAAAGATAGCAGTATTATAAAATAGTCTGCCTATTTCAAAGTATGGATTAATACAGTACTTAGATTTAAGTGCAGAAAGTTTCCAATCATTGAAGAGGTTCCTAGTATTGCTATGTTAAATTCCTTTCCTGGTCCTCCTTCATACAAATAATTGCCGTGACTGCCCCCAACGGTCATACCAATGGCTGCAAATTGCCTCCATTATAGTTTTGCATTGCGTCCATACTGATCGCTATGAGAGGCTTTCGTACTGATTGCTGACATTACTTTCGAGCTCATCCCTGTAAACGGCCTTTGCCCTAATCCAGCGTACCTACACTTTCTAGAGAATGATTTTTCTCGATTTTTCCATGACTTTTCGGGACCAAACCAGAATTTCCATGACCTCCCCCACCTTTTTCCTACATGAAATTTTCACCAACTGTATAACAGCAAAATCCAATGCAATACCAGGTGAAGTGACTGATTAATTTGGATAATACGAGTGAGAATACATATTGTTATAACAAGTAAAGACATGAATAATTTCCCTTTGTGAAAACTCCCCATTGTCCAGCATTTCACACAATTTCTCTGAATTTGTAACCTTTCCAAGGCCTCGCAATGATTTTGCAAATTTTTGCAGCTTTGCCACGTTTTCCATGACCCTTGATCATTACAGCAAAGGGCCTTCAGACTGCCCTCTACGTAGCAGTCTTCGTGATAACCACAGTGCACGTTACTTGACATGTCTAAATGTTGACCGTTTCCCAATCCTCACCTCATAAACTTAACTTCTCTAAAGATATCTATTTTCTGGACTTCTTTGAAGAGCTCGACATCTTGGACGTCGTCGATGCCGACTCGTGACGCTGCCTCAGACCATCTTCAAGGGTGGAGAAGAAGCGAAATGAGATGGTTAATGAGGCTACGATGAAGACATCAAAGTAAATTATGATGAAACTAAAGCATTTCAGCTCCATGTTTTTGCCTGTTCTTGAGGTATTCATCTCAAAAGCATACCTGCAATACTGTATGGCATACTAATCGCTCCTGTCATAGATACATGCTACTGTGCAAGTGCTATCAATGTCTTTAAAATGTAATGGATGGAAGGCCTTTGTTTAAGTTTTCAAACACTAAAGGCCGGTCCAGATTGATAAAATTCATCTTTCAGTTCAAGATACGCACCCCAAAAGGCTCTGGACAAAGGTGGTCAGGATGAATCCAAATCAGACACATTGCAGAATCCTCAAAAGGATGTGAATGGAAGCAGATTGAGAAGGATGCAGATGCACAGCTGAAAACTTTGCTGCAAGACCAAAGGCCCACAATTTCGGATGGGCGGTGACCAGATACACACGTACAATTGCCAGATGCTAGATCAAGGTCAATACGGTAATGCATATCTACAGTAGGTTATACAGTATGAGGTGAGGGAGTATGCACTGTGAATTTGGATGACTTGAATTGCCCTTTAGTTCAACGGATGCAAAATACCAACTTGAAAATTAGATTTACCTACTAAAGACCACAATCACTGAGGAAAAATGTGAAAGTATTTTATCCTGAACAGATCGACTCAAATTGCACAATTTCAGTTAAAAGTCGAATCACGCATCTAATCGCTCTGATGTGATCAGGCCTTAATTGTGGGAACTTTGAAAAGACAAAGAACCATCTTGTGATCAAAAGATTGAACAACTTCAGTGAACTCAAGTCAAATTCATAAACAAGTAACAGGATAATAAAACAGAAACTTGTATATATTTCACCATGTCTGTAGTAAAGGCTTTTCTAAAATATGTTCTACAGTATGTATAAAAGATCTACATCTTGAAGAATTTCTGTACATGTAATATGGTTTGATGTAAATAAAATTGTGTTGTCACTGTCATACTGTATATATTCAATGCATGAATGTAACTACGGTAGATAACTTTTCAAATCAGGGACATATTTTTATCCTTTTGAATAAAAGTAACCACTGCATGCCACAGCCAAATATAATGATGAAACTACAATCACGACGTTCTGCTCCGTCGATTTTATTATGGTCTGTTAATTGAGTGTTAAGCAAAGAGAAATGTTGAGGGCATCTTTGTATGGTAAAAAGAAAAGAAAAAAGCTTACGTGTGTCGATTCTTACACATGGTGTAAATTCAACTTAAAAACTGAGTTCAAATTCTGACATAGTTTACTGTAGTTTCTTTCCATTCCCATGAGTACATGTCAAACTGCTGAAACTTGTACTGTAGCATTGTACTTGCCACTGTATATTTAATATAAACACTGCTGTTCTGCACCCATCAAAACTTCTAGCAATTTAGGTTGACATACTGTAGTGTACAGCATTACACATGTGCATAGTAGTGTAACTTGTCTGCGTAGCAACACGGTAGCTACAGCAGATGAATGACTTCGGTATAAATCACAAGATGTCTTTCTCCTTTGATAATACCTTTCCTTCTATGGTCATTGCTCAAAATAACTTTCACATGTGAATGTCGCCCTCACTCTTGAAAATCCGTGGAGATCTAAACTGCACAGTATACAGCAGTACTAGCCTATTATAAACGGCTTCACGTGCAACCACACTGACTTTGTAATAAAGTAGGATGTAGGCCTACTGTGCTGTCTGAAGAACATCTGCAGTTATCTTCCATCAGTTTTTCTCATTTCATACTAACCTGGAAAATGACATCTATCTACCTAACATTTCTTTCCGGAGAAGTTTCATTGATTAGAATTTTACCTTTGGTACAAAGAAGAGTGATCTAGTTTTTTCCGCTACAAAGTTAGCAGAACCGGACCTTGTGGGATATGTGATTACTTTTGTGTGAATAGCCACGACAAAACTCCTATGCAAGTTTCCTTCTAAAATTAGGCTATTTTTTTGACAACTAGAGAATGTTATGGTTTATAAAAGATAAACCAGGAGACTGCATTCTGAGATTGTGATCTCATAATCTGACCACTTGTGATGGCAAGCATTGTGCATTTCTCTATAATTTATTGTCAAATAGTTTTAACAGCCAACAAAATCCCCAAACTCACCTTGTTCAGGTATTTACGAGTGATGAACTCAGCATGATAACACACGTAACAGGTAATTCCAGCAACTATCACTTTTGGGTGGTAGTTTGGGAAGGACAGGGTATATATTCCATTCTGGGTTATGGTGAGGGTAGAGGAGGTGTCAAAGGTTACCAGTTACTTCTGGCATGGTAGTGGGATGTGCAATAGTTATGTGAAGACAGGTAAGTGAGGAGTCAAGTAAATTTGTAGTACAGTATTACATGGTCATTGCAAGATGCATCTCAGTAATTTGACACAAAATGAACTGTTGTTTGCATCACACATGGGTTAAGAAGGCAGGAATACATTTAATTCCTACTGCCGTTTCACAGGGTCATGTGCCATCATAATTCGACTTACTCAAGTCTGTTGACATTCAGCAGTTGTAAAAATGGCATGCTCAACCCTCTCTGAATTTCAAAAGTTCGTAACTTGAGGAAGAAACAAACATTTTTGCATGAAACTTTGGAAAGATATCCTTCAAACACCTCTGCTTCATGTTTAATAAAGATATTTCCAATGTTTCCTTTTCCTTTTGTAGCAAATAAAACCACATGGAATTAAACCACATGAAGACACGCACGATATTCTTTGCATTGCCCTCATACAGTATGTACTTTAAGCTACATTACACAGTATAATGAATGCTATACATGACAAAATTAAATTGATGAACTGGTATGCTTGTTTCAAGAAGCTTGCAGTATTTTCATAGTCTGTTAATCATTTGCACAAATATTTACAGTAACTGAAGGCCAATGGTTTCAAACTCATTAGTACGTAGGCTCAAAGTTGCAGGTTACAACATGTCCATACAAAGTACATGTCAATGTTCACGAAAATTCATTAGCTTTAATGACAGCATTCAGCAGTTTTGAAAGCAAATTTGGAACTTCTGAAATGTTTTACGTCACAGGTAGTATTTACTAGGTACACAAGGGTTGTTGAAAGTCCAATTTGAGTGCCAACCTATTGTCTGAAGTGGCAAATACTGTACATGCCTCTCCCTGCACCCCGTGGAATCTACAGAATCTACCCGATTTTGCAGCCATTTGTTTTCCCCCTTTTTAAAGTTTATTTTTGCATTATTAGGTATCCCGTAAGCATAAATGTATAACTGATTAATGATGTTATCATTCATAAATCAAAATCACATCACCCACAAACACTTCCCGCCTCAGAAAAGTTGCTCGAAATCAGATTCATGCGATGACTTGCAGGCATACTTCATGATCAAACAGTATGTTGTATGTTGTAACTTGCGATTTCTATTAGTTACTATTTTCTTCTGAAGTTGATGATCTTAGTTCCGGTCAGAAGCCAGCAATTTTAGGTTTTGTGCCACTCAGCAAGAGCTACAGTAGTATCTGTTACATATTTAGTAGGTCCAATCGACACCCACATCAATGATAGTGCTGCACTGTACAAATGTAGTGCAACAATGTGGAAGAAAAGGAGAAATTGACTTTGAGCTCACAGGTAAAATATTTACAAAAGCAGAAAACCAGTAATTTTTCACGTTAAAGATATTTCAAGTTTTTTCATGATTTGGAAAACATATCTCCACATTCTTTTGTTACTTTTGTTTCATTTACTTCCAAAATATAGCAATTTTGCTCTTTGTGGTGCTCATTTTTTCCATCTTTGATGTAAAGAGCAGTGTTATAGCTACAGCAGACAGTGGCAACACCCACTTCTCAAATTACCTGCCCACTGCTCAGGCCCACTGATACTGTACAGTACTGTCCACCAAAAATTTATGAAAGTGACAAATTTCTTAAACCATGTACTTTCTATGGCATAGCTAATAAAGGCATCATTAAAAACTAAACCAGAATTTTACTTCCCATCAAGGAAAAACTCAAAACTATTGCTGATAAACAATCATGTGAAAAACAAATCATGTTATTATCAAGGAAACAAGCCCATATACGTAACTTTCAAATTAGAGGCAATAGAAAACCTTTGAAAGTCACAAAAATGATGAGAAAAAGCCCTACTGTTAAGACTTCAGGACAATTTGTCATGTCTGCCCATACAAGGGACCCGTAAGTGAGCCCCAGGCCCCTGGTCATAAAGTGCGAGAATCTCATCGATCCATACCCTCCATTCGATGAGTAATTTGCCACCACTAAAATTCGGGTAGCTACAACCCTGGTAAAAAGCTCCATAAAACTTTGACAATCTAATCCAGAGGTGGCTAACTTGCGGCACAATTCGGCACTACATCATACTATGTTTAGTGCATATGCTTACTGTGTGTGTGTGTGTGACAGTCAAATTGAGCCGTCTGCTGGGGCAAACAAAACCCTGTCATACACTAGTTAGATGTTGCGTGTTCGCCTGGAGATTCGACATTCATTTGACCTTGAAAATTAAGTACTAATGCTGAGTCTTTTGAATGCAAAAAAAAAAAAGAGTTGTACTCTGAACGAAAATGGCAGAAGATGCACGGGGTCGTGACACGGCACGGAGTGGATGTTTCATCCACAATATGCCTGGTAAAATTTTTTCAGCTTGTCTCCAGACTGCAAAAATCCTGGATTGATATCGTCCAGAGAAAATGGAAGTGCCATGCAAAAGAAGGAAGGCAGTATAAACAGATCAGCATATGTAGTGTTCACTTCACCCAGGAATATGTTGACAAGCACCATACGTCATGATGTTCCAACGAGGACAACGAACTTGATTGCTTTGTCTACGCAAAAATAGCATACCATCTCAGGACATTGCAAATCAAAATAGGTTCAATACTGAGGGCCTTACATCTGCTGTGCCGTAGGTCTTAACTGATTCTTCACCACTGGCAATTGCTAACCAGACTGTCTTTCTGTCTTTCCAGAAGTTAGAGACAACTTTGCTGTGTACTAGGATGCCAGCAGGCAGAGGCAGTTTCGCGAAATAACAACACCTAACGTTAGGCATTACCACTAAACTGTCTACTTGTGCATAGCAGTGTCGTGAAAAGTCTGAGTACTCCATACACAAGATGTGTCAAAAGGTTACTTTGTTAAAGAGGACAATCCCGTACTGAAAATTCCAATGTAGAAAACATTGGCTAACAATGGCTATTGTTGTGAAATGCTAGACAATCCCATAGAGACTACCTTATTCCAACTTAGAGAAGACATTTGGTAGCAGCCTTGCAATGGCCAACGCATATTGTATGCCACAGCGACACTACAGCTCATCAACTTCCAAGAGTATAGAGGGCACTCACAGTGGGCTTCTCCATTCTACGACATCATGTAAATTTATATCAACTCGATCTTTGACAGTCTTGTGAGATTTGCAGGGCTTGGAATACGGACAATTTCATTCCCACTTAAATTGCTTAAATTGAACTTGCAGGGTATAGAAATGTGATTTGGTTTTCAGTACACATCTCTCTTTGCATTGATACCAAATTTAGACATGTTTAGAATCAATAAACAGTAGCTTTCACATCTTTTTGTTCCCTACGACATGTCTTTTGTTTGCTAGATCTGTTAACTTTTTTATCACTTTGTTTGGTTGGTCGGTTTGTTCACAGTAATATCGCTTATTGCTATCGCTGACTGCTTTTGTAAGTTTTCCCATTTTTCTGCATATTATCCTTACTACAGTTGCCAACCACTGTAGGCCACAATATTCCAGCCTAGGGGTCGAGAGCATATAAAGAATGCCATAACATGTTATGCGGGTACCTGTATCTACAGATGTGTAAAGATTTGTCTTCTCCTTAAGACTGTTCTTAATGAGTGACTAAATACTATCAACAAGAGCATTCCATGATACAGTACCCACAGTGTTTAATCAATGAGCAAACCCAGAAATTTTTACGGATAATATAAATTTGAAATGAATTTTAAATTCATTTTAAAAATGAAAAGATAATCACCAGACATTATTTTCTCAGTGTACAGTAGTCCATGCAGTATCTTCCCGATTGTGCACGCTGTGGAGTTTGAAACAATCCCCTTGTGGGTCTTTGATAATGAAAACTGATGAAGAATTACCTATAGATTATTAATTATTTTTCAAGTTAAAACCAATAATGAAGCAATATTACCTGCTAAGGATGTCATCAATCCACCGGGGCACTTTGCAGAGAGGGAGCTTTAATTGATGAAAAACAGCTAGTTTCCTGGCGATGGCGGCTGACATTTCGGGATCTGAGAGCTCCTGAGTTCTAAGAGCTCGGGACTGGAAAGTGAAACATAGAAAATACGCAATGATGAATTATAGTTCCTTACAATAAAAAAAAAAAATAACATTGAGAAAGTGACAGTTAAGTAGGTTACATCGAGTAATTTGTAAACTCAGGGTTTGATTTTCATGATTGTCACGGACAACTATAATCCTGAACTGACAAGCAAGAGTTAGAGTTGTACAACAGGACACCATTTTGGTCTCTGTAAGAATAAGTTCAGCTTGTATTTATCTCTGATTCAAAACTTAATGTTTTCCAATAAACTCATGTTTCACTCACTCAGTTTCAAACAACTAATTTCCTTGTGACCAACTAAAAAATAGTAAAATTTGAAAAGTGATTAGGTTTGGAAAGTGATTCACAAGTTCTCTTTTGAGAACCTTAAGGTTTGCCATTTTTGAGGTTGGCAACTCTGACGTACATAGTGCAAGTGATGAATAACACGGAAAATGTTCGATGTTTCCTTTCAAAAATTTATTTGTCCTGTCAAAAAGGTTGCTGCACCATGCAAAATGTTCCATGAGTGCTGTTAGCATATCGCATTTCATGACACTGCTTCGATATGTTGCACTGCAAAATTTTAATTTGATTCAAGCTCAGAACAGCATGTTTTAAGCTTCTGAAGGACAAACTTGTAACACAATTTGGTTGTCAAGTAGAGATTTCGGGTGTCTCCGATGACACGACTGTCGCAAGATTTTATCGCAGCATTTGAATGTCGAGAAAACAATGCAAGACAAACCGCTCTTAAAGATGAAACTGATTGTAAACATAAGATTACAAATATTTTTCAGTGAGATACACTGTTTGAACTCTGTTTATCCGACACTAACACAAATCAAAGCATTTGTTTGAGTTCATCCCTGGTGCCATGAATTTCTTTTTGAAAGGCACCTTGCATATTTTGGAGCCTCTGCAATGTAGGTACTATCTTAGTGCACTTCAGAACCACAAAATTTAATTGTCATAAGTTTCTTAGAATATCTGTCTCAGGATGTGTTTAGGTCATGCAAGGTACATACTGCATAGTGCAGTATTGTTGTTCATTTCCAGGAAGTGCTGTATAACCAACCACACGACTCACACTTTTGAACGGTGACTAAACCTGTGTGATGTTACCGACTTCATGTTTACTGGAGGTCAGGGAGTTATGTGGAACTAAAGGATTCCCAAACAAATAATCAAGGACTACCATTCTGAGATAGCTACGACTAGTGGGCATACGTTACATCCAAATACCATACATGCTAGTGACTAGATGTTTGCACTTAAAAGCCAGTGGCTACAAAACAATTTCTGCAATGTACAGGGTCGGTGGGCAGTGAGTGACCATTTGTTTTACTCATTTTAAAGCTTGTGTGACTTGCCTCTAGAAAACAGCACTCTTCATTCAGAAGTTGCAAAGTAAAATCCTGAGTGAACATCAGTTGGAATTTTTCTCGTAACTTTTACCATTTTTGAGATTCGACTTTTCAAAATTTGAGAAAAATGTAAAACGAGATGACATGGAGTGTTGCACAGTGTCAGCATTTCTTTTGTCGAGCCTATACAGTTAGCCTCTTAATCACTTAATTACTGAATTTCACATTGGTTAGTGATATTCAATATTTGTCCAAAAAGAAAATACATGCTTCCAAAATAAAACACTCTGGGCATATAAAATTCTCAAATGTCCTTGAAATAAAGGTTACATAAACAAAGGATTAACATAAGACATATATCATAGGAGTCCTATCTCTTGACAACACAAATTTGCAAACTTAGCCAATGTTTATTCATGGTACAACTGTCAGACACTAATTTGACTGTAAATTCGTCAATTGTGGTCAGATTTTGATGGAATTTGTGGCTATTTTTATTTTTAGTAATAGTATCAATGCTTAATGCACCCAGTACTCCAAAATGTCATTTTCATGTCACGACCTTTCACATTTAATACACACAAAATGTACACTTTTCTAAGGGGCATTCCATTTAACGTAAGGAAGGAATAGCACACTTTTATTTTAGCAGCTCCTCTAGGGATTGTTCCCACAAACACAGTCTTTGCTCCAATATGTTTGATAATCAATATACGGTACAGCAGGTTTGTAGTCGAGGCCAGCATCAGCCTCAAAGTCTTAGGCCTTAAAAGGTCTGGAAACCTTCATGACTCCATACATATAGTGTTACAAGTTGCAAGGCGAGACTTGGACTCAGTTTGCCAAGACTTGACTACATTACTGATGTATGGTATTGAGGTAGGGCGAGTTGCTTCGGCAGTTTCACCATGTGTAGAGATGCAACAAGCTCCAGTTTGATTAAACCCCTCATTTGGGTACGTTGGGGGCTAGTCTGACAATTTTAATGCAAATGCATGGAAGCATGATGGAGGAGAAGCATTTTGAACAATTGTGAACAGACAGACAGACAGATAAGATAGACAGATAGATAGATTTTTAGCTCACATCAGCTGGCTGGTATGCGCTGAAAAAATTAGGCTCCTGCCTTCTTGGGGTCATTTGCATGCAATCTCTCATTAAGGTAGAGGGCTAATTCATTAACTTCAATGAAATGTTGGCTCCTGCAAACCTACGCATCAAAGCATTGTTCTGAGCCAGCTACTTGTTTCAAGATTAGGTGACTTAAAGGATGAACATTGTTGCTCCATGAATGCAATTAAAGTAAAGCCGCCGATTAAACGAAGGAAGTATCTTTAAGCCTAGCTTATCTTTGCTGATTCAGTAGGTTTTACAGTATTAGCGATAATTAACTCTCTAAATAACTAACTAATCTAATCTCCATCGGAATACCAAAACAGCTCCCTGGTCTTAGTGGTAGTTTACAATCTTACTGGAATAAACTCTTCGAGTCTCCCTTCTGGAAATACTCCAAAGAGATGCGGGGAGTGGTTTCTCTCTGAGAGCAGTGTGAAGATGACTGTATCCAACAGCGGAGTGTCTCCCTCGATGAATATTTCACCAAATACTCTGAGGAGGACATTCCTTGGTTCATTGTCCACATGTGGAACATTCTCGGGGAGGGAACATTCATAGATGTAGTTGGTTAACCCAGCACTGAGAAAGAAAAAAAAATAGAAAAATTTCACTGAAAAATAAATCAAACACATACTATAACATGGATACTACTACATGAGAATGATATGTAACATACCAAATTATACTTTGAATACAACAGAATGTCTCAATAAACTGAATCAAGTAAAATATGAAATTCAACTGGATGTTTTAACAGGTCTTTTAGACACATGAATTGATCTAATTTACATTAAAATGATGTATGAGTCGGGTCAGCTCCAGTCATCTTCTGTACATGAAAAAGGAAGCTTTAATTCTTTCAAACTATTTAATTTATGCTTAGTATGTAGGTGTATAACACTGACAATAGAAGGCTTAGAATTTTTGTTGAAGGTCAAATGTTATTTGCAGTCAACACACTGTAGGTCCAACAGCAAAAAAACCTTGTAAATCCTATAGCATCAGAAGGGAAACTTGAGCAGATCTCATATGTACTGTAGTATAGTATTTTGGATACTTACGGTATAACCCAGGCATACATCTTTGATGTTTTTCTCTGCTAAAGACTTTCAGTGTCAACGTATACAGTAATGTACTTACTGTTTTAGCAGAGTTCTCGCCAGCTTTGATTTCAAACTGGGCAGAGAGAGAATGCTCATCTTACATGCCTGGGGTCAGGGGGCTGGCCTTAGCTCTGTGATTTTAGTACTTCTGGGAGCAGCCAAATAACTTGAAATTTTCTACATTTTTGTTACATTTTCCTAAATGTTCTAACATTTTGCAATAATAATAATATACTCAACAAATATGCAGCTGGCTTTAAGTTACACAATTCATTGCAGGCAGGAAACTTCAAACCCAGGGGAACATCGCTGTACATGCAGCATCTTTGAACATGAAATAATGAAAGCCATGCAGACTTGCACTGTGCAAACCCCGTCACAAATGTCCCCAAACTCCTTGGTTTGGTTACCTACAAACAATCTCACTTACCTGTCTCTACACAACAAATGTACTCCCATCTACCATGCCAAGAATGTTCGTAACCCTTTCCTAGAACTGTTGAACTTGTCATCAGCTTGGGGATATGGCTACAGTGCCTACTGTCTGATTTTTGGGGCACAAAGTTGGAGTCAGGGACAAGACATACTTTATGATTCTCAAACCTGTAGTGGTTTGGGTTGAATGTGTGAGTCATGGAGGCTATTTTGCCAGTGTGCCAACTCTGCATATTTACTGTAGAAACAAAGTCTTCTTCACATAGAGGGGAAGACTAGAATTGTGGATTGGTTCAAACAGCGGTTGCACGAAGGATCGAAGGACTTTTGAGAAACTGCAGCAAAGGGACATGTGCTTCTTCACTGGATTTGTCTTCACTATGCCCCTCAAAATATCAGTACCTACCTTGTGACTCCCTTGAACCATCTTTGAAGCACCATGGATTCCAGCGAGGGTGTATCAGTTCTTATGTATTGTAAAAACCTGTTTGCCCTTGTCAAACAAAATCAGGGGGAAGGGGTAGATCTCTGTCACAGGGGTGTTGAGGCAAGAGGTGCCTCACTGTTGAGCCCAGTCTTGGAATCTTTGCAATCTCCAACTGTATGGTCAAATACCTTCTTGACCATGTGGCCAGGATCACCGCATCCGGCGAAAGGCCTGCCTCTCTGAGGGATTCCCTGATAATTTTCACTCACATAATGCAGCTGGAGGTCTTTGATTTGTTGGGATCTTGTTCCCAGCCTGCTTCGTTCAGTATGTCTGGGACTATAAGAGGGAAAAGATATCAGAAGCCTGAGAACATTCTGAAACCATGATTGTTTTGGCCAGAATGGTGAAGTTAGGGTTCCCCTGCATTTCAAATGAGCCATCTTCGTATACGTCTTGTAGATCATGCATAGCAGAGGAAACGCATAGGCATTCAGACCATCACAACTGAAGGAAAGTCTGTAGCAGCTGCTTCTGTATGATAGCTCCTCGAACAGACGGTTCTCAATTTCACATTCCCCTTTCTTGGCAAACAGTTCTACGTGGGAACGTCCCCACTTCTAGAAGACGGCACTGTGCAATGTCGGCAACATGCATCCATTCCTTCTGCATGACCGCTCATCTCTATACAGTAGCATCTGCCATGACATTGCCTTTCCCAGCTACTATATGTGAGGCTCATTTGATGTGCTTGGATTCTGCTCAAAGTGGAAGGTATTAGATGGCTTTGCTACATGAAGAGAAGTACAGTCTGTGTGCTTTGACAATTGATAGGCTACTCTCGCAGAGTCATCTGTGAGAGTGTTACTATGTCTTCACTGTGAAGGTGTCTTTAGAGAAACCTCGACACATTCTGTGAAGCTTTCAGCCCCAGTAAGATGATGTGAATCTCGTTGTCAACTGGGGGGAATCCCCTGGAGTGTTTGATCTTGTTAGTGAGCCCCGTAGCCCTTGTGGGATGCATTTGAAGTCACTACGTAAGGTATTTGCATTTGTTAATGAAAGAGGGTGACCTTGGTTGAGCTGACAAACCATCAACTTGTTGGTCTGGTACCACCAGCACGTATGGACTGACTGTTTCTTCATAGCCTCTCTTCCCAGCCACATGGCATGGTACACTTGTTTCTCTTTAAATGAAAAGCACTGCTTTAGACAATCGTATTAGAGCTTTGAAACGGGAGCTTGCATAGGATTTCTGTCGAACTGAAAGCTGGCGGACATTAGTTTTTCATAGCAATAAGCTGAACAAATAAACTTGTCCGATATGCTGGTACCTCGTTCCAAGCTGACATGATACTGGAGAGAGAACATGCTCTACTGTATGTGTATGTGGCAAGTTTGATACACTACTGTACACTGTCAAATATTTTGAGGAATAACCTTGATGAAACATTCAATATTACTGAATCAGTGTCTGTCTGGCATCACACTAATACTGCTGTACCTTGTCACAACAGTGTGATATTGGCCTATATGCTCTGTCAGAGTTTGCTAAACAGACAATGATTGTCTCTAAGGACATAATCATTAGGCAAGGTAAAGGGGGGGGGAGGGGAATTTCATCACACTTCAGGGCTTCCCATCTACACAAACAATGGTAAGACAATTCTATTCAAACCACTGTATAGATGGAATTGTAGAGCATTTAATGCAGTGACACAGTCATTAGCATACTGTACATATATGCCTTATGTCAGCCAATAGCAAGGCACCATACTGCATGAAATTTTTGGTCTTTATGCAGCATTTATGCCCCATGTACTAAATCACTGTACCAGCAAAAAGAGCTGTAATGAATGTTGGGTAGGAATTTATGTTAGAGAGCCGTTCTATAAATAGTAGAGGAGGACGTGAACAAACGGAGGCTGAGAAAGAGCTCTTGGCTCACTAATTGGTCTGCATCTGGAACCATTTGCATGGTAGCATGAAGACACATGTCACTGCAAGGGATGGGAACCCAGATGGGGAACAAAACACAAGGTAAGATAATAGTACAAATTTTTGGAACCTCCACACTCCTGGGCCCCTGGCACAACAGAGTGGGAGAATGTAAAGTGGGTGCTATTCCAGCATTACACCAAACAATGCTTGAAGGAGCATTAATAGGTTAGCGTACTCCTGGTATGGTAGATGGGAGTGCACTGCTGTAATTGTGTTGAGACAGGTAAGTGAGTAGTGAAGTAAATACATACTGCACAGTATCAAAGAGTGGAAATATTTTCAAACCCATTTTCCTTTTTTTCATTTTACCTCTTTGTTTTTATTATTTAACCTCTTTTTAGCCATTAAAATCATGTAGAAGATATTTATCAGGGATTTTGATAAATTGAATGCCAGTTCAATGAGCCCATCGCAGAAACGCTGCAGAACATTAGATTGACAAACTTTTAATACACGATACATGTGAGACCTACTGAACACATCATTTCTCCGATCTTTGCAACACAAATCTTAATGAACGTTGATGAATGAACAAAAAGTAGCAGTTTAAAGCTGCCAAAGACTACAATCTTGGACAAAATCGTTGGGACACTTTGTCGTACGTTGCAAATATAATACTGAATTTTAGGTGAGATGATAACATGAAACCCCGTGCCCCTTCCAATGTTGCGCTGTAGAAGGGAATGTACCCTTTGAACAGCAATCCTATAACCAACATTGAACGGGGGAGCGGGGTGTCCGAAGGTATTGTGTCTAAGATTGTAGGTACTGCACTTTAGTAAAAACAGTTTGGTTCAAGGTTTACAGTATGGATTGAAGTTTGTTTTCCTCAGAGTGAGTGATAAAGGTCAAGTTCCTTCACAGATTTAAAAGAATATTATGACCCAAAAGGTTCAGTGTATATACTTTGCTGCCCTACTCAAAATTGCATCGTCGTGTACAGTGTGTCACACGTATGGAAAGACAGATATGCAGCTGTGAGAAACATTTTAATTAGAGGACTACTGGTACAGTAGTTGTGAAAAGGAAATTTCAGTACCTGGTGGATATGTAAATACATGAAATTTAGTCTTTACTGAAAATGTTGGTAATTTAGAACAGTAGTTGTGAGAAATACCTTAGTTAACACCAAAAGGAGAGGAAGTTGTGAGAAAGACTTAGGGATAGGTACAGTAGTTGTGAAACAGACTGTAGACAGTGTAATATACATGTATGTGCAGTCAGTCACGAAATGTGCGTGTGCTGTATTTATGAATATTGATTTTATCACATAAATCTGATCGGAACATTTGACGTTTAATGAAGGGGAAATGAGAAGACAAATATACCTGTACCTACATACTAAAATACAGAATGGATTTTGCCTTGCATGACATGCAAAAAAATGCAATTATTACAGTACACTCACAAAGCAGTATACACCGTACTGTAAGTATTGTAAGTGCATGTATGCACTCCATACAGTAAATGCAGTATGAACCCTATTGTTGGTCTCAATGTATGCACATAGTATGCACCATACTTAAGGACAAACACTATGTATCCATGGATATTTGACAGTTAAATGGTATCATAAATAATTTAGCTGTTGTCCATCTGATTTCTCAACCTACTACTGTAGATGACTTGTTCAACACTCGGCTGTACACTGACATTTACTGTAAGTTCAGTGGCACAGTCGAGCTTAATATTGACTGAGGGCTTCATAAAATGACGACAAAAATGACAATCTTAAAGACATCGAACGTGTTTCATGACGTAACTGGATGAGAAGCTTTTTACGAACAAGCACAAAGGACTAATGGCAGAGGAACGACAGATTTGCAAACTGAATGATGGTGCTAAGTACTGCATCACCACAACACCAACATAACACCACCATAACTTCAACACAATGCCGTAACACCATCATAACATCAACACAATGCCATAACACCAATGTAACACCAACGCAACACAAATACCAACACCACACCAGCCAATGAAGAACAGAGGTAATGAAAATATTTTGGATTACTGTACTGGCCAGTAAAATAGTGTAATTCAACCTAACATATGAATTCGTGAATATTTTCATGCAAATTATAATTTTCAATGCTTTCTGGTCTGCACATTTCTCGGCTTGGCGTCTTCAAAGAAGAAAGAGGAAAGAACAGAAATACCTGAATTTACCACAGCAGAAGTTACAAATTAGGCAAAAAGAAACGTGTTACTTGGTAAATGCGAAAGGAGAAGTTCGGGGGAATAAGAGTGAGAACAACGGAGCTGTTAAATGTGAATTCATTTCCAGAGTGTAGCATGAGATGTGAATGACAGTAAAAATGTGAACTCAAGTTTGCGCTCACTATGAGTCACTAGGATGATACCCTTGTGTGGTTGATTCCGACCCTGTGGGCAAGGCAGGTAACTTTACTGTACCCCTGTATAGTGACTCCCTCGACGGGAGGGAGCATATAAAGCTCTTGTTGGATAACCCACCACTGTGAGGAGGAAAAGAGAACAAAAAGAAAGACCGTCAAAGATACAGAAACAAAAAGACAAAAAAAAGAGGCAAAGAAAAAAGTGGATAAACGTGAAAGTTCAGTGTGTTGATTTTACTTGTCATTAATAGGCTTGGATGATACATCAGTACTCAAGTTGATGCCAGTCATTTACCAGGTATGCAAACTACTCAGTACCAAGGTGTGACTGCATAATGCTACTGGTAGTTTCACAATTTACCAACTACCACCTGGAACTACCTCACTTTATTGGAAAAGGCACCATCCACAAAAAAAGTACTGTAAACAATTATTATCCTTGAAAAGTAAGGTAACAACATCTAAATGAAAAATGAATCATAAATCCAATTTCAGGACATTTCATTTCCATAGTTTCTCGAATAAAGCTGAACTCTTATGAAAGACTATACATTGCCGAAGATGATCGTGATTTGTATGTGGTAGTCTGGTAGCACAGAGGGCCCTGTGTGCTAGTACATGTTCCCTGTTCCACAGACGTCTGAGATCCCGATGAACACTGTACAGTAACTATGGAACTGAAGATTTGTATTTTGTTGCTTGGGTCATTCCATACATGAAATCAACAAATGCCTTGGCTAGTCACCTTTTGAATTTGGCTAATTTTTGGACTCATTTGAAAGCAGTACGTGACTTAATTAGGAGAAAATTCAAAATTTCCCACAACCCAGTTATCGGCCATGTACTTTTCCAGTAACGGCCAGGTAGAGTTCGGTTACCGTGCCTCCTGTTGCAGTCTCTGGAAAAAAATCAGCTTTGGTTCCAGACTTGCCAAGATGTCCTAATAATTTGTTGATTTCATATGGAATGACCTGCTTACAACTGCATATTTTACTTATAATCCTTGACAAGCTTACAAAGGGAGCTTTCAAATCGACACAGGCCAGCACTCTCCAGTAAAATATGATATAGTTTTAAGACTGGTGGTCGTTCATGTCCCGATTACCGCATCCTTGAACCAAGAATGCATAAAAATGGCGGGGAGGAAGCTAATGTCATTCAACTTGAAGTTTGGCCTCACATGGAGTCTGTCAGTTACCCTGAGTAAATCTCCTCAGTTCACTCACTTCTTAAGTGTCTCTACATGATACAGTCGTATAAGTTCAGTAACCCTCTATATTATATTACCTCTCTCAGGGATGGCATGGTTAAATTTTAACCTGGAAAGAAACACAAAGTTGGGGCAAAACAAGACCGTCGTTTATTTACAGTACCTCAAAGTGGTCATTATTTACCCCAGCCATACCAGTCATACCCAAGCATATATAGAAAAGAATGTTCATCGTACTACTTGGCAGGCCTGGTTCAAACATTGAGTTCAACACAGCAACTTTTACAGAGGATAAATACACAATAACTGTAATGGTGTTTCAGGCCAACAGTAGTTAGCTTGGCAAAGTTGTTAGAACAAGCTCCACCCACATTTAAAAGTCAAGGCAATGGCTAAATACTGTAGGCCTACCATGAATTGAAAGAGTGTGGATTTTGAGTGTGGAAAAATTTCATGAGAGGAATTTCTTGTTCTAGATACTCTTTTAAAATATTTTCAGCAGAGTTTATCATGTATACATGGTCAACCACAAGGTTCTGTGGACTCTAGAGGCTATTCTTGATAACCCTATTGAACAGCTCAGCTGTCAAATCCTGTGATAGTGTGCAGCACTATTGAGATGTGTGCATCTTATCTGATCACTGCAGTGTATGTATACACAGGGAATGATGATACAGTAGCTAGAAAGAGGAAAACAAGCTAATCAAGTGGACTGGAGCAGAAAATCTCTCTTTCCTGACCTGACTTGGCAGGTCAGGAAAGACTACTAGAATGGGAATCCCCTCAGCAACTCCCGTATCTAAATGTTGTCAACAAAGTATTGCATAACCATGATTGGCAGTGTGATACAGGCTGGTGGAAAAGAGCTGGGCACTACCTAAGCATGCCAGAAAAATGTTTTTACTGCCAGATAATATACGAACGTTTGAATTACTGCCACATTAGGACATGCACAGCCCATGTGTAGGCTGGCAGGATGCAGTACACCCTGCCATACCATACGTAGGTCAAGCAAAATGGATCAAGGAAGCCACTGTATGATAAACCTCAACAAGTCATGATGATACTGCATAGATTTGTGAGACCATGCAATACAGGATAAATCAAGTCATACAATTTAATGGGTTGATTAAGCCATGGCATATATACAGCGCTGTAAGTGAAATCATTCAATATTACTACAGGACAGATCAACCAAACTTGCATCACATTCATAGTTTGGATCAATTTCAGCCACAAAAATCCATCTAGCAGTGAGATCAAGTCATTTTACATCTTCTAGGGATGGATGGATCAGGCCACATTGAAGGGTGGATGAAATGAAAGTATGTGGATAGGCAACAGGTAGACCAATTAAGCTGCATACAGATGGGTAGGCTACAGGTACAGTAGACCAATTAAGCTATACAGTATCATGGCCATCATAGCTACCAACTGTATGGGTGGAACAAGCTGTCATACTAACAAGTTCTGTGTCCAAGAGATATTGTCACAGCCTATCACATGGTAGATATTACATTGCGCACTGACATTTCCATTCATACGGATTATTTCTCTGTTGTGTCTCAAAACCGAATTCTGAATTAATTTTTCAAAAAGGATGAAAATTGTTATGACTACGTATTGTACTGCACTTTGACAAAAGTTTACCTGATTTACCACAGGTTCACGCAATACTGCTCGAAGCAAAGTGACGTGAATTCACTCTGACAAATTAAAATATTAAGCTGGTGAATGAGCATACTGTATCTTCTGAACAAATTATACATTACTGAACAAGTGGACTATCAAAAGACACTGCAAACATGTGTGCAATGCTTGACACTTTCTGTTCGTCATGGTCACCATGGTGATTGAAAATTAAATCTCGGCAAAAAATACCGAAAGATCATCATTTTGATCATCATTTACAATTCACTTTGGCGATCAAATTTCAGGCTATCGGGAAAGGCAAATTTAGAAAATGAAAGAACAAAGGGGAGGGGGGGCATTCATGACAAATAACATGCTGCAGAAGTCAGCTTTGGCAAATCTTTTGGGGACATTCTTTCTTAGAAACATCTGTTCTGATACCACCGCTTCGCCCTACTTCACGTACAGTAGGCTACGACTACAGAACGCAGATCTACTGGAAATGCATCCAGTATCTTCTCCAATGGCAAATGGTGCAGGCATGAACATTTGGAACACTCATGAGTTATATTGCTATTCAAGTTAACTCTTTTCACTGATGTTGACTCAAAGATTTGGACGTTAGTTGAAACATATGGGCAAAACTCGAGTTTAATCCATAACTTTTTGTTCTGTAGGTTTATTTCTTCCCTCAGTTAATTGAGTTGTTTGCTCTGGCCCATTACATAATCACCAGGGTACAGTACACTCCAACTCCGGCTGTCTTCCAGAAAGTTCCCATTCTACCATTCCTTTCATGGTGATTGAGTTGGTTGAGTACAGGGTAACACAATGATACCAACAGTGTGATAGTACTGTGCGTAGGTCAAGACATGAACTATATTACTGTGGGTGTAATATGTTACTAATTCCAAGGAAAATCCTTGAATACAAAAGGGAAATTTATATGTCAATCAACTCACTGATCTGACCTGTTTCATGGTGGAGTAAGAGAGAAGGGGGTTTTAACTGTAAAGACAAAAGATTTTCCTAATTTTATATCATGAATATTAGCCAATCACCTGCTAACTAGCACAGTTTGAACTTTCTTGTATGCTCCTGTATCTTACTGTCAAAGTTCTACTAAACTATTTGTCCTTTAGGCCCACAGTAACATGTACAGTACATCCTTGTACTGTACATACACATACAGTACAGTATATCTCCCTGTCAGGAGCTAAGACATGGAACACAGTTATGTATGCTCAAAGAATCAGGTCTTATTATCCCATTTTGAATCTGAAAAAAAATTTGTTATTGCTGGCAATTATGTAACTGTACAATTTTGGCTACCAAATATCTGGACAAAACTGAAAATGGTTGCCAAGAGTACTTGGGGTTGATGAGCAAAAGGCCAGTGAATGTAATTGGCAAGGATTGTATAGTTGATAGTACAGAAAGTGGTGCTATTGCAAATGCCCCACCCTGTGTAGTGCAGCACAGTTTGTAAAATCAGGCAACTACTGTAGTAATGTACAGGTACGCTGCTGCCATTGTTATGTGATTCACTGTTGGGCTGTAAAACAGTTGCCATAGCAACTCCCTACTTGATGCTTCCACATCAACATTTTAACACTTACATATGTGTTGTAATATAACTCCCTCTGTAATGGCCATGTAGTAGGCCAAAGGAATATTGTGTTCTACAGTATATTGTGGGTGACCTACTAACTGGATTGCATTACTTTGTGTGATCTGCTGCTAAAAGTTGGTAGAAGAAGAAATATAATTTATCTCTACACATCACTAAATATGACTGGAAGTTGAGAGGAACGACATTTTGCCTTTCCTTTACCATCCTCCTCTTACCAATGATGATAAAAAGGTCGGCATGAGTAATGATTTCAAGTGATAGCCTTCCTAAACTTGCTATAGAACAAAAATTTAAATTTCATTCATTACTGCTGGTTTTCCTGGAGTGAGAGGAATCAAGTATTTTTGGTAACAAAAGGACATTTTCAAAGTAACCACGATACTAAGAGTTACTGAAAGAGGACCAAATGATAAAAAAGCAAAAAATTAAAATACTAGCAAACTGTAATAAGTTTTTATGGTCTAACGTGTCGCTATGCTTCTATGCATACATGTTCCATGCAACATATATGACTGCTATAATTTGTGCACTAATAATCAGTTTGATTGTCGAACAAAAACAGAGTCTTTATTCATACAGTACTTTTGGATGACAAAATAAAGGGAAATTTTTTTTTTTCCTGACCCCAGTTTATGAAAATTTAGACTTTAAGTTTAATATGATACCAAAGTCATTAATCTCAAATGGTTTTGGTTTTTTCTGGGGGGGGGGGGTAAATGTTTGCAGTGTGGAGGAATTGCCTATTCCTGAGTGCAATTTAATTCCAGCATTTACAGTAGACAGACTTTAATAAGAAGGTCAAGTTGTAATCTCTCATTGACAAAAAAAACAAGGGACAAACATTCCAGGAAAGCCATTCCAAAGTTAAGATACTATTCAAATAATGAATTTTTGAGGGTTATATTTTGAAGAAGCATTTTGGATATTGCATGCATGACACTAATTGGGACAGATGCCACATATGACATATGCCAGTAGCAGTCCAGCTTCTTCATGCCAACCTTCACACAATCTACACAGAAATGAAACATCATTTAGAACAGGTGCTTAAAATCCTCCAACCCATCTTTTGATTAATAATTAATGTATAATTTGCTTACAAATCAATCCGATGGGGATCAAAGTTCTGACATCATGTGATACGTCAATAGGCTCCACTCACTGTGCACTACTGTGCATACAGTATGTAATGTACAGTCAGAACTAGTTGATATAGAATGGAAAACAATAACAAGTTCTTTGTCAGGCTCAGACTCAGAGTGACTTTCAGCTCTACAGTAAATTGTTTACATTTATCAGGTGACTCTCTCTCTTCCTCCAAAGTCTGGCAAAGAGCCAGATAACAATTTGAGCATCGTATGTAACCTTTGCACTTTCAGTTTACATAAACACAAGAGGCATAAACATTGGTTTACCAACTACTGTATACTGCACAGTAAATGAGAGAATTATATCTGTTTATCCAAATGCGGAACATGTCTTTACAGTAAGTTGATGAATATGGACATACTGTACTGTGAAGTACATACCATCTACAGCTACACAGCAGGGGAGCAATCTGTATGAAAGACACTACACAGGGAATAATTTATCCAGTCTCGCATACAATTTGCTACAAAAACAGGCCAAATTACTGCACCAAGGAGAAAATGTGTACTGTAGCAATTTCTTTGTACATGCATACTGTAACCATTTCATTTTAACCAAAAGTTTCCCAAAGACCTGAAGAAAGTCCCCCAAATTGCTACACAAAATTTAAACACTAAATTATTGATCTTGGCAAGATGATTGAAAAACTCTTAAAAATGTAAACTGTGACCGGTTGATTAATGTAGGATGAAGAGAGGTACAAAATCTACTGCCAATGACTTTTTATGTGAACAGAGCGAGAGGGAAAAGTTGTGCGGAAGCAAGCAAGGTTGGGGTTGAAGTAATACCATATTAAAACAGTATTTAAGTTTAATAATTACAAACGTTTAAAATATTACATGTTTGTGGTCTAAGACAATGTCTGACAGTACTTATTATAGTGCAAGACTCACTCAGAACTACGGAACAGTAGTGCTGACAGTGACAGTGTGCTGACATTCCTGAGACATTGGGACATAAGGAAATGAAAGTCTGTATAGTTGCATCCACTGCTTGCATCCTCCTGAAACTGTAAATCTTTAATTACAGTATTTCCCACAAGTTTTATTTTATTTGATAATGGATTAAGCCTAATTTCAAATCATGTAGGATTTACAATAATATTCCATCATACGTAGCATTAAATGTACTACTGTATAGTAGTGTTCCATTATTGTGGCCAGTGTGTAAATATTATGGGCGTATACTGGGTTCATATTAATGATGCAATGTAATGTCCAAGGCAAAATTGCTGACATACTGTAAGAAGGGCAAATATTTGACCTTCTATGTGAGTGGATTGATGTTTCACACAAGTTTGTGTTTCTTACTATGTATATTTCTTACTATATATATTTCTCTACTTGCAAATGGTACTTTTTTGTAACAACTTCTGCAGTTTCTCTCAGTCTGAGATAGATTTCTACATGTATCTGTTAATATTATCCAATTGTAGTGTGTATGTAACCTAGCCACATTGGCACAATCTAACTGTACATATACAGCAAATCTAACTAAGGCCTACTGCATGTACTGTGGGAGTGGACTAGGCCTAGTCTAAGTTAAGCTAGGATTACTGACTGAAGCTTTCCACATCGGTGGAGAGAACTCTCCAACTTCACTCCTCCCTCTCCCACTTTACACCCCAGTGAGGTATGCAGGCCAGGCTGCATGCTACTGTTGTCAGTAACAATCGTCCTGCATTGTAGCAGCAGGTCCTAACTTAGTCACACAAATAGAAGACGTGTTACACATGGTACTTGGTAGGTTACTCACTGCATATTACGAATCTGGAAATCTTTAAAGTCTATTTCAAGCCAGGCTCCCCCGAGATATTCTCTACACCATCCAAACGCCTTTTGCCTTGTTTCAAAGTCAACGTCATCCATGGTGAAAACTGTAAATCGTGAAGTGGTGTATTTCAATCGACTGAGTGAATTGGCTAGCTTATTCAACGTTCTTCCTGTAATCATGCGATACATAATAGTTAATACTAAGTGTCGTGAAATTGAGCCAGCTGAATATCTGTAACGTGTGAAGGTGACTGATACGGTGTTCCTAAGTTCAACATATGACGGTGTACAGAAGAGTAAAGAGGCCATTAGAAGTAACATCTGGACAGATTTACATGCCATATCCTGCAAAAGGCTGGGAATTTTTGTCGGAGAGGGGAAGGAGGGGGATTGTAAAAAGGAGTTTTGGTCATTGGAACTGGGTAGGAGAAAGTTTTTTTTTGTGTTCAAATCTGGCCAAACTGGATTTCTGATGTTCATACCATTACACTTTTACTTATACTTTTTTATTGGACACACCCCTTACTTTCGTCTATATAAGAGAATGACTCTTAAAGGCGAAAAAGCAGTTTTTCTTCCCAAATGTACTTAAATTACAGGATTAATACTTGTATTTACAAATATATTTACACATACTTACTAAACTCGTTTCATGAAGCTGTGTGTCATTGGTAGCAGGTGGCGAAGATTTGATTTCGTTAGAATCTATAGTTTTGTCGTAAGTTGCGTGATTGTGGGCATGGCGTGGCCAAAGCCTTATTTTGGGGAAATGACCCCAAATTATGACGTCACAAAATTTTGAAAAGGTAGAAAGTCATGTAGGCCTATTTAGAATAAAAATCGGCAGTTCATGAGTTTTTTTTGCAGCTAGACATATCATTTCGAAGAGTAACTGGTTAAGATTACCTCAATAGGAACAATTTAGAAATTTGGGTATAAAATGATGATCAAATGATAGGCTAAGTTGTTTACAGAACTTTTCGATATGGGTTATATAGGCTAGACAAGGACATTGTCCACTTTCAGTCTTAGAAAAAAACATCTGGTCATATATCTTCCATAAAGGGGAAATAGGATATGGCGTACAAGGATTTAATTTTAATCACCGGCAAATAAACATCATCAGCAGATGCATCTCCTAGTCAATAAATTCGTGCAAAAGAAAAGCTACGAAAGATGCATCTTTTGAACTTTAAACTTTTGGATGAACAATCTATTCTTCAACAGCGAAGAACTAATTAAATTTCTTTTATGACAAACTTATCTCTTGAAACCAAGGTCACCGTCCTTCCCTATTTTGAAAAAAAAATCTATGTTGTCCAAAAATAGTTTTAAAACTAGGTCTATGATTTTGTTTTTCTGTAAAGCAAACGCCTCATCACCCTTTAAAGACTTGAAGGGTGGCACGGATGACTTTTTAATCATTGCAATTAAAGAACGGCACGTTTAACATAAAATTCAAATCCAACAGATAATGTATGTGTAAAAACATTGCGTACAACATCAAGTTACAAACAGCTAGCTGTTTGGCTGTTCGTCATTAGAAAAACCTGTTGATGAAACGTTACTTAAGGGCTTCGGTATGAAAACATCTGCCCAAAAGTACAACACGTCACTCATTCATAAGTATCTTGTGATATATCGTACGATGTAAACAAACCGCAAGGGTACGTGTTTACGTGGAATCATGGAGGTAAAAGGAACCTCATGGTGAATACACAACACTCAGCAGCATAACAAAGTTTTTACCTATTTTCGGTCATGATCGGTTGGGTAATCTGACGAGTTTGACAATCTGACAAGTCCTTGAAATTTCTTTGTTTTTCTTAGAATTACTTGAAAAGTTCAAATTGTGGAAACCACAGCCAGCCGAATGAATTAATTCAGTTATGATGGAGTTTGTGTGTGTACTTGTGAGAGTGCCAAGAGAATTTGCAGTCTTTCTCGGCGAATGAATTCCCCTACTTTAATACATTCCTCACAATTTGAGCTGCAGCCTACTTATGCCCAAGCGAGGATATCTACTCATCTAGTAATCGCGTTTCCCTGTGATCGCCGTCCGCCGAGGGCAGCGATCAATGAGGGGAGTAAACACTCTTCTGGAAGAGCAGTACAGTATGGATGTTCCTTCAGAGGTGGTGGAACCAAGATTAGGAACAGAAATTTTCCAGCCCAAGCAGACTCTGCAGAGTCTAGAGTGCCACAAGCAAGTGATATCAGGCGGAGCGATGACGTCGTGAAATAGAGCTAATTACTGTTAAGTTGATTACCTTGCGCACACGATGTCTGAAACTATGGACATTGAAGAAATTAAACCGATGCCATGCCAGCTGGCGTACTTAAGTGCAAACCATGTACCATGATCCAAACATATGTGGTCACCAGGGGTTGTAATTTGTAAAATAAAATGAAGTAAATATTGAGCCACGCAAAACGCAAAAGGCACTTTCCAAAGTGACGGGGCGTGCTTATATGTAGAATTGGTCAAGTCTCTCGTGAGTGTTCTCTTTGTACCTGCTCATGTACCTCTTAACATCCATGCAATACAGTTCACTTGCATTCCTATATCCTGCTCTTTGAGCTCACCATTTGCCTTTGTTTCTATACGCCCTCTATCGGCCGTGTTTGTATTGCTTCTCAACGAGAAGCAATACAAATAAATGACCGATAATAGAGGGCGTAAAAAAACCAAGGGCAAATATATTGTGTACGGTGAGGATTTTACAGATGTATACGAGCAGGTACACTCACGAGAGACTTGGCCAAGTCTAGCTTATATGAGGAATGCTCTAACGCTCACACGTTTTCTGGGAATACTTTTGACGCACGCTTTATGTCTGGCCACATGTGTACGCGCATGCCGGTATTTGTGCCGTTCGACGCTTGTGCAGTATATTGCAGTAATATCATTCAATAACTTGGATATTCAGCACTTGGCAAAACGAGCAATCTGAATCCCTGATGAAATATACGGCTCGCCATACTTAGAGAGAATGGGTATACAAAACGATAGGGATGAGATTTGTAACTCCGTGGATTGTCCACTTGTTTACTATATTATTGGCCTATAAAGGACAGGTCCGTAAACCATGATGGGGGACCATTTTCAAAAAAGAAAACAAAAGAAGAAAAATCAACAAAAAACAAGTAGATGTTCCCGATGGACCGTAGACGTAATGGTCTATTTCTTTGTAATGGACTTGTACAAAAATTGTGTGGCAAGAGAAAACATAGTGGAGGAACGGAGCACACACACACACAAAAATGATAGATCACTGAGAATGCACAATTAATTTAAAGAATACTTACTGAACTTCAAGAAAAGTGGTGTAACACCATCGATGTACATTAATAAAGATGGACTCTCTATTGAGAGGTAATCCATTATAGTTGCTGCAGCAAACACACATCAAACATGTAGGCATACAGAGTCCACGCCAGGTCCCGCTATGAGCGGCATTGCTCGGAAGAAGAAAAGAAAGAAAAGAAAAGAAAAAAAACAAGCGCTGAGTGCCTACAGGACTGTCTACGCAGAGCGCCCTCATAAAAGCCTGCAAGAAAAAGTTTCGGCTTTGGGCACCATACCACTATAAATCTCGCCATTGACTTACACACATCAGGGATTTCCTACATACCATGTGATTGATAATTGCTTGGCCTATCATGGCATTTAAAGATTTCCGTTTGACGGCTTTTCAGATTTTGAGCTAAAAGGGGTAAAAGTTTTCAGAGGTGCTCCCGCTCCCTTGACATAAGGCTCACGGACTCAAATATTACTAAGCACCTTCGATTTTCTACAAACAATCTAAATCTCCTTCAATCGTCCTGATTTTCACTTCACCTGAACTTTCATCTGTACTCTTCAACATCCCGAAAAAAAAAAAAAAAAAAAAAACATGACGAAAAAGTGATTGCGGTTGCTCATTTTAGGCACTTTTCCAAACTCGCTGATGTACAAAATTGAACGGTGGTAAGGTACCTTTGCAAGTCCTACGAGTTTACAAGTCCCAAATGGCTGGAAACTACGAAAGCCGATAGGTGCGGTGGGAGGGAGTAATCGAGATGGTGGTTACAATTACACAAATCGATTCTTCTGTTCACGTTTGTCAAAAACATGTGACGGGAACGTGGCAACAGGAGTGAGGGGGTACTTCAAGAAATAACGATCTGCCTTTCACCTAATAAATGGACGTGACCAAAACATTCAAACATTAGTCAAGCAAACTGGACAAAATGCAACAGATATCCCTGTTTCACTGTGGTTTGTCACAACCAAGATAGTTATTGTGGTGCGGATGCAATGAGGGAGTACACTATACTATATACTTACTTAGATGTGTTCTATGGCTCCATAAGCAGTCTGTGACTACAGTAAGCAGTCTGAGACTAAACGCCTTCTCGTCTATCCGTTACATCACATGTAATGAACCTTGCAAACAGAAAATGTTCTGTTGTTGACGTCCCGAAAATTTTCAAGAATATTGAAGAAAACACTGAATGCTTTGTGCTTCAGGCTAAGTTATGCTAGAATATAGGCCCACTGTAGATGAATATTCATTGCAGACCTTATCTGAGTATGCCTAAATTAGATTCTATTTTTTTTTTACATGTGACCTGTAGATTACTTCGGACTTAACTGAATGATGTGGAAGTATATAGTATTCCTGTTGATACTTGTAATAAAAGACATCTTCCATGACCTACACGAAGTTTTTTTTTTTTGGGGGGGGGGGGGGCTACTTTGCTTATAATTACAAATAACAAGAAGTGCCTGTCAGTATTAGTTGTATATAGTTCCATGGCTATATTCCCACTAACTAAATTACAGTATAGGGTCACACTGCACTGCTCTGCTCTGCTCTGCACTCCATCGATCATAAAAACACCAGAGCATTCACTTTCGAGCTGCTGTAGCGAGGCGGCAGTTCTGTGGAACGAGAGTACGAGACTCTGGCATGCTTCATGCATGACTGTCAGTGACACACAAAATCTGAAAAACGTCTGATCAGACAACATTTTAAGTCATTCATATTCTAGTTCTGATTGGAAAAGACAAGATGAAGCTAATTACGAATCGGAAAAGATGTTTTTTCTTAATATCAGGATATTATTGAACTTCGGAATTTTTAACATCTTGGTCGTGTGTTAGAGGATAACATGAGAACATGAGAAAAAATATATGCAGAGAACAAGTGCCAGATTATCTTGTATACCAACTGTTCATTTAATATGGTAAGATTTATCTCGGGGTCACTTTTGCCCAAGTCAAGGGAAACCCCCTCGTTCATAGTTTTCAAATTTTCTCTAAATTTCTGATCCCAAATCAGACTTTGGTGCTTTAGAAGCGTGGATTCAGAGACAGCGGTCCACTTTAAACCCATAGTATGTTAACTTAAATTTGACTGTCTGAAGAGTTAGTGGTTCCGCCGTTATTCCTTGTATTTCCTTACCCATCCGGCATGAATTTTGATGTTCTATAATTCGGTCACCAGATAACTTCATAGTTCAGCAGTGTATTCACTATAGTAGAAAGTGGAGGGAATACCGTGGTTCGGATGACGGGTGGAGCCCATTGTTTTCACAATATCAAACTTATAATTTGAGCTATTTCATGTCAATTGAAGACAGTGTTTTATCTTTCCCCTTGCATGTGACGTCACAGAGATGCCTCCTTGCGGGTTAAAGAAAAAAACTCATCATCCCAGAGAGTTTCAATTCTCTTAACCACTTCTGTGTAGTCCGTCCTACAGCCGGTCTAAAATTCCTCCACATTTGTTATCGAAACAATGGATCCATGAGTACGCTGTGTAATACAAGCTATTCTGCATCTTCCAAATTTGTTGCCAATCAAAGAGTAGAACCAATTGAGAATTCTGGTATCGGGAAGATAGAAACTATATTTATAATACGTGTTGGACTGTGCATACTTTTTAAAAAAAAAAATAACATAATTACGTGATGAAATTTAAGTTTTTATGTAGTATGTCAATTATGTCATATTTGTAAATTCCTTCACCCACTTTGCATGTACCTGTGGAAGATTTTACCACTTAAATAAGGAAAAACTGTAAATGAATTAAGCTGCTGAAGTGGAACTGATGCCACTACGATAAAACAGTTAATGGGTTTAGAGTATTTGTTTACCTACTTGACAAAACATTCGTCCGCCAAGCAGCTGGAATTCTGGGAACCCGACCCCAGTAATCAATAAAGTAAATATTTTAAGCTGACAAAGTAGTTTGAAATCTTTCCGATGTGAACGGAGTCTCATTTTGATCAAATACTGTATCTCCAAAATACACTACACCAAAATTAATTCATTTGCTTATTGCATTAAAATAGTACTCTTATTTTTTTTTTCAAACTTATTCCAAAATTTACATTTCTAAATTCATTTTACGGTTCCATAGATGAAACGTTACAGAGTGCATGAATTACATTTGTAATGAAAGTGATTTACATCAAGTTGTTACTCTCAAGTCTTCATGCATTCTTCTTCGTATGAAATCGTAGAATAATTAAAAGTATAGTTCTCAAACCTGCCTTCTTTACTCTCTTCGTGAAAGTTTGTTACATTAATCCTTTATGACAGACATAATGAAGTATCAATAACACTTGAAACTTGATTGTTTCATATGACAAATAAATACCTACTCCCATGGATCTCGCCTTGTGTAAGCATACTCGTGAGAACTGCATGTGCAAGCATAACCCATATATAACCAATTATAGGGCAGTTGAATCTGCCGAGCGTATAGTATACGAATCAAGTGTTTCTTTCGAATACGAAGTTCAACTTGTATGGTCGCAAATATGGCAAACACTGATTCCTGCTTGACCTCTGCATGATTTGTTTGTTTGTATAACATTTATTTCAGTCTCTTTGAAAACATTTACAAAATGATAATTGAAAAATTGGAAAAATTATACAGCACATGACAAAGAAAAGAGACTGAGGAGTGTCTACAAAAAGCATGACGAAGCTTTACAGTGCTTGTGTTATATTCACATGAGCTATCAATTCAAATTATCAAATAATATTATCGATTTCTGTTTCGTATCGATTCGGAACACTCACTGACAGGAAAGAAACTTTTGATAGTCTCTGCACCGTCTGGAAGAATGAACCTCCTCCTAAGGTAAGGAACTATCTTGCTAGATTCATTTGTATGGAAAGACCAATGACAGTTAGCCCAAAGTGAAGGGCTCCTAATATCCAAAGTCTATGCAAAATGCCATGCGAGAACTTGAACAACACGAAATGAAAAATAAGTGCGCTTAACGCATGTGTCAGCTGGCATCTGTATCACACAAGAACACTTAATGTTATTGGGAAAAAAGTTTGATTACCTCAGAAGGTCAGACTTTCGTCCATTTTCTGAGAATAACCTTAGTCTACTTTATATGTCATCATGACTTAATGCATGATTCCGACTACTGCGTAATTATGACTGAAGCAGGAACATGACTAACACACGATTATGACTAATGACGGTTAGGCTATGGCTAAAATATGAATGGCTATGGTTGGTTATGACTTACGCAAAATTATGCTTAGGGGGTATGACCGCTAAACGTTTAAGTAAAGTATTGCAATGTTATGGCTACTGCAGGGTTATGCTACGAATGATTCAAGATTTTCACTAATGCATGATTATGACCAAAATATAATTATCGCGAATGCATGATTGTGACTAATGCATAATATTTATCAATGCGTGATGGTGACTTATGTATGGTTATAACTGAAACATGATTGTGGTATGAATGATGACTGATTATGAATAATGCATAGCTGTGACCATTGCGTGATATGTATGACTAAGATAAGTGATTATGACTAGTTCGTCATTAAGGCTTATGCATTTTTCTGGCTAATGATCGATTATGACTAAGCCAAGTGAATGACTGAGACCAGTTTTGAGGAAGACTGAAGATTATGTTGGAACTTTTGTATTCCTTGTGATACCATCAATCGTTTCAAGGTATTCCTCCATAGTTTCCGTTCTTGAAAGATCCTGTAATATTGGAAGAAAATTTTAAAAGAGTTCAACACTTCCTTCGTTTTGGCTTGAAATAGTCCTTTCTCTTTCAGCCTGACTAAAGATTTGACAATATGGTGAATTGTCTGGCAGCATTGACAAGAGAGCAAGACTGTCAAATGATACTAGAGCACTTCAAAATTCCATTCAAAATCGCAGATGATATACAAAGAACAGAACTGATGACATACAGACTAGCGAAGATGAAAATGATGTAACAACCAACGAAGATACCGCAAAAGCTATTTTTGAGCATCTAAAATCGACAGGAGAATTATCTCCTGGTTATTCCACTCCGCTGTTAAAAGTTTATGAGAATGAAGAAAATCTGGAAGCAGCACAACTGATGTTGAATTACCTTACTGATAGATGTAAGTAGAGCTATGGAGTGACGATTGTGCAGATCTGTTACTGAGGAGATACACTGCTTTGAACTAAAATTTGTGCTGCCAAGGTCACACAGTAGTCTGTCTTTTGTATTGCGTTACAAACACAATGTGGGAATTGTCGTCTGCTACAGTTACCGTAAACTTCGATGTTTTCTCCATTGCCACAGCATTGCCAGTGGTCGGCACACCCACATGACAATTTAAGCTTGAGGTTGAATATCGGAACATGATAACGAATGTATACTTGGCAATTGCTGTTTATGACTACCGCAAGAAGCATAGATAACTATATGTATAGCGTTGATCACTGACGTATAACGAAATTTGACTTTGTTTCACCAACGTCACGTCAACGTTAACGTCTCTTTTTTGTTTGAAGGGCAAGCGTAAACTTTGTCATAAGAATATCTATGGATGGTGGTGGACGTGGTGGTCGGGTAATGTACGGAAGCGTAGAGGGGACATGCAAAAGAAAAAAATCACCTCGTCAAAATGACAATTTTTGTAAAATTGACGTCATGACGGTGTAAGAAACTTTTCAAAAAGACAAATCTAGTCCTTTTGATGTCACTCAGAGTCTGTTCAATTAGGAAATTGCCATTTTGCCGACTTAGAACCTCTCGTCAAAATGGCTTAATTCCTGAAAGTACCATTTCGCGAAACAATCAAAGTGGCAACATTCGGATAATTGCCATTTTGCCGAGATGAAGCGTTTCGTCAAAGAAGCAAATTAAAAAAAAAAAAAAAAACTGCCATTTTCCCAAGTTAGATAACTCGTCAAAATGGCAAATTTCAGAAAGTTGACATTTCGCGGAGTTAGACCATCTCGCCAAAATGGCAAAACTTGGAAAATTGACATTTTTACAAGATCCACTATCAGGTAAAAATGGCAAAATTTGGAAAAATCTCATTTCGGCTAGTTAAGATTTTGGTGGAATGACGATTTCTCAAATTTTGATGAGTCATTCAATCTCGACAAAATCATGTCATTTTTCATAATCTTGCCTTAGAGACGAGATGCCCCGGGCCAAACTTAGCAAAATGACAATTCTCTGAATTTTGACATTTTTAAGAGATGTTTCATGGTGGCAAAATAACAGTTTTCCTAATTCGGCCATTTTGACTATTTTATCAAATCGCCAAATCTCAGATCTTTGTCGAGATAATTTTAATCGTCAAAATATCAATTTTTGTAAAATTGCCATTTTGCCGAATGGTTCCCTTTTTTCGTTGGGGAGGCCCTTCTACACTTCCGTTTTAACGCGTATATTTTGCCGTCTATGCCTGCCACTGACACCCGCGTGACGTCACATAAAAATCGTTTATTGCGATCAATCGATTGCCGTTGAAACTATGTAGTAAAGCATCTAGTACCTCTTCAATGTCCAGCGATGTTATCGACAGTTATAGCCTAAACTGTAACTAACTTAATATGTATGAATTTTGTTCATAGATAAATCATATTCTACAACAAACCTGATCACACAATGGAATCATACAGACACCAAGTGGAGAAGCTGAAAGCTGAAAAAGAAGACTTGTTGGATCAACTCCAAACTCCATCGGCAGAAGAGAAAGAAAGGATGGTTGCCATCGAGATCAACAACCCGACACTGGACGATCAGGTAAAGTGATCAACCTAGCATTAAAATTCAAGTGGCACGCATTTGGAAAAGTGCTGACTCCACCAACGTATAAGTGTCAGGTAAAATGGTAATCAAATCATGGCAACCGCTATTAGCGCCAGTAAAATGTTTGTGATGCATCAGTTTTACTGTATGGGGGACATCTTAATGATATCGTCTTATGAAAACACTAGAGATAGAAATCTACATGATACAGTGTATCAGAGAAGATATTCACCAGAACTGGCCAACATTTCTTTCATTTTTATCCGATCTGTAATTTGTCTACAGGCATCAGGAGAGGAGTTTTTTGACGGAAGGAAACTGTCTGCAAGTAAGACCTGAGATTATTTATATGTGGTAGATGTCAATCTCAAATTGGCAAAGGTAACCAGATTCGAAGCTAAAATATAGTAAAGCAAGTTCTTAAACCGACATAAGTCGCTTTTTGATTCCTTGCCGGAGGCCGAAGGAATCTATGATATGGTTCTTTCGTGTGTGGGTGTGTTTATATTATGAGTGTATGTAACTTCGCTCGTAGAAGCGTAACCTAGATTGAGCTAATACTTGTTGTTTAGGTTGGTCATCATACTGAATAGATGATCCTCCATGTTTTGATGGAGGTCAAATGTCATTTGGGGTCACCAAAGATCAAAATCATGTAAGCTCTCATATCTCAGAAGCATAAAGTGAGGGATCTCATACCTTGCATGGCTATTGCGCACAGTAAATAGACGATAACTACTGTGTTTGGTAGAGGTCAATTAAGGTCACACGATGTCAGACTGTGAGAACTTTGTAAACAATATCTCAAGAAGGGTAACCGTCAATACCTCTTAAGTTGCGTGGGTTGGCCATACTCATTAGGTGATCTGTACTGTTCTTTTTTTAGGATAAAGTTCATTTGAGGTTACAAGAGGCCATACTGTGAAAACACTATATCTAAAGAAGGTTACGTGTAGGGGACCCCATACCCTGTGGATTGTGCTCATTAATGATATGATCCATGTCTGTTTTTATGTGGATCAAAGATCATTTGGGGTCACCAGAGGCCAAAAGGTCAAACCGTGAAGACTTCTGCATCCCTAGAAGAGAAGCTATAAGGGATCTCATACGGTCTATTGTTGTCATACATTTCTATTGTTCATATTCAGTGGTCGCACGTAAGTTTGTTGGTAAGGTGTGTAGTAATTGATAGATTAGTGCCAGGGCACTTTAGTCACAAAATCGTTATCATGGGTATGAAGGTACACTCAAGCTGACTTACGTTGCACATGTTACAACATACATTTTACCATTGAGGCATGTTACAGTTACATGCCGTTACGATGAGAACTGTCTTCATATAACGATCTGACAGGGTTTTAATTTACCTCAAAGTAGTTCCTCAAAACTTGGTCGCTGATCAAATTAGCACCAAAACAGTGCATTGTCGGTTCGAGAAAGACTCGACTTACTGCTCAACGAGTTGTCGTTGAGAATCACCCGTCTGGCCATATTATTAAACGAAACGATTCGAGTCTCTATTTCGATGCGTCATTATAAGCTGCTTCCACCGTGGTCAATGTTCGACACTGTCAAAGCGTAGAGCAGCTCGAACGTATAGAAAAGTCATCAACGTCATCTTGATTGAATGAGGTCGTACAGAGAAAATTAATAATTTGTCAAATGTGATGAAAGATACTTCTCTACTTTTCAGTCTTAGCATACAAAGAATATACGTCAAACTTTCTTTGCTTACCATAAATCAAATATCAGCAAAAAATGCAGGAAATCAATTGAGATAAATTCCATCTGCAGAGTGGAACTTTTTTTTTTTATGCCAGATACACATTGCTGGTACCTACAGCCTACAGAAACTTTTGTTTCCCTTAAATTTTGTTAATAGAGGGTTGCTAGTGGGGGAACTCTACACGACCACTCAAAAAGCTCTATGGTAATATTGCTTCGGAGGAAGGGAATAGTTGAAGGTGAAGGGTATTTATCTCGCTCTAACCCAAGTTTCTCGTTTTGGTTAAAAGCGTCCTTGTTGATTCATTTATTTATTTCAGAATGCCATTTGACATTTATGCTCAACTGTAAACACATTTGCGTCGCCTACGTGATATTAAGTGCACTTCGCATTTCTTGAAGATTCATCCTACGGCCAGTTCAAAGTCACAACCGCGAGTGAGTTCACCCTTGAAAATGCTCGTAAAGTTGCCGTTTTCTTCGATTTTTCACCTGTCGAAATTGAAAGTCTAATGACGACTAATCCTGGATTGGATTTAATCCAGAAGCTGGAAGAGAAAGGAAAAATATCGGAGACAAGCATCGACGATCTTCTAAATGCATCGGTTAAATGAGGGCTCGGAGGCATTGCTTTGAAAGTTAGAAATTGGTATTCTTCGATTGGTTGAATGGAAAAGAAGAATTGAAATTAGTTTCCTGAAGAGTTGAACGGAAAGGTCCAATATGTCCTTCGTAAAGTGTGAAAAGTTTCGTTGTTGATTTTATTTATTCCTCTCTTTATTCTCTTGTTTTGTTGTGTATTTTCTCTGTGTCAGTGTTGAGATTGAACCCGAGCACGATGGCACAGAATGTTAGAACCATCCAATTCATCGCTAATAAAGGAAAGGTCAGGGGTTGGCCAATCACAACGACACTTCAATAAAGGACATACATATATATATATATATATATATATATATATATATATATATATATATATATATATATATATATATATACATATATATATATATATATATATATATATGGTTGAAATAGCAAATAGCAACAGTTCCAAACAATGTGCTCCTAACAGAAGGATCCACCAGGGAAGCCAAGCAGTAACTTTCATAATTAGAGAGAATAAAAACGCAAAAAGACGTGACAGGAAAGAAACTGAACTTCTGTTACTCCAAAATTTTATTAAAAACAAGCGTTTCGGCGTTTCTATATATATATATATATATATATATATATATATATATATATATATATATATATATATATATATATATATATATATATATATATATATATATATATATATATGTGTGTGTGTGTGTGTGTGTGTGTGTGTGTGTGTGTGCGCGTGTGTGCGTGCGTGCGTGCGTGCGTGTGTGTGTCCATCTGAAAATACTGTAGAAGGTAATAGTAGCCTATACTGACTCTCTGTGGCATCGTCACACTCTCAGTGTTTGATATCATTGGGAATTTGCTTGGTCATTCTGAAAATAATTGTAAACATTTTAGCATTTTAAGCACAAAGTATGTTGCTCAAAGTTTCACTACGATAAACTGATTAAAAGTAACTTCGTATGTGGTGATTTGATATGTCCATCAGTAGTTTAGAAGATAGTTCATAGAAAACTGCATACACGGTTCACAGCAAGCGAAGAAGATTGATTGGTTTGACAATGTCATATCTTCTACACTTTTCAAGTAAGGATAAAGTATTAATACTAAGGGCTACAGAGTACCTAGTTTTCATACGTGTTCATTCTATACCGTGACCAGATCATGGATGTTTAAAGTCCGGGAGCTTACCAGCAAAACTTACTGAACAGGCCAACTGTGGCTAAGCAATCTCTAAAACGACAGTGCACAAAGCGTATATTTTATATACAAACCATATAAAAATATAACTTACATTCAAGATTTCATTAATCGAGTATTCATCAAAGGAGGCAACAATCAAGTGAAATATTTGAAGAAGAGGATACTGATTGTTTTCAATATTGATCAATTAAAATTCATGTCAATACCTTGAATTACATCTTTTGTGTTTTGTTTCCCTTGTTGCCGTAAAGTGGTAGTGGTTGGTCAGCGCTATGTAACATAACATACATCAAGGAGGACTTGTCGTTGCGCAATACTGCTCATACAATAGCTAGGAGGATATCCATAATCGTACAGATATTGGTACTGCGGAGATTTCAAAAAGGAAACTTATTTGCACAGATATTGCTACAAGGATAATATACATATTGCAGTATCATTGAGGATATGTACTTTAACAGACATCGCCACAAGGATATCGAAGAGCAGGATAGGTATAGTTTAATAACTGTTGCTACTAGAGATATCAAGATGGATAAATATGGTTGTGTAGGTATTAACTATAAAAGTAGCAAGGAGGATACTTACACAAATACTGCTGAAGGGATATGTAGTTGAATGGGTAATGCTAGAATAGAAGAATATCGCGCAGGATAAATGGTTCTACAGTTATTGCTCTTAGAATTGCAAGCAGAATACAGATCACTGTGTAGTTATTGCTACTACGATATCGCAGCTACACATAGCTGTACATATATTGACATAGGCTGTAAGCGTATCAAGGAGGTTATACCTATAGTAGTTGTACAGATAGGGTATAAGAGTATCAAAGAGGATATACCTAGTAGTTGTACAGATAGGCTATAAGAGTATCAAGGAGGATACACCTAGTAGTTGTACAGATAGGCTATGAGAGTACGTAGGAGGATATACCTTGTAGTTGTACAGATACTGCTCCTTGAATATCATGTAATATAGATGTTGTACGGTAATATCGAGAAATATATATTGTTCGGCTTACATTGCTATGAGAGTACCGAGGAGATACATAGGCGTGCAAATACTGATACTAGAAGAATAACAATTAGGATAATATGATTCTGAGAAACTTTCAACCTAATTCTCAAGCAGTTCTTTCTCGAGCAATGAGCAATTAATTGCTGCTGTTTTGGTGCTTGAAAAGTTTAATACGATTGCGTTTTGCCTTCCTTGAAGAACATTTACAGAAATGTTGAGAACATATATCGCCATTTTATTCATGGTATTACGGCACGACGCCGGCCTGTACCATTGCTAACACGTTCACACCATTTAAACTATTGTTCTTACATGGCACGGACGAGTGTGTGTAAAGGGAAGAACGAGCAATAAAAAGAATAAAGGCCAAAATTGTTATGGAATTAAAAAAAAAGAGAGAATTCATTTGTGATCAAAGTCATATCTTGCGCTTCAGTGCATTCCAAAGATAGACCCAAATTTGCATCGCCTACACTTACCGGAGTATTACAAATACGCATTACAGATACAGCACATCTAGACCGAACTTTGTGTGTGTGTCAGTATTTATCTCGTGCTGCACAAAGTAAATCCTTCTTTGACAATATAACATTGTTGTTAGGAGGGACTTGAAGTACAGTTACCTACTCCACTCAGACTTCCACAAAGTAATCGGATTGAGAAAGCATGACCGCTGGGTAAGTATAACTATATATATATATATATACATATATATGTAATTATGGCAAGGTAGTCTTTGTTTAGGACTAAAAATAGTACCAAATTTAATAAGATATTAATGCATTGCCTAATTAATCGTAGTATTGATATCATGAGTGAAAATATTTCACATGCTTACATTTCTTGTCAAAATTCATCAAACGACTGACGATCAAAGACTACATCATTTACATTTGCCATAAACATTTGAAATGTGTTTGTCACTTAGTGTAGTGGTCCTAGACTTACCAACGATTTGTAGTGGTCACTCTTATTCAAGCGCTTTTTCAACGACAGGTCCAAATTTGTTTTAATATGTCAGCCTTTAAAAATGTTTTGGATTTAACGTTGTCAAGGAAGATGGTATGCATGGCAACTAAGGAAATTTATACAAAACAGTGTGCTCATGATTTCTTGAATTAAATGTGACACAGTCAAACCAGATGGGGGGAGCGGGGATTAAGGAGGTAACCCACCTATAGGTTTGATATCTATTCTCCGGTTTCTGTTTTTCCCTTCAACTCTTGGATCAGGGAAATAGTCTGTAATGTTACTACAATGTCATGAATATTCACAGGGACTCCGATCTTTTTCAAATGTAAAGGGGGGGGGGGGTGGGGAGGTGCAGGATCAGGTGATCCTATGAACACATTAATGAAGATACAGTGTATCACTCTTATGTTAATTAGTGAAATGGTATGATTGTTTGGTAAAAAATGAATAGAGCCTGCATCAGGATCAATAGACACCACCCTTTAACTTTAGCCAAAGGTATTCGCACGACAAGATGTGAAGTAATATGAATAAGTTAGGTTGATATGTCCTTATTTGCCCTTCCACTGTCCTCGAATCTCTCCGAGCAAAAACAACTTTATCTTCTTGACAGTATTTATGGAGTGCATTTTCTAGAGTCTCATAAGTATCAAACTCGGAACTCCCCTCCATGTTGTTGCACTGCTGCGGCTGCACTGTTGCCACATTTCTATCCCTATCTTACGCATACGTACGGCACACCGTACCTACGTACGTACTGTACGTACGAATATGTCTGTACCTATACTGTTTAGAGCTGGGGAAGTAAAAGTATGCAGTGCGCGGGGTTCTCCCTTCGCCGTGCGGACAACAATCGTTGACTGATTGCTGGCGGCAAGGCTCCTAGCAGACACCACTTTAGCCCTGAACAACTTTAGCATAACTGGCCGCTTTGGGTAATGTCTTTGAACATTCCTACCAATTATGGGAACGTTATTTTTAAGTCACTCAATTTTAGCAGGACCAGGTCCTACACAGGTAAATAGGAGACTAACGTGCAAATGACCGATTGTGGAGGGATGCTAGCTTATAGCCTGCCCCTAACTGTAACCACTAAGCCTAACCTGTATGGAATAATCCAATGTTATAATTGTGTTGTGTACAAATAACTATATTTCTATGGTTATGTATTGTAATATGCACAGATACTTTTGAGCTGTTATTGCTATCATTACTTGAACCTAAGTAGTGGCACCAGGCTATAGGCTTAAGCTTGCTACCTTACAGTAAGTATCAATATTACCATTTTCTTCTTCTGCTCACCAAAAATTTATGCTTGAAGAATATTTGGCTCTAATTTGCAATCAGTGCCCAGAACTAGGTCTTTGTGACATGTGGTTGCAGTAAACTATTACAAACTATTACAAATCCCCATGTGCAGGCCCTGTGTTGAAATCAATGCATGTTGGGGAAGAGATAAGTAACTCCGTGGATTACCCTCTTGTTTAATTGTTGTCAGGTGATTTGTATATAAGAGTTGCAGACTGAAAACTCAAAGTGTGTTCCTAGTTAGAGGCTACTCGTAGAAATGAAAGAGCTCAGTGTTGATATATGATTTGTACATGTAGGTGATAATTTCAGAAAACACATAACTGATCCGTACATACAACTAAAAGCTGTTGTTGAACACTTAACTAAATACTCTACAAGTGTGTTGTCCAATGGTCTCGCTTTTATTTTTTTTTCATTTTGCAGCCGTTCCAAATCATCCGAGGGTCACTTGAGAATGAAAACCTGGACGTCGTTTTGTTGCATTTTCACTTTTTTCACGCTGGCGGTTTTTATGAAGCGCTGGTTCTTGAGCGAAGAGTTCCCAATGAAGGGGCAGTCACATGACATCGTCGCGGATACGAATCATCGGCATCAGAACGTCAAAAATAACCCGACTGACAGGAGCGCGGGAGAGGCGTTAAAGTGCAATCTTCATCCAGGTAGTTATATTTATATTATAGCAGATCATCTACCTACGATAGGGATGGACAGTCCATGGATTAGAGACCATCCGTCATAGAAGTCAAATGTAATATTCAGGTCAATAGAGACATAAACTGTTGTAAGTACCAATGTTACCATGACAACATATACCTGTGGCTGAAATGTAGCCGACGATAAAACACATTATGAGAATGTAACTTCGACAATTTGTAAAAAAACGGTTTGGTCATTTTAATTATCGATTGCCTATTCTTAATCATTTTCAACTACACACACCTTTCAGATTGATGATCTAAGGTCAAAGGTGTATTTTTCTTTTAAAATTTATCCCACTTTTATTGGGGCTTCATGTTTGTAAAAAGTGGTACGCATTGCAATGCAATCATTGGTCGACTGGTGCGTTTAGATCGAAATCAAATGTCTCCGTTCATTAATTTCATCCATTTTGATTTATAGCTATCATTATGTCTCTTCCTATAGTACCTCTGGCTGACAATATCGTTGATGTGGCTGTGGACTGGTACTTAAAAGATGCAGACAAATTTGGTAATAAGTTGGTACTATTCTTAAGTCATGACGCGTTATGTAGCATCTATCATTGTAACGGAAACATATACGCATTGTGAGGTAAATGTGTTGTCAAGAAGCGGAATGTGGAGGTGTTTGGACAAATTTCAACTTTCGTTGCAGTGGAACTAGATCAATTTGTAAGGGCGTAAAGTTTAGGGGTGGGTATCTGACGAAGAGTATTCCTAGCTATCCACACATGCATGTGACTTTGACAACACAACCTACACTGTGGCATACAGTTACATAGTGCGTCAATCAACACCTCTGTCTGCCTAGCTATATCTACCCAAAACGTGCCTGTTCAGAGGAGGACAATGTTTACTGGTAAAGAGCCGAGTGCGAGAAAGAGCAAAATGTGTCTTCAACATTTTATATACGTATAGACATATCAGGCAACCATGTTGCTGTTGTCATGTACTGACGCTCCACACGGTGTGAAATGCTTAGTTCACGTGTACTATCTAATGTAGGCTAGTCATTTTCATGTAACTAGAACCGTAATTTGGGTTAGAAATGTACAAATATGTGGCAAAGGTACTCAAACAGAAATTTGTTTCCCTTTTTATTGAGATGAAACTTAGAGCACCCTCACTAATTAACCCTACTGCATCTTTCGATCAGTTTCCATCTTTGGTCTGGCAAAGCGTTTACAAATCGTCCTCCCAGTGGAAACGTATTTTCCTAATGAGTGTTTAAGAGTATTTTTTCTTTATCCAGACCATTACACGATCTTCACATCCTGTCCCCACTGCCCATTGTCTTAACTCTTTGCGTTCCATATAACTCACCCATCTTTTTCTATTTCCCTTTTCCATAGATCCAGAAACTGAGTGTATGGAGTACATTCCAGACGATCAGTTAACGATACCGACTGAGCGATATATGATAGCTCTTGCCAGTTATCCCAGATCAGGGAACAGATTCACGAGACAAGATCTCTACAGGATCACTTACCAAAACAAGCAGGCTTATAAATCAGGTAAACGTTTCATCAATGCAACTGGTCTTAGGTCTCTTTTAATACTTATTTCTTTTTGCAGATGAAACAGTTAAGAAAAAAAAAATACATATGTGATGCTTTACCTTGCGTTTATTTGAAGATACTATAATCAATGTAACTGCATCTGAGAGAACCTACGGTGTGTTTCTTCGATCACAATGTAGGCCTACTTTGTTCAACGGGCAATGTACACCGTTCGGACTCCTCTGGATTCGTACACTAGTTTGACTTTACATAGAGAATATATAAAAATCAACTTGAAGACACAGTGAATACTTTGTCACTGCGATACAATGATATGTGGAGACTTTGACTCTCCAAAGCCATTATTTTGTATTATGGTAGACTAAGTTTAAAACAATCCGATCAAAAGTACAGCATAAATCGCTTAAAAATTATGAGAACACATAACATTACATTCCTTCTTTTCGACGGGGTTTATAAGAAAGCATGTGCATCTTCACCTTCCACTCTGTCTATCAAAGAATAGGTAAAAATATCTATATAGCAGTCGATTTGTAAACAAAGCTCATTTCCTATATTCTTTTATCACCAATCGTTACTTCCATGCATGCCTAATGCATCATATGGTGCCACATTTATTGGCTAATTCTTTCATACTACTACAGCCTTATATTATTATAACTATGCATTGAATCATGAAGGTGAATTGTATAACAAATAGTTATCTCAGCCATATCTACTCTATTTCTGTCATCGACAGTTAAAGGTCTTGACTTGAATGACACGGAAACAGATCGTATATGCTACAAGACACATGCACACGATATGGAGACCATCAAATATTATTTCGATGGCGCCATTTTGTTGCTAAGGAACCCTCGTGACGTAGCTGTGTCTTATTTCTTCTGGAATTACTCAGAGCGAGGCAAGCACGACAAAGAGACTCTGAAACAATGGATGAAAACGAACGATCGTAAGTTAGAATGGTAACTTACCATATCACCTTCTTTGAGCATTCTACCTCAAGAGACGGTACTAGGAGGGCACCTGAGGGGAATGGGTCACCAACAACCAGCCCCGAACATACTGATAAACAGAACACTGAGGATATCTAGTAGCGATATTTTACAATGCTGGAAGATATTTTGCCCGAGCATGTTGCACCTGTATGTACACTTGAGTCAACTTTTTACCAACTCAAGTTAGGCTAATATTACAAGTGAAAATGGATCAAGTACATACTTTGAGCACGCGAAATCATCCAATTTCATAGGGTAATCGTGAAAAGATTGATGGCATTTGGATCGATTTTTGCCTCTAATTGGTAGATAAAAATAGGTTATACATTGTGGATAGCGCATGAAAGTTGCTGTGCGGCATATAAGGAAAAACAAAATCCCATCTCAGCAGCGCTGGACTCTGTGCTCAATGTCATTCAGTTTAGGACTTTCATCCAGTGGGGGCGTGGGGTGGGTGCGCGCGGTGAGTTGGAGCCACGATCCCCAGCAACAAATTTGCGGGGGTTACAAAATCGATGACATGTCTGCGTATCTTGTAAACGTCATCTCCGGCGATGAAGGTTTATTTATCCAAAATTTTCTTGTACTCTCCGTTCCAACCAATGGTTATACTTTGATTAGATAGTTCTCTCATTATTTTAGCTACGACAGTCTTGCTCCCAGAAAGGATGCACCTGCGCCGCCACTGCTGTCATATTCAAATATGACATTTGACTTCAGAATGTTCAAACTTTGAAGCTGACGTCAGCTATCGGTGTACAGGGTTTTTCGTCCAATAGCTAGGAAGCACCAACATGAAATAAGTATTTACAAACTCAATTCCTGCACCTGCAAGGCCTATTAAGAACCACCAAATTCACTCATTCATATGTTTTTGATTGTTTGCTTCTTTTTTTCAAACAAACACAGCAATGTGGACAAACTGGACACGACAGGTGCTCGTTGGATGGCGGGATACAAATTTAGATTGGATCAATTTTGGCCACAAAGTCCTCATTTCATTCACAGAGGAAATCAGCAAGAACCCCGTCCGGGAGCTTTCCCGTATGATGATCTTTGGTGGAGAGATGGTCCCTTTAAACTTTTTGCAGTGCACGTTGCATACGTTCCCTTGGTTGTCAAGGAAACATGTAGACTTCGAGCCTTCATTTCCGGAAGCTCTTATGAAGCAATATGTAAATGAAGTGAACGAAACGTTACTCAAGAAAGGTGCAAGACCATTACCTACATACCGGTCAACCTACTTGTAAGCAATGCCGAGGGTTATCCTCTCGTACATGTGCAATGTGGAAACGGTTTTCCTTCTTTTTGTTTTGCCCGGAGACAGAACGGAGATTAACAAAAATTGTGGACCAAGTTTAGCCCTTTTGTGTTTAAGTGCTGAGACCTAATCATTACAGAAACGACGCTACGTCATATACATGGTGCAATGGTGATATGAACCTTTCACATGTTCACTGAACTCACGTAAATAAGTCGAAGGAAATATAAACTAATGCCGTCACGACCACAAATCAAATAAAGACGCTTACAATACATACTTGAGAAGTAATCTACGTTGGATCGTATCAACCAAGGTTTCACACTTAAAATGGAGGACGGGAGGGTTTTCCCGTTCCCAGATGTTGAGTTTTTCCAACTTCATAAAACAGTAGAAGTCTGTATCCAATGAAAGTTTATGTGATGTGTCGTGAAAACATTGTTAATTATTGTTACCCCTCACAAAAGTTCTCCCGGGTAGCTCCAAAATAGTTCTGTCACGCAGACCTCCAGCATTCTAAGAATCTTATGGCTCATGCGGGGTCTCTGTAACTTTCTCAGGACAAGTTGACCCATGTAAGAACTTGTCATCCTACTATGAGGAATCGCTGGTTGGAAACCGATTCCACTGAGAACTTCAACATGAAGTGACTAAATTTGACACACATAAATCAGGAAACCAGGAAGCATAAATGCATTATGGTGTTAATAATTTTATCTTTAGTATTTCTATTTATAAATATGGTATATATGAGAGGATGTGTAACATGCATTGTTTTATAATAATTACAGTTATAATATTACAGTATCAAATACAGATATCAAACACCAATGGAGATCTAACAACTGTCATATGGAGCAAAAGCATCTGCTGACCAAGATGATAAATGATAGGTATCATTACTCAATGTGTACACCTGCTTGCTACATATAACAGCTACGACAAAACGGCATGTTGCTAGATTTCATGTGTACATACTGTTCATAAATTGACTCAAAACGAGTTTGAATTATACTAACTTTTTTTTAGTCAATATGTCACACCAGTACACATATATAACAAATGTGAGATCAGAGAAGTTTACTGCCTTGAGATGTCGTGTGTACAAAATTTACGCAATTTGACACTACATGCGTTAAATGGCATTGATATCCAGGAAAGTCATAGTTTAATTCCTTGCACCCATCGTGGCACATTTCCATACTACTGTTTGATCTGCATAAACTTCCTTTCTTAAGATGTCATGTTTATAAGGTTGTCACTATCGGACCAAATGACCTTCCACCCTCAGCAAAAGTAATAGGGCTTCTGTACTTAATGTGGTTCACCTATAAGCAAAGTAATATAACATCTGTCCAAGCATTCCTTCTATAGATATCATGTTCATAGAGGTGCACTTTTCACAATGTGATTAGGCGTGACCTAAAGATGACCTTGTTCTCCATCAAAAACGATAGATGTTTTCTGCTAGATATACAATATCCAAATGATAAGTGTCAAATATTTTCAGATATCGTGTTTGTGGTATTTTGTTACACTCGAAACGACTGTTCTGTGATATTAAGCAAGTAACCCTGTGTCAGTGAGAGACCTCGTGTCACCTGGTGTTTACAAATAACTTCAGTCGAGCATTTTATTACTAAATATACAGTGCGTTAATGTAAGACGGGCCTCATTTTTTCTTCACGAGTTCAATAAGGAAAAAAACATGGGTAAAACATAACATTTCGACGAGAATGGATTACAGTTATCCATCGTATTGAGAGAAATCCAGCAACCACGACGTCATTTTCCTGGCAAGGTGTGGGTACAGTATACAGAACGTATGGGACACTTCTTCGAATTCAATCCCGATTGAATAACCGATGAGAGTGAGCGTAAGAGTATGCTTCTTCGTGCGATAGGCCCAAAAGCCTACACGTTCATCAGGACGTTAGTCGGTGGCTTTCCTGATATCAGACGTTAGTTTAATAAAGGAATATTTTAGCAGCATTATATATAGTATATTATAGTAGTATTATCGTACGTCGCCAGTAATTGTGCAGAGATGTAAGTTTAACAACAGAAGTAGAAGGCAAATGAAACTGTGGCAGCGTTTATGCTGCAGAAATACTGGAACGACTGTTCTGTTCAGTCGGACATTTTGCGTCTAAGTAACCAGTGTACTACCACAAGAGGTCTTATTTTTTTATGTTCCCAAGTTCATTTAAAAATTAAAAAACGTTTGACGTTTAGACAGTTTTTAGTGTATGACCTCAGGTGATTTCAGGTGACTTTTGACTTCCACCGAAATATTATGACTCTTCTACTTGATATAAAACATTCCGCTGGTAGGTATCGAAAGCTTCCATGATTCCTGTATTGAGATATCATGTTAACAAACTTTTCAGTGCTTGATCTATGGTGAACTCAGATGTGACCTTTGACTTCCTTAAAACAATAGAATTCCACTTGATATATCACATTCACATGCTTTTTCAAAAAGATCTAAAAGATTTTAGATTTCTATCTTGAGGTATCATGTTTGCAACGTTTTCAGAGTTTTATCCTCAAGTGAGCTGAGATGACCTTTGACCTTCACCAAATATAAATAAAGTTTTTTTTCTTCTAGTGAATGTAACGTAAGTTTCCACGATTTTGAGATACCGTGTTCCAAAAATTTCCGACTGATTCATGGCATTTATGTCGGAGATGTTAATTAATCCATTCTGAGCGATAAGTCACCATACATCAGAATAAAATTTACTTCTATTACTGGTGATAAGTCATGGCGTATTGAGTAAAGTCGAAACTTCAAGTTGATTCTCTTCTGTGATCTCAGATCTGTTCAAATTTTTCAACTAAATCTTCAATGCGGGCGAGCTGGCCTTGGAAATCTGTAAAATGTAACTATAAAATAAAATGGCCGAGATTTTGTTTCTTTAAACAACGTTAAAGGTTTAGTGGTTGCTTCATTCACGCTCAAAATTCAAAATTGCTTTCCTTTCAACTGGGTTGAACTCCTGAATGATTCTTCTTCAGTAAATCCAATAGGCGAAGAATATCACAACTCATTGAGGGAAGAATAGCTTGTTCTTGAAAAAAATTATTTTTCTATGCTTTTGTTCTTAAAATAAAGTTTCTTCTAAGCTTTGAACCACAAAAAACTTATCGGAGATCAGAAATGATAAAGTACAGTCTGTATTGTAAACACTATACTATACACATTCTACTACCACCATTGTCATAGATCAGAAATGATACGCTCACAAATTGTGTGGTTCAAAGGTGTAGTTGCCAACCACTATTTTCATTAAGGAGTTAAAAATTAGTATGCTATTCATCGCATACGAGCCGTGACCTCCAAATGAATGCGTTTCTTTTTCCTACACGAAATAATGTAATATTTCATATGGCAAGCAATTTTCGTCTGTGAAACAGTCCAATGGATTCCAATAAAGAACTGATTCTTTTATTTCAGCATACAAAATCTATGGCTTAATTGGCAAAGATTGTGTAATCTATACTCTGTGTAGTTGGAGGTGAGGTCAGTGTGTTGGGAATCGTGGCGTGTAACGAATAGTTGACTATTTAGAGGACTATGCGACCGTTGGACATATCGATCTGGGTGATTTGAAAATTACCAACTTCACAAAGTGGAAGCATAAAGTATAAACATACAATTTCAACTGAATAAAATGCAATTTCAACGTTGTATCTTAAGGGTAGTCTGTGACCTTTGCCTATATCTCGGATGCATTACAGTAGGGATTCTACAGATGGTACAGCAGAGGTGTAGTTATGTGTCTTTCAAAATCAGACGAATTGTCCAAAGAAGAGAAAACCTGGAAAATGGAAGATCATTCAAGATAAGTCACGGACGGCGGCGTTAAATGGTGAATTGTCCAAGTTGAAAAAAACCCTACACATTGTGAGATCACCTGGTCATTAATTGAGTGACCATTTGGAAAGCATCATTATCGAATAATAGCCAAATTGAGATCCGCAAGCAAGCAAGGCTTTTTTTGTCTAGATCTGGGATCTTTCTTATTTTTCGTAGAACCTTATAGTCATCGTTCAGAATGATGGCTAATATCAGATTACATATCGTGGTAGCGCCGCCGTTGGTGTTACTGTCCCTGTTATTACTGTACATGCACATTAGCAGGACTGTTCGAGTGGGGTTAGAGCGTGTCTATGCGCAGAATATACCGACATCGAGGGCGACAGAAGCTGAAACAACGGTCAACCAAACATTATTATTAAACGACTACAATATACTTGAAAAAGGTGAGTATGATTAAAACACTGCTTAATAGAACCCTCTTTACGGTATCGTTATTTGATCGTGGCCAATCCTTCAAGCTGATGAACCCTATATACTTTACGCTTTCGTGTTCCATTACTCTCTGAAAACGAAAGATTGAAATGAGGGACAAATCTAACATTTCGATTGAAACATTCAGTCTAATATACCGATAATAAATCTTATAGGATTCAACTGTTCAATCGAAATTTGAATTGGTCAATTATCCCAATCTATTGCATTTGCATGTTTTAAAAGAGTAGTTAGTACTGGTGAATATCAAATTCAACACAAATGATTCTGGGAATTACATCTTGTTTTATGTGTTACTGTCTACGGCTGTGTTGACGTAAAACAATGCTCAGAAGATATTTTTGTTGCATTTGGTTTCTGTAAACAACATTTCAAAGATACGGTTCATCTATTTATCAATGTAGTGCTTTTCTTTTTTAGCCGTTGTTACTCAACACGGAAACATCGAAGAGATCAGATTCGACGAAAAGCTGGAACTTCACAGATACGAGATACGAGAAATATCAGATACTTTTGGTGAGCAAAACCTTAACAAAATAACTCTATTCTTCCACTATGACAAATTCAAAATTCTAGTTGAATGGTAGAAAAATGGTTGCGGTGCGACGGAAATGTGTGTACAAAAATATGTAAAAAAAGAAGAAGAAACTATTAAAGCCTGAAAAAAAACCACCCAATGACCGGTTGACAGTCCTTTCTTGTTTCTCATCCGACTTTCAAGTCTTGATCGGATCATTCAGATTGAAAGCCACCTAAAGAAGCTATGTAAACGTTCGGGTGCAGACGATGGAGAAGTTGGTCCTAAATTCTTTGAATTCCTTGGATAGATTCCAGTCCACATTCGGTCTGCTCTGTTGCCCCTTGTATGTTTTAGTATAAAAACACATTTCTAATCATTTTTTGAAGACAAAATGCAGTCATCTATGTTGCCTTACCCTATATGTACGCACTCGTATACATTTTAGTTAAATCAGCGACAATTGTATTCCTTCATACCTGCAGATGTCTTATCGTGCTTCGACGTTGAACGGAAATTTCCGGTTACAGTACCTGCTAACTTACCGACTATACCGGTAGTGGCGTATCCTCGATCGGGTAACCGTTACACGAGGACGTGTCTGAGGGATATATGTGCAGAAAACATTAAGGCATACAATAAAGGTAATTTGATTTACATATTTCAACCTACTCTAGAACGAGATCTTTAATACTATAGTATTTCTTAAAAAATGCAGTGACACAATAAATTTTTCACAGTGCTATATATTCATCGTAGAGGTGACTTCACTCTCTGTGATTGCGAGACAATGCGACAGAGGCGACGAATTTAGGCACCAACCAAATCGTGCTTCTGTAGGAAGGTGAAGTTTTAACTCACTCACAAAGACTCTTTAACACAAGACAGATTGTTCCCTTATCGGACAGTGTATGCATCCGGTAATATTTTACTCCCTTACAGGTAGTCTACCCTAAAATTCTGTGCTATTGTCAATCATGTAACAGAAATGCTAACTTTTAGGGTAATGCCGTCGATATTACATACCAAAAGTTGAAGGTAATCATTCCAACTTCTCAACTCAGTAGCGTTGTTATTCCTCTGTAAGAACATTTCCTCTACCGAATCGATTTTTCTCTGTGTACTTGCAACTTGGAACGATGTAAATCATTCTTCCATTTTTTATTCCTTATTTTTTTTTCTGGATAATCTGTCAGTCTCGATGTTGCCTCCGGAATGATAGATACAGTGTTTTATTCCTACTCCAGTGCACGGTACCGAGCTCTGTAGAAACGGACCCACGATACGAAAAGATACACACGACCCTGACACAATCGTCCAATATAAGGAGGGCGCTATACTTCTCATTCGTAATCCACGCGATGTCATAGTGTCAAATTTCTTCTATCAGCACTGCTTTAAAATGGATCATGATGATTCTGTTGTCACAGAATGGATAAAAAGCAAAAACGGTAAGGAGTTTATCTAATTCGGTTCCCAGTGTATATCGCATAAAGTTGGAAAGTATCAAAAAGCAGAATCATTCAGCTGATATACTCTAACTGAACGTAATTTCATAATGTACCCTACAGCAATTTAAGTTCATTTTAAAATATTTTTCTCTCTACTTCCATCAAAACGTTAGCTTAGACAAACGTTTGCTTCGCAGTGTAAAGTCTATGATTGTTTAAAATTTTCGCACTGACGTGATCGCTTCGCATTTCAATACTGTACAGTGACATTCGAGTATGTTTTCTTCGCTACGATCCGTGCAAATGCACCAAAGTGGAATGTATCAATTGATTCATGACGTTTGACAGATTGCTAATGCGTCTTCTTCGATGTGAGGTATGTAAATCTTATATAATGTAGATGCTGATTACCCGCAACCAACCGACACGACCCCACAGAACAATAATCTTTACAAGTCATTATGGGTTAGGCCTACGCAGAAGCGACACAACTCCATGCAACTGAAATGCACTCTGCACAATCATACCAAGTACAGAAACACTTCACAATACAACTGTATTTTCAGAAATTCACGGACTTTGTCACAGAAATATAGTCTTGCTAAATCATATATACGACCCCTGACAACTATAGTTTCTATTTATGATGAGCGTACCAAGGAAGAAAGAAAAAAAAAACGTAACACTAGACCATACAACTTTAGTCTCTATGTATTAATGGACTCAGAAAGAACAGTACAACACCACATTAATGTAGTCTTCATATATCACGGTCTAGCAAAGACACAACGTGAGACCACACAACCGCAACTGGGATTTTCACCACAGAATAAAATTAAAAATAGTAATTGTAACTTTAGGACGGTTCTAGATGCAAACTTTGGGTTTAATGTTAATAAATGATTTTCTTTACCGCAAACAACTGCACATCACTTTTTGTTGTTTACACCGCAGCAAAATGCAATGCGCTTGCAATTTGTTACATTACGTAGGGCAGTCAATACACCTGCAAATCAGCCATTTTGTTTTATAGCGTCTTCTGAACTACAAACAATGTTTGTAGTTCAAAGGCCTCCCATATACCTCCATAGCTGCCCGTTATCCTTTTTCACAGGGTGCACGCAGCAAATGGTATCGTAAGCCGTACTCATCTCCAATGAATTGAAATTTCACACGGGAGGACATCTAAAAGGAAAAGTGTAAATCGAACTCCCCGATTTATCCCCGTCTCTTCTTACCTCAATGCACACACAATCACACATACCTATATAGCCTTATAGATCATTGGCACACAAAGAAACAGTACATCAAACAACTATAATCTCCACAAATCATGGGCTTAGAAAGAAACAAAACGATAACTATAAACAGGGAGCTGGCAGCTTCCTGCTATCAAAATATAGTCTCTATATATGATGGGGCTTAGTAAGACACAACAAGACCTCACACAGATACAGCCTCCCAAATGATGCATTTATTAAAACACACACTCACGCCCAACTTTGTGTTCCATTCATTCCGAGGACCTCATTGTGCCTTCTTTCATTTTTTCTTCCTCAACCCTAACCTTAACAATAGAATGTCTATTGTAAATCTTGAGAGGACCGGATAAATCTATTGAATTTTCTACAGAGGAACTAAAATATATTGTTTCGGCTCTCCGTCCCACCGAAAACAAGGGCACACACACTCATACACAGACACATAAGCAGACCAATACAATCCGGTAGGAGACTAAAGTTCCCATAAATCATGGGATTGTATTAGAACTAAATGCTAACTGGAGCTCACTACGTATTATCTTTTCACTCAGGATATTTCTTCTTTTTTTGAGGAGGAATTTTTTCCAAATATTCGATATTCATCCACTACTTATCCACTACTAGTTATAGTCATGCTTGATAGAAATTATTTTGCCATCACACAAACTAAGCCAAAAATAACAGCAAAAGTGAAGGACATCAAGTCGTCAAAGATATCAAACGACCCTTGGCTACTTCTGTGTTTCTAAAAATCTCATCTCAAATATTTGACTGCATACTATTCTCTCTTTCAAGACGACTTATTTTTGGTTAATCCTATTTTTTATTTATCTCTTAGAGACATGGGTTACGTGGATTGAAAGTAGCATTGAGGATTGGAAAGCGACCTATTTGGATTGGTTGGAAAAATCTCAAAGGCTGTTGATAGTGTTCACCGAGGACCTGGTACACTCGCCAGTTAGGGAATTTGCAAGAATGTTAGTTTTCGTCAACCAAACAGTGTCTTTCTCAGCAATCCAGTGTAACATTTATCAAAAGCCGTGGGGGCGCAGAAAATACTTAGACTTTGAACCATACCTACCACAGGAACTCATTCAACCACATATCGACATTTTGAATAAAACTTTAATTACTAGGGGAGTAAAATCGCTACCGACGTATGACAAAACGTACCTGGAACCGAGTTAGTAAAGTTGGATTTGATAATCCAGGCATTTACACAGGCCAATCTAGGCCAGCTGAATTGAGCAATCTCCATTTTCCAAAGTTCTACATACCTGAAATATCCAGTAAAATAACATTTAGATCTTGCGTCAAGTAGAATTACAACCAGGTTCCTGATAAAATTCTTTCAACAGTCTGCACAAAGAAATCCTCTTCTTGTATGTAAGGCCTTGAACTGTAGTCGCCATGGCTCGAAGTTTCACAACTGTAAGTTGGAGGATGGGTTTTGGGGGAACTGAAGTAATAAATGCACGCTGACTAAGCAGTTCAAACAGTAATAGGTGAGATGTTACAATTTGGAATACAGTTACACTTGATTCAGGCAATCTACAGAGGGGACACTCATGCAGCACCACTGAAACACACAGAAGTCTCATCCATGACCAGCTCCACCTGAATCACCCTGATTATTAAATATAGTACAAATAAATCAGTGATGATGGATCCTTATGATGGATCAGACACTTTATTACCATGATGCGAAATTTCTGATATACCATTGTTGTTGTTTGCGATTTTTGTTAAATAGTTGATTTTTGTTTAATAGTTTATGGATTGTAGTGTGAAACTGAGGTTGTTTTAAGGGGTTGACAGTCTTGGAATGACTGCCCCAGAGACGGATAAGTAACTTAGTAACACAGCGAGAGGGACTCCACAACAGAAGAAAGCCCAGAGAAAGATTCCGGCTTTGATTTGATCAGAGTTCCATTTATTGTTTGATTTGACTGGCACACACAAATTAATTTGAATTATTTGACGATGATGATTGAAAGAGAGCAACGAAAGGATGGAGAGAGTTAACATTACAACGGTGACACAGGCCTACATAGTACACGGAGAAAACAACGTTGACGGTTCGTCATCCAGAGAGCCAGTGTCAGCCTCGTGGCTGAATCGAAGCATCGACCCACGCCGAACTGCTAAGGGTCAAGGGATACATGCTGACATTGACCAATGAACTGGCAAATGCTTGACCTACGTAATAATGTGAGACGGTTGCCATCTGTGATCTACCAATCAGGAAAGTATTGCGCAACCTTTCTGAGAACAGGGTCTAAGTTTACTATTTAGTATTGCCTTGTCTGATACGACTGTCTGAGGGGAATAAAGAAAAAGTTAAACAATTCTGGGGTAAACACCGGAAGACTGAACTTTGTACAAACTTTTGCTTCCGATGGGATAAAATGACCATCTCTATACAACAGTAGGCTAATCCAAGTCACTTTCAAAGTATCTTCATTGTTTAATAAAACGATTTTCAAAGTAGGTTTTCTTGGCTGTACAATTAACTTCGGTTAATTTGTTTTTGTAAGTAATATAATCTACTTTGCATTTTTTTTATTCCAATGAATTTTCTATACACCTAATTTTTCTTAGTGACTTCAATATTGAAAATGTTAATTATGGAGCATATGAAGTTTTTGCACTACGAAATCTTTTCAATGGACACGAAATGGTTAAAAAGCTTTTTTAAAAAATTGACAAAAATATTATATATATGTCATTACCATCACTATGAGTTATTCTGCTCCAATAAAAATTATCTGATCTTATCCAAAAATTGTGAATATTACATGTTGACGTGGCGTTAACATACTCATGAATAACCTGCTTTGCAGAAAGCAAAAAAATAGAAACAACTAGTCACTAACGTCGTCACAAACAATTCCACTCATTGTGCAACAACTCATATCATTATAAAAAATATTATCAAGGAGAGTTCCAGAGTTTTTGGTATTTCTGGTCGTTTTAAGTAGAAAAACGTTATTGATTTTTGGGGATATCAAAGGTCATTTGGGGTCAACTGCATCAAATTACGATAACCTCGTAAACACGATATCTCAAAAAGGAAAGTTTGGACAAATGTCACATGTCGTATGAAGGTGTTCCACATTGAGTACAAGGAAATCTCTGTTTTTGTAGGGTCAAAGTTCATTTGGGGTCAAAATGATTTATATTGAATAATACGTTTGATTCAGAAAAAAGCTCCTCATAATGAAATCATTGAAACCCCAATATATTTGTGCGTTCTGTTTTTTTAGATTAAAGCAATTAACTGCGTATGATACTGTTGTAGAAGAAATAATATCTTCTAGGGATGTGAAAAAGTTTAGCAGGCTAGTTATACTAGATTAGCAAGTTACATACTTATAAATGACTTGCTTACCTGTAATTTATCATATCACCAATTGAGAAGTACAACGACGTCTGCTGACCTAAGTTGATACTATAGGTATTCATCTGAACATATAGCTGGATGGTACAGAGATATATTTAAAGCTTCCCTATATACCAACTATCAAGTCTGTGCAAGCTTCCCTTTTTGAGAAATCGTATGTGCAAGGTTGTCTTGACTTGACCCCTGTTGACCTCAAATGACCTGTGACCTCTATAGGAATAATAGGCTTATTTGCACTCCATCTAGCTTTCTTGAAATATCATGTTCACAAGGTTTTCATTATTCGATCCCTGTCGACCACTGATGACCTTTGACCTCCACCAAACACTATGACGTTCTTGCAATCAACAAGGTACACTCACACATGAAATATTAGATCTGTACAAGCTTCTCCTCTTGAGATATTGTGTATACAGTGTTATCACTGTTTGACCCCTGATCACAAATGACGGTTGACCTCCACCAAAAACAAAAGGCTTATTGTATCTGAATAAGGCACACACACATATTTAACATGAGATAAGTACAAGCTTTCTTACTTGAGATATCGTGTTTACAAAGTTTTCACTCTCTGACCCCTGTTAACCCAAAATGAACCTTGGTCTCCACCAAAAACAAAAACAACAGGTTTCTTGTCCTTAATATGGTACACCCACGTACCAAATATGATATCTGTTCAAGTGTCAATCCTTGAGGTACCGTGGTTACAAGGTAGGGGTCACAAACATACACACACACGTTTTATGCTAGGTCAAGTTTATGCTAGGTTAAAATAACTTTTTATGCAAAAGCTACGATTTCAACGAAAGGAAAAAAATGATTTAACACCAATGAAGGTGTAGAAAAACAGTTGGTGTTAATTGCACACCAAATAGAATAACAATATTAACACCAAATGTATTAAGCACCATCTATCGCGTAAAGCATCTAAATATCAAGATGGTGGTAATTTAATAATTGGTAAATATGCACTCCAAAAGAATAAAAATTCAACACCGCTGGTGTTAAATTCATCATCGAGATTTTGCAGTGTGTTAAAAAGAGTAGTCGACTTTCACCAGTGATCAACTACGATCAACATGGTATGCGGTCCTTGAGGAGCCAATATGAGCTTCCAGGTCCTAAAAATTTCAAGATCAAATATTCAAATTTAGAGCGGATTTTGCTTAAATAGACATTCCCTAAAATGTAGTTGATAATATACTATCTTTGTAGGGGACCAACAAGAAACTCAAAGCGAAGTCAAGAAATATGTTAGCTTAACTGAAAATGTTTTTTTTCAATTGATTTAAACCCAACTATTTAGACTTAATGTCGACCGAATTAGCGTCACGGTCTGACAGTTTTCAATTTTGGCTTCTCGTAATTACCAAACCAAATCATGCATCGAAGTAATCGGCATCCAATGAAAATTGGTATAGCTCATACAGGCAAGCGGACCAAAGTTGTCGGGTCAGTTGATGACGATTATTCTGACTAAATCTTCGTAGATTGTGATGTAACCAATCGGTTGGTCAAATATTCGTCCAAGCTTCAGGAGGATATTGAGATTTTAGATGATATTAGTTGATAGTGCATACTCTCCCGATTGTAGTACATTGGTCAGGAACTTCTAAAAAGGTGGTTGCGATTTAGAATAATACTTGCATAAATCACCATTTCAACTTTCTTCGATAACAGAAAAGTAAGCAAAACCGCAGTAGCAAGGAAGCTAGGTGAACCGTAGGCAAGCTTTCACGGTTAAGTATGTAATACGTATGCATATTATATGTCGGACGAGATATGGTAGTTGCGTGATGGTTAGAATCTCCCAAAAGCATTAGCAACAGTTAACATGATTGTATTATGAGCGGTTGATTTTCGACATAATCCATTGTCTAACCTGGCTGATGGCGGTCCGGAACACCTTTCCCGTTAGGTAAGAAACTAAATGTGTTGAAATGTGTGTCTGCATGTAACCAAGCGATTTTGTTACATGGTGTAAAGGAAGAGTTACATCTTTTCATATGTACACAAACTTGTCCGAAAAAAAACATGTGTTCATCAAAAAACTACGTTTGTCGAGGAAGAAAAAAACAAAGATTTTGGAAAACTAACTTGAATTTATCAAAAAACATATTTCAAAAATAGCCCCTGCTCGATAATCTATCCCTTTTTTATTTATCAAAAGAGTAAATTTATCGCTCGAAAGCTAAGGACTTTGTAAGACAGGGTTCAAATACCTAGATTTCACTAGATAAACAAGGATTTTGCGAAAACGTGAGCATGCCGTATCTCTTGCGCTTCCACGAGAGTCCCTACAATCCCACCACTGGGATTGTAATGATGATAATGATAATGATGATGATAATGATAATGATGATGATGGTGATAATGATGATGCTAAAGATGATGATGATGAAACCAAACATAATAATGATGATCATAATGATAATGATGATGGTGATAATGATAATGATGATAATAATTATGATGATGATAACGATGATGGTGATGAAACCAAACATTGGAAAGCCGTAAGAACTGGAAACATTGGTTTTGAGTTGCAACCTTTCCGTTGAATATGATCTCTATTGAAGCATCACAGTTTCTTAAACAGTGTTCTGAAATGGGATTTTAGGAAAGATTTTTACACATATTGATCATGTTAATAACATTATTATTAAGTAAGTCTTCGCGTGGATGGAGGCTTATTTTGTCATTATTTTGTTACGTCACGCAATGATCTGTGGATTTCAGACAATTATACAAAACCTTATTTTCATGTACTGGAAAATTATTAAGAGAACCACAATTTGTTTGCTTTGCCATAAAATTTAATTCTGTTCTACATAATGGAATCCAATGAAGTAGTAAAGTTTTATCTGTTAACAAGAATACCGCCACCACTTAATCTCTCTACCGTAGTAGGTGTAGAATAGACAAAACAACCTCACTGCGTCGAAAAGCGTATTTAAATGTCTATCAAATACTACATCTTGATTGTCGTGTTGGATTTCAGCTTCTTCAAATAAAATCGACTATAAGTCGTAAGGACAAGGGTCATCATATAAATAACCGTTTAAGATCAGGGTGTCGATCCTAGGTTGATCCAAAATTGATAGCCAGACATCATAATTTTCGAGGGAGACCTGGAAAGAGAAGGATTGTGGTATACAACAAGATCGCTTTTAGTGGATATCATCATAGAAGCAAAGAATTATACACGTTTATCATCAAGTGTAGGCACCAAATTCTAGCGGTTTTTAAATTTTGTTTTCAAATACGACGAAACGTTAACTTTTACGATGCTGTCCATAATTAACACCATCGTCTAATTATACATGATATTTCGGCACTTAGGAGACATTAAAACAGAACTGATGTGGAGATTTATTTGAGATAAAACAAGCCACAGTTAAAAAGACAACGATTTGTCAAGGTACAAAACATTTGGACTGTACAGTGGCATCCTATAGGTTCATAAAACATGGCTCTTTCTGCAGTACCAGTCGACTTTATTTGGGTATTACACACCATTTCACATAGCAAAAATAAAAAAAAAAGACTGATGCAGCGGATGGTGGGAACAAAACTTATTTTTGTGAGTGTACTACCAGTACGATTTATAAGTTATACATATGACAAATAGTAGGGTAAAGAATGGATGGCCACCGAGGACAAGTACGCATGTTTGTTAATATTATAATCGGAGGTAAATGCCGTGAAACCATTTTATGTGCAAAATAAATGGATGAGATAAGTACTTGTTAAGTCAGATAATCCAGGAAAAGTTATCACCTTGATTAATCCACAAAGGCGGAGTAGATTATCAATGTAAAAATAATTAAACAAACGAATATCATAAAAAACAATATAATAATAATTTGTTTTGTTTTTCCTTACTTTAATGTAGTAAGTTTTGCGATCTTCTACTTGTTCCGTTCTGTAAACCGACGGCTTAAACCTGGAAAAAGTTCTGCCATAGGATATTTCAAAGTTTGGTTTAAACTACAAAGACAATAAATAAAATGTCTTTTACCATAGACAAATCAATTATCGAAATGCGCACAGTTAGGCTTCATATGTAAACTGCAACTATTACAATTTTCTCTATGGCGTAATCTTGTAAGGATCCTACAATTATCTTGAAAGATCTTCTATTGCTAAGAACAATGATATACACCAATGACTCATAATTTTTTTAGAAGGTAAGGAGGAAAGAAACCAGGAATATTGCAATAACTTCACTAAATATGACCACTTATTGTACTTTATAAGTGAACGACTTTGAAGTAGCCTCGGTGCAAATGAACATGCTGGAGGTTATATAAGAAACAAGCGTGTCACCTGCATCATATAAGCCATAAACTCCAGATGGTGTAATCTTGCTTAAAGTAATGCAGTAATGTGAACAATTGCATACCAATGGAATGAATAGATCCTGTTTGGAGGTAATGCTTGATCTCCACATTGTGCGGCAACCATTATCAGTTATCAGAGATGTTGCAATCCAACTGACCATTAATTGACATGGGAATAGTTTTATACATCATGTATAACGCACAAGTCATCAAAAGCTTCTCTAACCCAACAAGTATGAAATAAGCACCACCGGCCTGAAATGGTAATATTAGAGAGAGCATAGAAGCTTTAAAATGTGATTTTCTAGTGTGGATACTTAACCAACTAAGTGGTTACCAACTCATGGGGAACTCCTTGTTCAAATCATTACACATCGTCTATGCACATACATCATTCATTTTTGAGATGCACTTTTCTATTTGAGAATTATACATTGTAAAGAAAAGAACATATTCAGTTTTGCATTAACGGGGAAGCAGAATAAGCTTAGTCTATATCAAATTCTAATTTGAATAAGTTAATCACCCAAATCATCGCTTCGAAGTTGCATTGTTAAACACATTGTAACTGTGTGCAAATAGTATACAATTCGAAATGAAATCATATGGCTAGCTGCTTTTAATTAAATCTCTTACATAACCTGAGTACTGTCAACAGAATGGGGGATGAAAAAATATATATCTATGACCATTAGCGAATTGTACGTACATACCGCGAAGGCAAGATGACTCGTTCTATCTTCAGGAGGTAGAAGACCACTGCATGGTATCACCCGCCAAAAAGGGTCATCTATTTATTAAACAACAGCAATGAGCGCCACGAAAAGTAAATAATCATAAATAATAAATAAATCTTAGCATCTCTCTATTACTCATCAATATTTTCGTACAACAAGAATACTAATACTACCATTCGCTCAAATGTAACTCTATAGTGTTTCCATACAGAAAGTTTAAAATAAGTCAAATTTAACAGTGAAAATTTAGTATTTTAGTTCAATTCATCGCAGCATTAGTGGTATGAGAGATGTCTTAATGATGTTACAGTGTATCCATTTCAGAAGATGGAAACGATGTCTGTAGGTGGGCTTCGGAAGAAATCAAACGAAGACGGTTGGAAAGAAAAAAATAATGTCAATTGATATTTATTTAACTGTGAAATCTAAGTAGCTGTGAGAAATGTACTTTCTTGAGGAATGGTGAAACACTGTAAAGTAACCAGAACATTTACGCTTGACTATAAAGATGCATTTGATGTTTGAAAGTGCGGCATACCTAAGATAATCTGTAATAATGATTTCAATGCTATATCTACTTTACAGGGACGGAAAACTGAAGAAACTTGACAGTAACAAAAGAATGCCACTGGACCTTAATCTACTGACTTCAAACAGTAAATACATTCTTTACGGTGGTTAAGTCTGAACATGAATGATGAAGAAGGCTGGAATGATTAGTCTTACCTCCATGGACCACTGTGACCACTAACAACGCGCACAAAATATATTGCAACATTGCGATGGAACTCTTGTTCAATTTTAGGAGGACAGAGACACTAGAAGCAATGAGAAAAAAGTTCTCTCCTTTTACTGTTCTGTAAGTCACTTTTCTTTTATCATAGTAAACTTATTATGATTTTTTACTTGACACAGTTTCAAATGATATGTTTCACCCCTACTAATTTAAAAGAGATAGCACTAACACAGCCATTCCAGTTACATAAAATCGTTCCGATATCACGGGGAACAACATTCATTGTGGGAGAAGGTGTATCTGAAGAATTAACCCCAAAACATTGATCTCAATACGGTGTACGAGTGTCTATATCAAACAGTTACGACGAGAGCAACAGCTGTGAGATGTCTGTGATACACAATTGGTCAATTTTTGAAAGTTTATGGTGTCCGTGCAAACACGTCCCCTCCCCCATCGGCCTTCCCCTCCTTCACTTTTCAACTGTCCTTATCTACAGAAAAAAAAAATGAAGAGCTTTTATCTTTCTCCAACTCTTAAACATTCCTTATAACTAACCGTTTGGAGATTCGACTGCTTCCATAATGGCAAGAAGACATGTGTCTGATGTTTTGCATACATAGATCAAATTGATATGTGACACAATTACCTTCACCGATATTCATAAATATACGAATTTTTGTATACAAAACAATTTGGTTGACATAAGGATTGATTAAATGCTGGACCAACCATTAATACAATGTTTGTAATGATAAGTTTCATTCATACTGTTCCTTATTGTGGGAGCATGGAGCTGCAATTGTCCAACGTGGCAGCACCCTGGTGGAAGTGATACCCTTCGATTGCGGGTTAGAAACGCTCTGCTATAACATTTCGAAGAAAAAAAAACGAAAACAACAACAATAAGGACCAAGACTGTATTGACTAACTTCTTTCACAACTACTGACAGAGGTATTTAAGTGGCTCATCGGGGAGAAAGGCGGGGGTATTTCATCAATATTCATCTCAAGGTGTTATTTTAGATCAGACTGTGAAAGGTTTTTCCACGGATCGCAGACGTTGAGGTTAGTTTTGTTTTGAAAATGCATCGAAGGATTCAATAGATTATACTTATATCCATAATTAAAGGAAGACGTCTTGTTTAAAGATAAAAGTAAATGCCTTTATCATTAATCTTCTGTATGCTAAACTATCTGATAAAAATCTCAAAAGAAACATCTACACCACGTGTATTTCCGGAGAAATGTCATCATTTAGAGTTTTCGCTCTCGGTTTTTTATTTTTGATCTATCAACCATCAAGGATACTAAAAAATGATATGTAAGAGGCACCCGCGACAAACAAAATCAAATGTTTAAACACTGTTACTTTCGAAGCCGGTGTGGGTATGTATTGTTTTTCTAACTTACATATTGGTATTGCAAATGCAGCCAACCGGCGCATGAGTACACGAATACACAACAACACTACGTGATCTTCTAGATGCATTAAACAATCTACTGTGACATAAAAGGTTGGAAAAAGTGTCTCTAGGACACATATTCCTTAACAAGAACAGGTTCTCTTTAGGAAAGAGTGTCCCACCGGTCACGGACGGTATTTCCTGCCACACGGGTCTCGTTAGGTTTTCTTTTTTTTTAGCCAAAACAAGAGAGAAAAGAACCAAGCAAAAACATACTACAGAACCATAGTGTTTGTATCGTAATTAAACTCTAATTTATTAAATTTCTCCTGTGAGAAATGTGGCGTTGATATTATTTTCCAGATTGGTATTAAATAGTAGAGAATGATATGGTAGATTAACAATAGAATATTTTTTAAATCAGAACATCCTGCAAGTAAAAAAATTAAGCCTGGTCGACAGCTCAATGTATTGCTATTTGAAGCAAATCTGCTTTGGTCAGGAAAGAATTACAATTGGCTCAGTTTCAAAATGTTATGTAACGTCTAAAAATGGTTACTGCTGTTCTTTGAAATAGAAGTACATAGTTAACCTTGCAATTTGATCCCAGTGAAAACTTCGATTAAGTATATTGTAGAAAAAACGGTAAAATGGATAAGAAAAATATTGCAGTGTTTCTTTTGAGAGGTTACAATTTTAAAGAAAAAGGAACGATATTAAAAAAAAAAAATTGGTTGAGTTTTTTCATCATAAATTTCACACGATAGAACCTACTACTGCAAAGGTGATTTAACATTTACAGCTCTAAAGTAGCACATGCTACATGGTTTTCAGAAATAAAGAATCCTCTTTTTTTTAAATTCCGATGTTCCACACCAGTCTACCTATTTAAAACAAGTGGCAAACGTGACAAATTTGCAGTGGACAACTAATCGTACCAAAGCAACAGTAACCAAAATATTGCACACTGCATTAATGTCAGAAAACAAACAAGAGCGGTTCTGACTTACCCTTTAGATTTTGATCTCAGATCACTTTGTCGGGGGGGGGGGGGGGCTCAAAATATTCAGTTGATATACTGTACTTGCCTTTGTTAGGAAGAGTTCGACTTATATACTTCATCACTCTCATTGCATACCAGGAATCAGCGAACGAATACGTAGGTCCAATATTCTGTTTTGGTATCTCTGTTCTGATTGGCAGACGTTACAATCATGAAAGACATCTCCCTCTTTCATTTTACATGTAGCCAACTCGTGCTTATACGTATCATATCACGCAATGTTAGCTAAATAAGTTCTGTCATGATCACAATGCCTGCTTTAGGCTTCTCAAACTGGGTACCTCGTCTGGTGAAGAGAGAGTGTGTCAGATCTGTGTTAGAATCTCTTAGTTTGACTATGTACCATCAACATTTGAGTTAAGCTCAACAGATGTGACAAAATATCTGGAATTTTGTGAACCAACTCAATGAGCTCCTTTAAGTAAAAAAATGGTTCTTCTGGGGTGGAGGAGGATTCAGAACGGAAAGTCAAATGACTTGGTGATTCCTTGACGATATATAATTTTTCATACACACACAATTACTTACAAGCAAAACCAACCCAGTGGAGAAGGGACCATGTCAAACTGAAAAACAAAATGCAAGAATGACAACCAAAGTCTGCATCACTTATGGCTTTGATATTACCAACTGCTAATATGAATTCGTAATGTCATCCACTCAGCATCGATGACAATTGTGGTCATGAAGGAGGTAATTCACAAATTGAGAGAAAGTTCCTGACACCAAATTGTGGTTACAGTGTGGTTACATGTTTTATGCATGCTCTTTTCGCGATGGGGTTCATCAGGTATTTCAGTGTGACAGGAATCTGTGTTCCATCTTTCACTCACAAACCTAATAGATCGAAGATGTGAAGTTTCACATATTTTGAAAAGTGCGTCTCTTGTTTTTTGTAGTTATATTCCTTGTCTAGATTCACTGTCTAAAACAGACAAGTTTTAAGCTAATGTGGATTAGCACAAATTTGTTAACAGTTAGGAAGTACATAATAAGAATACACAAGATGTTGTGATTATGTTATGATTGGATTGATGTAAAAATTTTAGTCTGTTAAAGGTAAATAAATATCAAATACAGTCGTTCTGAGTCTAAATATGAAAGAGAAATATAAAGATCAAATACAGTGGTTCTGAAATTAAATTGTGAGAGTGAAAAGTATAACAAATATGAATATTACTTCTGAATATGTTTTCATAAATGGTGATAAAAGACATATATTGGAGTTAGTTGAAAGATCGGCATGCATGGTTAATTTGTCGTATGATGAATGGATCTTCACAAAGTCCTGTGAAAGATAAAAAGAAAGAAGACAAAAATCAATCTATGCGAGAAGAATTAGTTTGGATGATTTCACAACATCTCAACGGCACTTTAGTTCCTTGCACTTGAAATATACATACTGTAAAATGATATGCTGAAGTTCTTCAATATCGAAGTTACCATTTCAATTATTGACCTAAAGGTGTTGATTCGACAGCGACAAATAAAAATTTCATCTCTAACATCTTAATCCTGTATTTGAAATATACAAGCTGACAAAATATTACCACCAATGTCTACAAACTGACAAAGTTATAACTAATTTTTACAACTACTTGAGACCATCTAGTCTGAAAACAGTGCCATACATGTTATGTATGGAGATAAAAATAGTGTCGCCCTCTTATTTTCATGCTGCTGATTGCAGATTTGATGTTAAATTGTGCAAAAAGCACTTAAGATCGCCCTAAATAGCATTGGTTTTACATTTAAATCAACTACTGAGAACATCGAAGAAATTTTGCAAAACATTCTTTGAATGTCCCTGATAACAGACTAACAATCCTTAAGTGTTCACTGTACAAAATTCACGTAAAAACCCCTAAGGAGAGCGTTAATTTTGAGACAGTTGTGTGACTAATTGCTTACGTGATTTATTCATCCGTACATGTATATATACAAACGTTATAAATATATATAGGTCATTAAATGCATTAGTATGAAAATAGTGTTAGCATGTATGAACGAATCCTCTTACGCTCCGAGAGAGCTAGAGGAGAAAGTAAACAAGTAGGCAATCCACGGCGCTACAAATCACATCCCTGTCTATTCGTCTGAGTCTTTCCTCTTACACAAGTGCCCGTAAGAACTTGCTTATCAGGTAGCACATCCAGTAGCCTATATGCTAACTGGTGCAAACACCAAAGGATAAAATACACGTTGTAAGACTTAATCATTGCCTCCTCATTCAATGCTATATCTGCCACATACTGCAAACGATTGTACCGAAAATTATCTCAACTTATAATAACATGAATAAAATATTTATTTTACAGATTGATGACCCACGACCAGCCATTCCCGATTTCGGAGAAAACGTGGTATGGATTTTACCACTTTACGTCGTTTAATGCGGAGTGTTAAACATCATGCCTCAGTGTTATTCCTTATCTCTTTACAAAGGCCTACAGCTACCCTCGTCAAGCATGGTATTCAGCAGATGTCATTAGATGTAATTAAATGCTAACGATTTTGAGAGGATACCATCACACAACTTTAGAATGTTCAAATACCCTGACACGAGAACAACCAGCAAGCGGTTTCAATTTTGGTATCAATATATTCTAGCTGTAATTGGGTTGCGTTTTCACATAGTCACGTGATCACATTCCTTTCGTTTAGTTTATCGGTTTTCTAGCTGTAAGAAACATACTGACATTTTGCGAAAAGATTCGTACTTGTTTGTGACACGATTGTGAGGAAAACATCTGTAACTACAAAATGCAGGGCATTTTGTCACAAACGTGCCCCATATATAAATATTAAGTAGCCTAATTACGACATTAACTAGGCTCATTCTCCAGAAAACTTATTATGCAACGTAAGACGTGTTAGCTCTAAGAGATATGTTGCTCAACGTAGGTCTGCCTTTTTACGGTATTTGTAGAATGATCTTAGTTCATATACCTTCCATTTGACTATCAACCTATTTCAACATGTAAAAGTTAATTCTTGCAATATTCTATCAGTGAAGTTATAACAAGGAAAAGTGCATAAACGCAAGAAAGTAACACACGATGTGCTTCAATAACCATTGCTACTATGAGTGCCTGATGATCGCCACACAAAGCGCGTGAAACTCACAGTAGCAATGATTATTTAAGCATATCGTGTGTTAAATATATATACACAGTTCTACTAGTACGTGTTGAGCACTACCATAGTTAGAGGTAAGTAAACTCATTTCACGTATTTCCACATAGAAGTACTGTATATCCGCTGATGGGCTGCACACACTAGAGGTAATATATATACTTCATAATAATACAAAACAGGTGCATCTGTTCTAGGTCTACTTCGTACGTGAACCCAATAAACAATTATATATCGGGCATATAAATTCCTATCATGCAAAGCATTCACAATTACCAATCTTTTAGGAAATAATATAGCTATTGACAGAGGAATCGTATTTACATATTTAAATGGTAGCCGACAACCAATAACTACTGATGCAAGCATGGATATCAGTTGAAATATTTCTGGTGACGCACAGCAGCAATTCTTCTCAGCAGGGCCAGCATTTATCACTTGGCATGATATTTCTTCGGCAGGCTCACACGTGGCAACATTGGTACCCTCATAGATGGTCTGTTGTTGATCGGTCAGGTTCAGTATCCTTACTGGGAAAACTGACATCGAGGCATCTCTCACTGCACGAGCTGCCATCATCCCAATCTTCTCGACAAACCTTAGAAGCAACCCCACAATGGCTCTCCCTCAGCGAATGGGTTCCGCAGCCGTCACACTCTAGTGGCTTTCCATCTGCCATCCCGGCAGTTTCGGGAGCACTCCTTCAGGAATAGCGTAGTAGACATCTGGTCTTAAGATGGTGACATCCAACCCGTGGTCTACTACGAAAGACGGTTCAACATTTTCCAACCTTCCAGCCACAAGTATGTCTAGGCCACTTCCTCTTCTATTCTCTGACATCACAGAGGGTCTGTTGTCCCCTACTGTCAACTTTAGACCCTTAAACACGACAGATTTGCATTTTCCTGCTTTGAGTCCTCCTGCTTGTTTGAGTGATGAGTCTCCCCGGGACAGTCTCGAGAAGTCTGCTCTTTCTTGTTACAAGCAAATCACTTCCCTCTGAATTGTTGTTCATTTTGCTTCGCGAAGGGGCACTGTCCTTCTCCTTGAGCCTTTCGGATTTTTGCAACTCTCCCTTTAGCACCTGGAAACCGTTCGAATTGACACAATGAGGACGCCGGTCGCATCCTGGTTGGTCTTATCATCTTTGGCTTCGGTCGTGGCTGCAGTCCTCACCAGCTTTCTACCGACGCCTTTCTTTTCTGCCTACGCAAAAGCCTCCATTTCTACCGTAACAGTGACAGTTCATCGCCCTTTTTTGATAAACTTGCCATCTTGTTTCTGGATTATCTATTCAGTCAATAAAGAAGTCTTTAGATAGTGCATCATGTCTCGATCTCGGTATGTCTGGATATACCTTCGCGACTTCTAGTCTCAGGTCCTGGGCTAATTCGGAAAGACTTTCTTTAAGTTTTCTCCTTCTGTTAATTTGTGCAACTCTGCCTGGTTTTCGAGAGCAAACCGTTGTTTTAATGCTCCTGTCAGGGTTTTGTGGTTTCGTTTCAGTCTTTCAGTCAAATCTGCCAGCACAGCGTGGGCGGGTCCTCGAAAATTTGCTGCTAAGTTTAACGCAAAGCTCTTAGACAATCTCGAACTGCACCAGAAAGTCTTTCCATAGGGTCGATCTATCGTTCGTCGGCGGCTGGGCAAGCGAACGTCTACAATGGGGTTGATAATCTCCGTACATGTCATTCCTCAGTCCGTTATAGCCCCCATACACCGGCTGATGTGGCATCATGTGTCCTTTAGAGGACTGATGGTCCATAAACGGACTCATATTATCGGCGGTGCTTGTAGGAAGTATACTCCGTTCTCTTCTCAGACAGTGCATCAGTCTGTTTGTTAGTCAGGGAATGGGTTGGTCTCCTACTTTGCGAATGGATTCAGAGACGGTCTAGATACCACCGACGGTGTCCTGTACTCTTCTAGTGGCAGCCACTGTTTGCTTGAATTTGTCGCCGACATCGTTGTGTATGGAAACAGTCTGTTGTAGTTTTTTGTGCTTTCACACAGACTGTTCCTGGAGATTGACGAAATTCTCTACAAGTTACTCCCTCTGTGTCCAGTAAAGGGGGAGTATCTTCTCTCCAGATTTCCCGTCAGTCTCTTTTCCGACCTTTATCCAAAGTACGACCAGAGTTCCTCAGTTTCCTGCAGAATTTCAAGAAATTATCCGTCTTCCTTCAGAATGTTCTCTCTGTGTGCGCCTTCCCCCAGAAGGCCGATCCAGAGTCTTCAAGTCTTCGCCCAGAGCTTCTACACAGTGCGCCGACTTCAAGAAGATTCCTCTAAGCTTCCACCAGGGAGCCTTTGTGTTCCCTCCAGACCCTCTTCACAGTGCGCCGACTTCAAGAAGTTTCTTAAACACATCCACCGGAGGGCTCCTGGTCTTCCTTGAGAGCAAATGCGTCCTCCTATCAGAGATAACCTTTAGAACGCTGGCGCCTTGCCGTCAGAGATTTCTTCCAGAGCGCAGTCGTCTTTCCTTCAGAAGTATCCCCCAGAGCGCAGATGTCCTTCCTTCTGAGTCCAGCATGAGCCTCTCTCGAGTAAACTCGACAGATCCGGATCCCATCGCTGCCACCAGTTGTAGCGTTTCCGAGCCTCGAGCCTTCCTCGTTTTACTCAGCATAAGTTTGAAAACAATCCCTTTAAGTATTTACTAATAGTAACAATAACATTTACATTAAACCCATGCACACACGTCCCGTATGTAATTTTATAACAGTTTACTGATTTATTTCTTAATTAACTTTTTAATTAAGCAATAATAACATTTAACTCAAAATTTTCAACAGCTCTGTCAGCAGCTTTCTCTAACGCCATTTACATTACACTGTATCTGTACACAAAACACAAGGCACTGCAGTCTGCTACACGCAGCGTCAAGAACACGCTACTCAACTAATGTACTAGTAATTTATTTATACATTTTTAATTTATTTCATTCCTATTATTCATTATACATCTCTACATGGTGTATTCACATGGTATGGGGCCCAGTACGTGTCCATCCCACCGGTGAAGTCATCGTTCAAATGTCAAGGATCTAATTTGTATTTGGAGAGTCTTTTCATTCACGAGGATTTCGTTTCATTCTTATATATGTCCAGTGCAGTCGCTTGCAGTACACTTAATGTTTGGTTGTGACAGTCACTTCAGGTCTACAAAGAGAGATTAACACACCCTCTGTCTTCGCACTTTTGCTAAAACCTGTACAGAGGCAATACAACTGAATCATTCTGAGATGCTAAAAAATATGCAAAGACATTCAGCATTTTCTATTTTGATTATAGGGACATTTGGGATAGGGATAGTGGAGTTATTTGGCTGTTGTAACTGAGAGTTCAAGTTCTTCCGATTAATCCGTTTGACAATAATATAAATAACAATAAAATAATTTTATCAATAACCTTCCGTTAATGCAACCTTCCTATTAATTAATTTGGCAGTCAGCTGCCCTGGGTATCCTGCATGTAGCAGAAAATATGATGACTGAATACCAGGATTACTGTTGTTGCACCATATGTATTCTCAAATTAATATGTGTGGAAACCTTTTCCTTCTCAAAGACGTACGTTCCAAGATGTTCAAAGACGTACTCAAGAATGCTTGAGAATGGATAAACTTGGATGAATGGATGGACTTGAATGCACCACAAGAATATGTCTTATTACTGTGGTTACGTTAAATGCATTCTGATAACTGTAAGAGTACAGGCCCCACCACCCGTCTAAAACGACAAAAGTAATCAGGTAATTCTGCCATTGTGTCCAGCTTGCCTTCCTGCCTATAATTTGTAAAATTGATTCTTCCTAATCTTTTGACCTCCTTGCAGCTTTACCATCCGGTGTGATAAATTCGTGAATCCGTTGAATGAGCAGTGGAATCCGTTTAAAATGGTCTCGATCTTAACCAGATACTGTATGTAATGTCACACGATGTCTTAACATGAGACATTCGTACCTGTCAAGGAGGACATCTATCTGGTGTCACCTAGAAAGTGACACATAAAGAAACCCACGATTAGAATTCTACAGACGGTTACATTACATCTAAGGATCTACATCAACTTACGATAGAATAGAAAAGGGAGAATGGCAGATGAAGGACAATGTGTGTGGTGATTGAACGACACCTCCGGGACTCTTAGTTCATTCTAAATTCAAGACTAGGTTTAAAGTTGAACAAATATTTCCTTCCAGCATTAAATCAACCCTGAGGATGATAGTAGTGGTTACATACCATAGTTTCAGAGATTAAATGTACTTCAAGTCTCTTTTATATGTTACAGATTTCAGCTTTTCCCTACTTTCACAGCGTAGGATTTGTTGACATTCTTAAGAGTTTAATCCTAATGTCTGATGCTTCCATAAATATCTTTGAAGATTTCCTTAAACCAGATTGAAAGAGCTGAATATCGATCTACACCTGGTAGTGTATCCATATTTAACTTTCGTTTGCCTTCTGTCAGGGAGTCAATGAACTATCTGGAACGTGTACAAATCGGTGTCTTTCTGCAATTTGAGAATCATCCAATACATGCATTTTTTTCTACCTGGTTTTCCCATCTCTGTATCCCACAATGCATTAATCGAAATTACAGCGAAGAGCGATGAGGTGATGAAAGTAACACTTGAGCCTACCTGCATGAATCTACTTGCGACAAACCTTTAGAAAGTAACATAAGCCAAAGTTATCTTTGATTTTGTAAAACCGTAACAGACACCGAGATTTTTTTTATTTCTTGTGGTGTACGTTTGCTTTTCTTTTCGTCATAAATGCCCGCACCCCAGTGTACAGTGATACATGACTTGGCATGAGACTGGAGATCGGTGAGGTGATCAGGAGTAAAACTTGAGTATGAATCTGTTAATAAGATAATGCTGATAACATATGCCAAATGTATTCTTAATTTTATAAAAGTGGAATCGACACTTACATACTATACAAAACGCAAAGATATTTTCCTAAAGAAGCATCAATATGAGGATTAAAGGTCTCACTTTTAAAAAGACAAAGAGAAATATTCAATGGTCTTATACTTTTATTCCCTATCGTTGTTGTTAGGCTTACGAAAATAATTCGACTCAATGAAAGACTTCAAAATGAAATTTTTTGGAATCATGTAATTTTGCAGGTTACGCACCAGACCCTGTTGGGCATTTGTAGCATACTCGAGGTGTCTCATACATTCTCATCCACACACTGGTCGTTTCTCCGACCATGGGAGAAACGGTAATATATTTAAACACTTTGAAAGAATAACACTTTTTTTCTCGCCAGGGAATTAGTGGCAAAAATGACATCCAATGAAAATGAGTCTTTCAATTTGTCATGGAATTGAAAATTTGGACCAGATGCCACGTTACGGATATCGTTTAGAGAGGTAAAGACAGAATTTAAGGCTCCCTGTAAAACAAATAACAACCAGAGTGATAGCATTTCCTTGTCTAACTGTGATACGCCTGCCGCTGTCACCCTGTCAGAATTAGATAAATAATTCGTCATATCATTAAAACATACGCTCACATCTCCAATTGGTTATTTTTCACACATGTTTGTGAAAAAAGGTTGACCATTGATAAAGTTGTTTCTTCTTTGATTTTAGATGATCCACACATTTAAAAAGTGCCGTCCGACATCTATTTTGCAATGTCGGCATGAGATAATTGAAAAGTTGACTGTGTAGTAGCTTTCTTTGCAATTACAGTATCTCCTCTCAAGGTCAAGAGGAATCTAAACTGAACCACCTCTTATTTCTAAAATGAACCAATTGCATAATGTCCTAGGACAAAATGATTTGATTGATATACTTCTCGACCTGCCTGAGGCATTGCTCATTATATCGTTAAAACATTAATCATTATAAACTCGAGAAGAGATTACAGGTAATTAACTACTGATGTGATTTTGAACCCCACCGCACCGTAGATATTGGTTTGAACTTCTTTATTTCAACAATCATAAATATTACGATTCAATGTGTATGAAAATTTAGACTTTAAGTGTCGACATTTAATGTAAAATTATTGCCTCCAGGGCAATAGCAATTTGTGATAAAAAATGAATGCACTCAAATATAAAGCCGTATATTGTTTATCACGTTTTTCTTGGTAAGTATGTTTGACATTAAGTACATGCTGAAAGAGAGGGCTTCCTACATTAATCTTTGTGCACACCTAATTTGAGGACATCACCAACCATCAGACCATGTAGCAGCGATGTACAGTTTAGTCAGGCCTGTTTGTCTATAAGCTTTGGCAAAAATACATTTCACTTTTGAAAATGTTAACGTGTCTCAAGTTGATGTAAAAAATTACTGTGATAAAATTACATCCTATTGGAAGTTTACGGTAGTTCTTTGGTTATTGCGTTTGTGAAGAACTTTGAAGGTCTGCTCCTGCCCGACGTGGAGCAGGAATCTGTCATATAGAGCACCACCCTGGATGTACCACATAAGAGAAAGGTACAGCGATCACCTGAATCACTAGTACGCCCTCTATTTTTCAAGGACTCACTGCAAACAATCCAAAGCAAATCAACATTGAAATATTCGTTACGACTACCACAGTGGCACAGAATGTTAGGACCAATCAAGTCATACTTTACAAAAGAAAGTTAGGGGTCGCCAATCACAAACATGCTTCAATGAAATGACCTCTTTGTGTTGATCTCACAGCGTAAGTATCCTACTGAATATAAGGTATAGAAGGTAACAATAGTCTATACTAACATTCTGTGCCACCCTAACACTTTTAATATCACCTAATGTCATATGTCACATTTATTTACAATGCGATTTTTTTTTTCCAACCAGCGAATATTACTGAGCTCGTGTATTGTTAAACAATACATCGACACTACATGAACAACCGGTAAATTCGCTATGATGCCCTCTATATGGAGCATTTACAAAGGTTACACAAGCACAGCAGTTTCTGGTCAGACAAATAAATATGATGGCGCAGTTAACCAAAACAGATTTATGGTTTGATAAGCTGATTAGCTAGTGAAAAGCTGTAAAGAGTGTGAAAATTAGTCTAAACAGTTTATAGTTTCGAATGGATTTTTTCCCAGAAGTTTCTTGATATAATTAAAAGCAATAGGTAAACATTGACGTTTGAATTCACATAATTTTTTTCCTAAAATGCCTTTAACATCTATGTGACTATTGTACTTACTATCATGTTATCAATCCTAGATTATTAGGATAACTTAAAGGTTGCGAACATCATTTGTTTCTTCTCAGTTCTTACACTCGTTAGGCTTCAAAACATTATTAGAAGAAACACGACTTCGCGTTATGATTTAAATGTCAGATTTAAAAAGTGCAAAAAAGATGTTTTTATGACCAACTGCAACACTTTAATACTGTAAGCAGTTTTATGGAAGTAATACAAAACCGTCTTCACGTGATATCGTAATCCACAGAAGAAAGCGAAAAGTACAACACACAACACTAATGAAAGAATGAAAAAAAAAGAAACTGGAGACTAAAGATGAAGCTTACAATTGAAACTCTGTTGTATAGTTAAAATAATAGTGAGATGTTAAATACAGCAATTGTTCTGATATTTATAGAACGTGATGGTTTTCAGTTTGGAGTGATTAGTGTCTCAGCCTGTCAAAGAGTCATATATCTAGCAGCTTAACTGCTTCCAGAGTCGCATGAAGTCTCCGTCTCCGTACTGAAAATAATGCAACCAACTTTACTAATACATTTGAACATTTGATTCGCCCCTTAAAGCATTTGACACGTTTTTTTTATATTTGGAATGTTACTGGAAGTCCTGAGTAACTTCCACGAATCTTTTTGTTTCGTAGTTCCCTGTGGTGTGGAACGGGACAGGGAATAGCAAGCTTGCCTAACGATATTGCACAGTGTCATATACATATGGTTTTAATGAAGACATAATCATATTGTTCTATTCAGAAATGTCGGCACCTTTTATTGTTGCAATGAAATGGCAAAAGATGCGGCCACGTTGCAATTTATGATCACTTACAGTCACATGATTACTCTCCGATCTTTTGTGTTTGAACTACTCCCTTTCTGTCGTTTAGTCGCTTTTTTCAGTCGTCGTCTGGCTTATTCTAGTGGGACTGGTAAGCATAGATCGCCTTAGTACATTAGTAAATTGTGAGTGTGACTAAACCTTTGTGTGCGATGCAATCTGGGTATGATGTGAACTGTGCAATACGGATAACATCACTTCCAGGTCGTATCACACACACATTTTAAGTCCTCACATACAAAATTCTCATCACACGCAAATTGCTCGTCGTCACTAACGACGTTTCCATTTCCATGGTCACGTGACGTTTGACGTTGACATACATTATATTGAAAGAGAACTGTATATTTTGTAAAACCGTTTATGTACATAGTTACGAAAAGCTTTCATTGGTCACGATGTTACCTTTGTATCATCACACGATACACGTTGACATCGCAACCCACATTGATGTTATCAAACGATCCATTTTGACCCAAGATCTTAGTATAATTTGACATAGACACAAGATGCGCTTTCACATTATTCCATCAATTTGTGTCCTATAGATCCTGCTTTTGATGTATCGCAAAGTAAATTACTTCATTACAAGGTCTATTTTAAAATTACACCATCAATTTTATGGTCAGAAGAGAGTACTCAAAAGATACTTCACACACAATGTTTGCTATTGTCACACTATGCATTTTGACAAAGCACAATAAATTCAGTGAACAATAAATTCAGTCACGATATACTTTTGTACATCACATACATTTTCTTATCGTCCCCACAGCATTCGGCATGCATGCCACTGCAACAGTTGTTGCATGTTCAGATGATCTTTGCCGTTTTCGCCTTCCAACAGAAGCAATGGACGATGCATCACTTAAAGCTTTATTTGGTTGAACAAATAATTATTGAACATCAAATGACTAACTTCCTACCTGTGAGAGACGTATTTCTTGAATTAAAAAAAAATACCGCTTTGCCTAGATTTCAATAATCTGTCATTCTCTCTCTGTAAATCTTTGTTTCAAGAATGCAATTTTCAGAACAAACACAACACTTTGTGTTTTGTATGGTACCATCAAAGTCTGATTTCAGGCTACCAAGCTTTACGAGAGTGTTGCATGTTTACCGAAGGTATACGTAGTTAACTGCAGAAGAATTTCTTGGAATTACATTAAAATGATTGAGTATTCATGTTTAGTTTTCATTTAAGCAATATTAAGCTATGGTAAAAAAAAAAACAACAGATTAAACATCCTACCATCACATTGATGTCATATTTTCATTAATGAATCTCTGCACTTGCTGTTCAACGATAAACGATACCAAAGTGCTGGTATTGGTAAAGAAATATTATTGAAGAATTGGTAGTTGCGATGGAACAAATAAGTTTGTTGTGTTCTTTTTCATTTTTCGTGTAAATATCATACCCTCGAATGTAAAACAAAAGAGAACAAGCTCATTCTATGCAAAGTTCGAGGGGCTGTAAATTATGACAAGACCTGTGAAAACGTGATATCCATTGACAACTGAAAGGTAATGTGTTGCTCAAAGATCTCCTTAATTATTCACCTCATTAGAGTCTGTAACTTCTACCACCTGCACCTACACATATATGTGTAATTAGCATATATGCTAATTGTAATTAGCAAATTACTTACTATAATTAGACACTCGTCAATCGTGTTCATCCTTATATGTCAAAGTGAACATACAGTGACTGTTCTTCTAAAAATTTCTACACAGATACGTCATAACATCAAAAGCGGTGTGAGGTATGGTCAGATGTGAAACTTGTCACCTGATGAGTGCCTCCCAGTGAAATCTCTTCAACTAACTGTGTTAGAAGTTAAGACTACAGTGTGCATTTTTTTGTCTCCCTGAGTGGTAATGAGTGATCAAACAGGGAATGAACATGTAACAGACTTTAAGAGGGACAGGTTCATCATGAAATGTTTTTATTTCAAGATAATTTTAGCTATTTCACAGAATAGTAAGGCCGATAGACCCCTTACAGGTACTGTCACAGTGATACAGTGAAACAACTTCCTCATGTAGAAGCTGTTAAATGTTACAGGTGTAGGTTGCGTCTTTGCCATTCGATCTATACTAGTCTAGCTATATATACTGTTAGGTTGTTGACCCTCTGCAGGGAGGGCGCCCTTGTTTGTCTTTTGTGACGCCACTCTCTACCTATATGCCATTTGACTGTCGTTCATTGTACAACAATTGTAACTATAAGGCTACGTAGTGCACGTTTATCGATAATACATTCTTGAGTCATATACAGCCTCTGTGGCTGCCCCTCACATGTGACTCCCTCTTCAAAGAGCCAGCCCCGGCGATAGCAAGGAATTCCTATCATAGAACAGACGTCAACTAAAAATTCACATTCACATGACATCATACATGCTCATGCCTTCTCGAGAGAGACATACCCTAACCATTATGGTATATCTTTACAGCACGTCATGTTCTATTGTGCATAAAAGATCTCCTCGAAACATGATTTTAGCACATTACGTATTTTTGTGAGGACTAGATGAACAATTAGTCTCTTCGTGTGGTGAATGGTGTTTAATAATGCAATAGTGAGTAATTAGTTGTCGTTGCACTGTTGGTATGTACACATGGTACACTGAGTATCAGGATGGTGTCGAGTTACATTGTTTAAGCTCTCGCTGCCTGCCATGATGTTGCCACGACCGCGTTGTCGTTCTTTGAATTAAAATTCCTGTTTTAGCCATTGGCCTGAAAGCTTTGTAAATAAAATTGGATTTGTTCAACACTCGAGTAAAAAAATTCATATTGGTTTTTTGGATATTCCTTTTTGAAACTGTTAATTAACCTTCCTTAACAATAGCATAACAAGGAACAGTATGGACAAGCGGGAATCGCGACCGGAGGTATAATGTGCAATGACCCAAGCTGTCCACAAACATAACACAAAGTCCCCGTTGAAAACGCTGAAAAACAGTGACCAATGTGACTCATTATTAATTGATAATTGATAACGATGACTAGAGGAGAAATGTGTTGTACTCGTTGGACAACTCGCAATTTTCAGGTTCTGGTGCAAATTGGTAAAACTAAATTCGGTTTGTGGTAGTTAAGGTATGGTACATTATTAATCTTAGGAAACATTTGCAGTGTTTATCAGTCAGTGAATGCGTCATTGAAAATATGGTTTGAACTCTCACATAATTACACTAATGAAAGTATGCTGAATACGTGAGCGCTCATTATTAATTTCATTCTCCAGTCATGAGAGCCATTTTGAGAAATGCATCGTGATGACGGTAATACTACTTCGCTAATATCACGTTGTATGCTGCATATATCACGAATTGGTCACATGTAAAATGAAAGAGGGATGACCCTCGTGTTTGTGACGTCTACAAATAAGAACAGGGATACAAAAAAAGAAACGTTGTTAAATTTGGTAAGTAATGGGTGTGAGCAAGTATAAAAGTCGAGTCCTGACCACCCAATACATTTATATCAACCAAATACTTTGGTCTACCAGATAAAGTGATCTGAGATAGAAATCCAAAGGGTAAGTCAAAATTTATTCTTTCTTCTCTGACTTGCAAGCTTAATGCGATTAGTTTTCCACTGCTTAGATAGCATATTTGTCTTGCCTTAAATTGGCAGACTGCTGAGAAAGATTGGAATGTAATAAAAAAATAGCATTTTTGTTTCTTTATATTAGCTTTTTTTTATTTTTTCTTCCTCTAAGTTGTATGCACTGTTTTTGGAGTTTTCGAAATCGTCTACACAGTGGTGCATGAAAATATTTGATTACAAATCATTCCAAATAATTGATATTCTTTGTATTCCAATATAATTTCTACTATCTTAAACAAAACATTACAACAAAATTTCACTTCTTAGCTTTCTCTTTTTAAGACGTGTTCAGTATTTCTGACATTATATTTAGTTTAAGTTTCCACTGAAATTAAATTGCCATGTGGTTGAATATGTACTTCAATTTCAAACAAGAACGATAACATTTTCAAGCCTTTCATAACATTTTGAGCCAATCTGTGAAATATAAAACATTTCAAAGAATTATAGAGTCGGCTACAGAGTGAATGTGCTATCAGCAGAGTTGCTAATTGTCTGGACTAGCTGTGTTAGCGTTCTCTCGTTAAAATTCTTCCCATTGAAACATGCCTTTTTCATTGATATTAAGTAATAAATAAAGAGTTAAAAGTTTCCTCACATATGTTCTCAGTATCGTAATTGACGAAGGGAAAAATAAGGAAAGAACACTGAAACAAGGACATTTCTTTCTTATGGTTTCCAGTGTCTTTGAGACTAATCATAACTAAAGGTATCGAGGGCAGTTTCATGGCGATGTTGCAATATCGTATTTTGTGTGCTCTGTTGGTGGTCACTGCGGTCCATGGAGGTAAGGAATCATTATTAAGGAATAATCAATCGAAATTTATTCAAGCTTCTTCAGACTTAACCCCCATAAAAATGTATTTATTTCTTATGATAGTAACTCAAGGCCCACCAGCATTATGCAAATTTTAAGAAATTTTTGTTCCTCTTCCTAATAAAGTAGAAATAGTGTTTAAATCATTACTGAAGAAACTCTTATATGTTCCTCATTTTTAAACACCAAATGTATCATTAAGTTACATAATAAACGTTCAGGTGTTTGAGAAAGTATAATACTGACATCAGCTGAACTTTAAATGGATATTAAAATGGTGATACGTTTTTCTTTTGTCTCCAATTGTCCCACCAGCTCCAATCTCACCACCTCCCTCCAACACACACAAACACACACTTTGTTTGATCTTTTGGATACACCATTACATAAGTCTCGTACTACTATTGTAATGAATAATCAATTTATCATGATTCAGAACAAAGTTGTATTACTGCGCCTATAATTCCGCACACGTTCCAATTTTCAGTTTTCTACATGGTAACATTACAAAATGACATTTAAGCAAATGATAGAAGTGCGTTCATTCTTTGTTATGTTTCTATTGTTAAATAATATAGAGATGGAATGATTTGTTTTCATCTTTCTATAACTATGTGAGACATTGGATTTTTTCTTTTGTTTCTTGTTTTTTTTGTGTGGTTGCTCTAGATGAAACTGCTCAAGATCAGCTAGTCGGAGGATGCAGTGATCTCCAACCTATTGATGTCAGATCTAGGGTTCTTGCCTTCGCGGTATGTACGTAACATTATATGGTCATACATGTATTTATTTTGTTCATTTATTCTGCTAAAAATACTCACACTTTGCAAGATATTAAATTTAAAAACATTTAGCCATGTGATTGTCGTATTGGCTCCATTTGGCCACATTTCTGCATAAAGGCCAGTTTACGTGTTATAATATGTTGCAGTATTAACAAAGGTGGATCAAAAAAGCTCATGCATCGTTAATTGTCACAAAATCCGAGAATGCGTTTTTCGATTGTCTTTACTTTCATGACTCGGGCCGTTTCTCAATGCTATTATGTGAAAAAAAGTCGTTGAGTGGGATAAGGTGGGGAACCATAGGTTTAGAGGATGCGGTTACGTAATATCCTCTGGATGATGCCACTTTGAATGAATTTGCATATGATATCGAACATTTTATTTATTGTATTGATAGTTTAAACCCAACTTTGAAGAAGTCTTTGGAGAAGCTGTTCCTGTGTTTGTGCCACTGTATTACAAGACTCAATTGGTAGCAGGACAAAATTACTTCATTAAAGTAAGTAATTTTTTATTGCTCTACTGACTTTGTGTACTGATTATTCTTCGTTTACACTGTACTCCGCCTTAAGTTTGTGAATAAGTCAATGTGATCATTTTCCTACTTTCTGCCTTAACGTGAATACACGAAACATATCAATAACTCAGGATTGTTCTTAAGTTCACCTATAGAGACAAATTAATATTAAGAATTACTGATATACAAATTTTATTTATAAAATCGATTATTTTGACTCATTGGACAGCTTTCTTCGATTGTATCCAAATAATGTTGAGTTCAAAGCATGTACCCCAGATATTACATTATCTTGCTTTTGAGTGTTCTTGGTACACATCCACTTCCATTTGTCACATATTTGGCACCCCTGTCGTGTATAACAAATATCTGTTAGGTAATCATATAAAACTTATAGCCTAGATATTAAATTAAAATGGTTGAACTACTTTGTAATAACCATGTTTAATTTACCATGTGAATTATAAAGGGATGAATCTGACCAAGGCGATGATGTTTTACAACAACTTTAACCTCTCTAAAACAAAAACAAAACTGTGTAGTTGAAAAAATGGCTTTCAAGTGTCGATAGGTCTGCATGGTAAGTTGGAAGGTCTCCTCCAGGTGGTGAGGTGATTATGCCCTGTCTTTACTGATTGTTGAGGAGATAGTAATGCACTCACAAAGAAAAAGTATTTTTGATCCCATCATCTCCTGCATGTAGTATGTCATGTCATCAGTTAAAACCCTTTTCTGTTTCTTTGAGCAATATTGTTCAATATCCAAGAAAAAGTAGAGTTGACTGGTACTGCAATGAGATCAATGTTTTACGGACATGGGACGACACTGCACAATGTGCATGTATAACAAAGAGACAGAGGCCAAAATATTTGGTAACTTACCAATTCCTTCTATTGATGAGACTATGCTTACCAAGTCGCGATAGTCTTGTAGTCTTGAAAAGCGATCGACCGCCATTCTATAGCCAGACGAGGTGCATTTTGGTCTTCATGCACATCATTGTAAACGTCAATGTTTCTTCATTATCGTAAAAATCTTAAATCGTACGCTTACACTTGTAGGTAAATTTGTATTATTGTCTCTTGCTTGATATCACATCAAAGTGTTCATATTCTATACCACAATCCTTTTCTTTCCAGGTCTTCATTGGTGAGAATGAGTTTGTCTGGCTATCAATATATGAACGGTCGTGGACCAATACTCTTATCTTCACTGGTTTTTCAACAAGTGATCCTTGCCGTTTGGACTAGTATTAAAATTCCTTCACAGGAGTTCAAATCCAAATAAACCTTAAGAATTATTAAATTGATCTAATAAACTCTTTGGTTCGTTCTTTCGTGTAGCTAAGTTGTTTCTTCTACACGCTAATTGCATTTTGTTACGGGGGAGCCAGATTAACAGGTGACAGTGTTCATATTATATTTCATTTCATTATGTAAGGAAACCAAAATTAAACTTATGACAAAGCGTAGAAATGTCTGTCATTTTCTTCATTTCCCAGTTCATAAAAAAGACTGTTTTGTGGATTCACGCGTCCGTCAACTTCAACTTAAGAAAATTGTCCCTAATTAAGAGAGATTAGTACAGTACTTTCTTCAGACGGAAGGTTTGAAACTCAAAGGGTAATGTTTAACAGCAACGTACGTCACCATTGCTGCACCCCGTATCAAAATCATCATCGTCATTATGATGATCCTCCTCCTCATCATCAGTTACATCATCATTAACACCATGACCATGCCCATCATCATCATCATCATCATCACCATCATCATCATCATCATCGTCGTCGTCGTCGTCGTCACCACCACCACCACCATCATCATTATCCTGATCAACAACATCATCATCATCAATCATCATCATCATCATCATCAATCATCATCATCATCATCATCATCATCATCATCATCATCATCATCATCATCATCATCATCATCATCATCATCGTTATCCTGATTATCATTATCATCATCATCATCCTGATCATCATCCTGATCACATTCCGACAACAAAACTACTCACTGCCAACGCGAGTACTCTGTTGGCCCATTGAATTTGGCTTCGTGGGATGCATCACTCGCAAACAGAAGAGGAGATCGTAAAACCTACACCTCTAACTATATTACGGTATTTCTTATGCAAAAATGAAACAAGTGAGTCATTGGGTTATTAGTAGTGCTACTTACGAATGGATCGACTCAGTCTTTAACTTCAAGGCGTCACCCTGCATCTAGAAAAAGCGGCCCATTGGAAGCTAAACCATATGCTACAAATTTCAGTCTAAGACTTTAAATAACGGTGTTAAAAGTACAAATCAATTCAGTTGCGTTGGCGCACACAGCTACTAAAATACGCAATTCACCAAAAATTGAGTCGCTGTTGGATTCACACAATATTAGTAAACATTATTAATAGTATGTAAGGAATAGATGCGAATGTATAAAATAATTTTTAACGCAGCAAACAAAGTATCTGAGTAGATGGGTATGACTGGACTGACATATTGAACCCGGTGGGTTAATTGGAAGCCAGATGGCCCATATGGCACCCAGCTGTCGCTTGCATCGTGGGTTCAACCTGTCAATCATCTTTGCAGCAATGTGGGATAGGTCTATATGGGTTATATTTGGAAGATCTGAGAAGGTGGGTGAGTTCGTATTACCATATCAAAGTATATCAATTCTACTACTTAAAAGATAGTATGTCGTTTTGAAATGTTACCAGAGTTCCACCGCGGCTACATGCAACAATCTCATGTTTTACCTGGACGTTTCCCCTAAAACAAATTTCAATCGGGCTCTCCGTCGTTTCGTTAGATAGTGAGCTACATGCTCTTCTCACTAAAATGTACATTTTCACATGAAAAAAATGTAATAGTGGGGACTTTGCTTGCTCAGACCTCAAAAAGACCTTGAGGTTGAAACAACAACAATTAGATAGCAGGAAAACGGTCTGTTATTACTTGATTTATTTGCATGCATTACTCACAGAATAACAAACTTAAGTTTGTTTTTTTCAAAAGTGGTTACACTTTAAATAACTATGGAGAATACAATTATACAATGCGTTATTTTTACCCACGTAAGCTAGTGAAAACTGTTGTTACATCAAACGTTCATTGTGATATTTCAATTTTGATATATAGGATATTATTTTCTCAGAGATGAATTGCTACATACGAAATAGCCAATACAATGGGTCAAATAAAGTTGAGGAATGTGATAGTTGCTTGGTATATAATTAATGTAACTCGGCGATATTCAGTATTAAAATGATAAAGATACATATGTTATGAAGGGAATATAGAATAAAGGATAAAGCAATGCTGAAAATAACTTCCGTGTACTATGTACATTATGTAACTTGTATTAATGTAACAACCCCTCTACTGTTCTGTAAAGATCTAAAATCTCCAAATAGGACAAATCACGAAATCATAAACAATTTTGAAATGTTTTCACAGTGTGTACACTGAAACTAACTTTTATCTATGTTATTAAGAAGAAAATTCGCAATTTTATTCTATGTTTGATGAATAATTTGTAAAGTTTACGATTGTAAAGTTCATGATTGAATTCAAAACATTTTGTCTACTTTTTCAGGGCAAAATTTTAAGGGAAGATAGAGAATTTTAGAAGTAGCATTTGTCATAACAAAGTCTTTCGCTCAGTGAGTAGCAAATATGCATCTAGCAAGCTTTCCGTCACAGGATCAACTAATGGCTGGCTTTTCTGAAAATAATTTCTCAGACTGGAAGTTTCTGTTTTGGAATTCCACCTAAAAATTCAAATATAAACTTCAAGTAATGGTACCTGTTTTCAAGAAATCTATTAGTCAGAGTTTTTAAATCAAGTTAAGTGTTGTATTAATGTATTTATCTGACACATGTCTTCAATACCTTTAAACAAAAAGGTACAATTTTCTCAATTCCTGCTCGCAAATATATTACTTTAACAACAAACTTTCATTATTTTCTGTGCAAACAAACCAAAACTATGTTGAAACCAGAGGGGTCGCTTCAGTTCTATAAAATATTTGCAATGCGATTAAGCTGATTCAGTGTAATATTAACATTATACTTAAAAAAGCCAATAATTTGGTATAACATTCGATAAGATATATGGTAGCATAATGTTTTGACAAGAAAGAACTTGCTACATAAAGCGTACTATTTAGAGTAACTACTCAAATAAAACGATCTTTGAGAAGAATGATGTTTCCCCTAATTTAAATTTATTATTTGAGGTGTTCTTTCCTGAATATGGAACATAAAACGTGACAGAGTGTGTCTGATATAGACCAAAAATGCACAGTGGTACAGACTCCACAGATATGATGAAATGCCATCTAGTCGTCACATTAGTCGTCACATTATCAGCTGTAATTTACTTTCACCCTATTTGCCCTAACGATGAGAGGCTGTATTCAAATTTAACTTATTTAACTCAAGTATGTTGAAACACTCGAACAAGATGCATATACCGCACATGACACTCTTGAGAAAAATGTGTGCAAGTTGCTTCTAGATTACAAGGTTGTCGTACCCATCCCTTTCGTATTCTACTTACTTCAAGCAATTCAACCACGAATAACTACACATTGAATGTCTATCGACGTATCGGAATACTTTTGGGATGCAGAAAAGGGGACATTACTTTTTTTTATAAGACTGATCATATTTCCAGTGGCAGAAATCATTACCAGCAATTCAAATAATTGAGATGTATATAAATCACTTCAATATATTTTTCATACGTACACAACGAAAAATTTATCAACACAGAATTTACATTACATTTATGTATGAAGGACACCACAGAAAAAAACAATAATGTTCATCAAAGCAAAAGGAAAGAAAAAGAGAAAAAAGAGAAAAGGAGCAGCATGAAAAATAACTAGAAATTAGTGATATCTGCTCAGAAGGGAAGAACCAGAAGGGAAGAGACTCATTTTATTTTACATCAAGAGATCAAGAGGGGAAACTATGCCAGATCTTAGAACAATAATTGTGGAGAAGTCACCTTTATTTACCATGTAACGCTCTATGACTTGTTGCAGAAAAGATATTATAATTTCGGGTGACCACTGACATTTTCATCACGTTTGGTTATTTATTTACACTAGATAACACATCTCGCAACAAATTATTACATTATATAAGTACTATAACTCTTCTAGTTAAGAGAGAAAACAGAAAAACTGTTAAATAAAAAAAAAACAATGATTTTACAACTTTATGCTTATTAAGTACATCTAGTAATCCCTAACATAGAATGCTCATTTTCTTTTGGTTGAACTTTCGAGTAACTAGAAAAATATAGAAATAGTTTGACAAGCTTTAATACCCCAATATAATAAGAAGAGCACAATTGCGAACTTGGTAATTGGTAACCTCAAAATAATCAACCTGATATCCTTAAGCGCTGGAAAGCAAATTTCCAAAAAAGAACTTGAACTTTATTTGTAAAAATAATGTGTTGAGAATGAAAAAAGTGCACATTTAAAGGTTACTTACTATTTTATTTACCTATTATGTACTTGATTCAGAGCAGCAGCGGACGGCTGGAAGACTACAGGCAATGCTCATCCAGTGCTTTCGTTGCCAAATCGCCAGTAAGAATTCTTTAACTATCTTGGACTGAGGCCCCAAGTTCATGTCACTTATTGGATATGGTGAGACTACAATGTACGGTATCTCCTAAGTAAGTTAAATATGTTACTCTATCATTATTTGTTGCAAACATCTCGTTTTTTCATATTTTGTCAAGCACATGGCACATACACTGTGCTTTGTAGCTTTTGCACGATGTGACGGATCCGTTACAGATCTTATACAATGTCTCTAAAGTATTTTTCTGTTCTAATCAATATTGGTGAAACGTGAGTTAATTTCTTCTTAATATTAATCGTTTTTCATTAAATTCGCATCACACCTTTGTGTGTATCACAGTGGTACATACACATTGCAGCTGTATATACATATAGAATACACGGAGAAAGATGAAGACATTGAGAAGAAAATATTGTACTCCACTGTGGATGTCTTCCGCTCCCTCAGAGTGTATTGTAAAAATTCAATGTTCATGATTTAATGAATCTCTCTGTAAATAAATGTGTCTGCGTCATTATTGAAGACCGAAAACATCACCTGAAGCATTCCAAACTGTCAGTCTATCAGTTCTACGATCCAAATGACACGTTCTAGGAATGCCCATGTCAACTGACACTTCCCAAATACGACTATTTGAATTATTTGATGATTCAAACTGAGATATGTACATACAGTCATTTGAGTCCCTAATGTTCTGGGACATTGTCGCTCTTTTGATTTTAGCCCACAAAATAAAGACAGTTACATTTTCTAAGTTAGCACGGTGACCATCTCTTGATATCACATGCCTGATAGTGCCATTGCGCGAACGATACACATTCAAGACAGCCAGTATCTTTGCCTTGCTGAGATCTGATGCGTTCACATTAAGTGCATACTCGTTCTTGAAATCGAATTGGATCAACTCGAAAGCTTCGTTGATCAACAAGAGCGTATTCATGGTACTGGAAGACACCATGTTTGTAATATTGTGTGTGGTGGTGTATGAAGTAACTGGTCCGTTGTACTTTTGAGTAACCGATCTCAAATTTAAAGATTCGGATTCAACTCGACGTACCTGACTAATCTGGGAAATGTAGCTAGAAAAAGATGCCAGTTGGTAGATAGTATTTGGGCTGGAATCATACACCACATATAAGTTATTTCTACAACCACATATGGATACAATGGATTCTTCGTCTGTAATCTTACAAGAAAATTGAAATGAATTTGAGCCTTTAAAAGCTACAGCAATCCATTGACGTACTCCCAGAATAAGCATAGAACCAAGAGTAGCAGCAGAGAGCTTTAGGAATTTGTCATGATCTTTCTGGGGAAATTTTATGGAAGGAAATTTTTCCTCACTATATTGTTCAGCCTCGTTGGCGTAACCCACATTGTTTAACCACATCCCCGTTACTTCAATTGACGAGTTTTGATGATCAAAGGAGCATGCATAAGCCGTGCCATCTGTACTACACACAACGATTGGCATGTGCAAATCATTGATGCTGAAGCATTTACCAAACTCAATGTCGGGAATATCTGATTGCGTAAAAACCATCTCAAGTGCAACATCTGAGTTGTCCCACTGAAAGTGACTCATATCATCATTCAGTGCTCGAAAGGAACCAAGTAAATTTTGAGACAAACCTAGTAATTCCCACATATTATTTTCTCCAAGAACTTTTTCGGTTATTTCCTTAGTGCTTTTCATTCTTTTGCACCAGTTATTGGCCATTGCCACCGATTCGTTTATACTGGATTCCTTGTTGCTTTGAATTTCCTTGACCTTGTCAACGGCCTCTTTCATTTGCTCATCTAATTGACCAAGTAAGACAGACTTTACTTTGACGTATCTATCTTGAATTTCTTTTACCAATGCATTGGATTCCATTTTGACTTGTTCCACCCCTGACTCTCCATTCTTCATATATTGAGATACACATTTTAATACTGAGGGACAATTGCTTAAAAACTGTGACAGTGTAGTTTTAACATCTTCAAACTGAGAAGCAGCCTCGACACATGCATGGTCTGGTTTTGGATGTAAAATAACTATACACTCCCTGCAGATCAATTTATAGCATGACTTGCAGTAGAAGCGCAATTTTTCAGGAGCATGCAAGTCACACATAGGTACTGCCGAACTTGCTTTAAGCTTTTGTAGTTTCTGCTGGTCCAAAGTATCACTTCTCACAATGGAATGAGACTTGAGAATTGCAAACAGTGAATGCTGATCTTCACAGGTTTTACAGATGGCAGTTTTGCAATCAACACAGAAAGCTGTAACAGGATTAGTCTTTTTGCAATTTTCGCATTTCCCAGTAGCAGGATTGGAAGGTTTTAACTTTTCATACAAATCAATTTTGTCGCACAAGTTTAAAAGATATATGTTGGTCTGCAAACCTTTAACCCCACCTGGAAGTGTAAAAGGTTGTCTACAGATTGGACAAGTCATTTCTTCCCCATTCTTCTTTGCCACGTATTCTTCTAAGCATTTTTCACAGAAGCTGTGCGTGCAGTGAAGCATCTTCGGTACACGAAAGCGGTTCATGCAGATACTACAACACAATTCCTCAGTCACGGCCTCCACAAGCTGTTGCGCTGCCATGGTGATATTTTCAGAAGTATGTTTACCTAAAAGGAATGTAAGATAATCGTTGAACTTGCGATTTCGTGGTATGGTGGTATGAAGAAGATGATCACGATAATGATAGTGAAGTGACGGATGAAGTGACGTCACCTCTGTATTACTGGACATCATCATTCTCATGATTCCAGATCGAAAGTTCTAAATGGCAGCACTGCTATCTTCTTAAAATTTAAACGATTGGAAAGACAGAGAGAGAGAGTGTGTTGATAAAACAGTAAACTATGTTGGTCATGAACGTCTATGTTGGCTTGTAGCGGTAGTGTTAATTGAAGTGTTCTTCAGTGTTATAAATCTGAAATGATGAGAGAGTGGTTCCAGTCCTGCGTAATCAACATTCATTTTAATATTTCTTATAAGAAACGTCAATGACTAGCTTTGAAAACTGCAAAACAAAGCATATTGAACATGAATTGCTTTTTTCATCTCAAATTTTGATTTGCAACTGAAGGATTTTTGGTTGTAGCTGTGGTCATATCTGCACTGCATATGCCAATCGAATAAGACCTTTCCCACTCTTCACACACATATAGACACGCACATTCTGACACAGATTCAGTCAGTGTATGTCTTGTGAAGTAATGATTTTTAACACAAATTCTTTCCAATTCTATCGACTTTACATGAAACTGTATACTTTGAAACATGTTGATTCTTTGTTTTAGACAGTATTAGCAATCATATTCAGACTTGCATTTCCACACATTCTATATATGGTATGCCGTCATCCACCTGTTATTATAGTATTGTTTCTTGGATATGCTTTTCGTTATATGTAATTGTGAGAGATCTCTTACTCAGATGTTGCGATGACGTTCTAACTTGTGAAAAAGACGAACGACATCGGGTCCGGGAAAATCGTGTTTTTCAATTCAGAAATAAAAGTGTTGTTATTTTAGAAATAAACGCTGTTAAATGAAGTAATGACAACCATACTAAACTCCATATTCTGCTACCGCATGTTATGTACATTTTGATTGTCGAATTCAATGTTGAACGGCTGATGACAAATTTTAGAGGATCAAAGAGAGCAATTGACTCTTTCTTCGGTGAGGTCATGACAAACGTAAATTACAAACTCATAGAAATGTTTGCAACTTTCATTACGTCAATATTCACCTACTGCAGTACATTGTGTTCCATTCTAAAAATTGTGCGATACCATTGTTTTGTTATTGTATTTACTTTACTTTGAATACACATGACATGCAAACGTTTGACCTCGCTTAAATAGTACTGTCTATTAAACTTATTTGTGTGGTATAAAGTGTCAACTAGAACACCCTTGTAAGTCAATTTCTGACATGAATTAAAAAGCTATTGGGAAGAGGATCAATAACTTAATTATACAATTACGTAATTAGTATAAGAATCTAATCATTAAAAGAAAAATTGCACTAAAGTAAACTTAACCATTCCTGAGAAAATTACAAATCATTCAAATCCCATGCTTTCAGTGACATAAATCACTAGACATTTACATGAAATAAACAGGATCTCAAAAACTAAGTTAGCTTAGGATTCTTACCGAAATACAGATTCTACACCTTGTTTGGATGTGTCTCGTCGCTTCTTTACTGCCTCGTTTAAAGGTAAACTGTTGAATGAGATGGTACAAAATTATCCAAAATGTGTCCTACCCATAGGGAAATGAAAAAAATAAGCCTCTATATTGCTCTGATCTCACAGAAAGACAATTCATATCTGCGAATAACGAATAACATGACGTTATATGTAAACAATAGATTAGTAAATATTAATTAATGATATCTCATGATGGGACTTTTATCCCACGGTTTTATAGAACAAGAAACATATGATACTCGGTTAATGAGTACCTAAGGATACCATATGAGAATTTGCATATGCTTCTGATACATATGGGGTAGAAGTGTACCCAAGACGGTAAAAACACCTGTAGTCACATGTTATCTGATTTCTATCTGCTATCTTATCAGAGGGCTTGTTTTATCCTTTGTCTAGATTTTTTTCTACTGGAAAAACCCGTACACCATAATTAGGTATTGGCTGAAGTGACTTACTCGTTGCCAATATTGGTTCACCCTGCTGCTGTATTACATCAAAGCTAGGAGAGCTGAAGGAAATTTTCGTGGACACTGAAACACCCAACGAACATTACAAAGCACATTGCAGGTATGTTGGGTTGAAGACTACATTGAAGACAACAGTTGCAGGAAGAATTACCATTTTCAAACAGTAATGCATGGGCATAATGGAAATGTTACAAAGACAAAGGCCTACATCACACGGTCAATATATACCCACAGACAAATATGAATATATGGCATACAAAGTAGTTCACACAACACATCATCTGTAACTTTACAAAGCAGAACAAAATGAAAAGAAACTGTACTAAAGCAAAAGGTCAATGAAATGTACACATCTTACCTACGTTGCATTACAAACGTTCGAAAGAGACTTTCAAATTCACGTCTGGACTATTTTGTGAAGATCCTGTGGGCATAACCAACTAACAACAGTTACTGATTGTTGGAAGCGTCTCACCTTACACATAATTAACTTAGAACCAACCAAGTTTGGTTAACAGGAATGCTAAATTATTTGTCTCAACGCAAAAACTGCTAAAGTTAATCAGGAAGTGATAACTATTATCAAGTTAAAATTACACTTTCATTCTTTTATTTGAATGCAACGGCCAATAGTTTAATGTGTAGGTTTAGGGTACTACTGTTTACCTCAATTGGAAGCATACCCCTGCATCAAGAATGGAATAGGAGGAATTGATAATTGCCTTTTCATTTGCCACGTATTTGGGTGTGTGTACTTTGAACGTTGGGATACTTCTGAGACGCAGATGATATTTGGTACTGTTGGTTGCGCACAAACTATGTAGGGTTGCACTAAAAGAACGAAAAAAATGGCTCTTGGTAATGACATGCACAACGGTTGTAGACGGATTGTAGTAAAACAAAGTGACACACTCGCATCTACCAAACATTCCTGTACCCATACCTAATATGCGGGTATGAAATTTTTAAGAATGGGTATATGGAACTAGTTTTGTCTTCAAGAGGTTGATGCCAAATTGCGTCGCTACACCTTACTTTGTATTTGTAATTTGCATCATTAGGAAACTCACTTAGTTATCATTATAATGCCAGGGGCGTCAATCCAATTTGAGATGTGGGGGACATGTTTGACTAACAGACAGACTTGAATGATTGAAGCTGCGCAGGCAGGGGTGTCCCATCTTGTAACAATTGACCAAAATGTAACAACTTGGCCCAAAATGTTGCAATTTTCTGCCCAAAATGTAACAACCTTTCAGACTGGTCCAAAATGTTTTGCCAAGTCCTATCCGACCTTATTTGGTTACGTTATGGCACTTTAAAAGAGTATGACAGCCCCCTTGGATATTTGTCAATACCATCTGGTGTGAACCTCCCCGTTGTTACATTTTGGGCAGAAAGTTGTTACATTTTGGACCAAGTTTGAAAGTTGTTGCATTTTGGGCAGAAAATTGTTACATTTTAGACCAACCTGAAAAGTTTTTACATTTTGGACAGAAAATTGTTACATTATGGATCAAGTTGTTATATTTTGGTCAATTGTTTCAAAATGGGACGTAACAAGGGGTCTACGGGTGGCATTTTTTCATGTCTTTATATTAGACAGGTTCGATAGGTTTTCTCCTTGGATTTGGGGTAACATCTAGTAACGAGACCAAAAAGAAAACAAAACGTGGAAGCACTGAGGTATTTGCAGAATTGTGAGCTTTGGAATGAAGGACATCTGTATTTTCGATAGATATTGATAGGGCAAAGCTGGTCAGACACTGCATATTTTGAGAAAAACAATAAATTTGATGAGTGAAAGGTGGGGGTCACCAGGGTCTCGTGATTTAAAGGGAAATAGGGCTTTTAGAATACACCGACATGACATGCAAAGAAAATAGCTTTAATCATTGTTAAACCATTCAGTCTCATCAATAAACATCTACCAAAACTTCATCTTCTCAACAGATTATGCATGTGATGAGTAATGGAGGATGCATCATTTGAATTTTGAAAAGTTTGGGTGAACAAATTAGTGTTGAGCAACAAATAACTGAATTTCGATCTGTGAGGAGCTTATTTCTTGAAAAGAAGTTTACAGTCCTTCCTTATTTCAAATAATCTATCATTCTACGTCCACAAACATTGGTTTCAAAAATATGGACGTTTTCTCCAAAACAAACGCCCTATTTCCCTTTAAGGCACATGTTGTAAAATGTCTATAAATGACAATTCAGGATTTTTAACCGGGGATAGAAGCTGGCCTGATGGCTTATGTGGCAGGAGTATCTACGCAGAGCGCTACCATTAGTTGGGGCGGAGCGTACAAGGAAATTTTAGGCTTTTGAAACCTCCCAGATGTTAGGAGATGGCATTCGCCTCCCTCCCAAACTGCATATATTACGAGCCTTGAAATACGGATATTATGTCTGCAGCTCCTCAATTCATGTAAAAACATTCAATTTGTAAAAAATGGTAAGGTAATACACATCAGATGAGATGGGGGTAATACAAGAATCATAATGAGTTACGCATCATCTTTCATTTTCTTTGAGTACTTTTATAAATTTACAAATATTTGGGGGCTGGGCACATAGGGGTACGGACTCCTGGATTTTTTTTTTTTGGGGTGGGGGGGGGGGATTTTATTTGTTATTAATAAGCCAGTTCAGAGTTACAACGGTACATTATTGTTTGTATTATGGTTTCATACAATTATGCAAACAATATTGTTTGCATTATTATTTCGTTCAACAGTACACTATAAACTGCTGAGTGGAGACCCCAGGTGTTAAAGAATTCTGGTTTGGAAAAGTTGTGAAACTGAAGTAACGTTCGATATAGCCCATCATTTAGGAAAATGTAGAAAATAAGTCGCTGCAATTGTCGTCATGTTATTGTGGGTACTACTAGTAACGTAGTTTTTAGGACTAGTCCTTGAACAAGGATGTGCGTTACGTTACACTTCATACCACAACCCTCACACGAGCCAACACAAATTTTTAAGCCATTTAAGCTTTGCTACAAGATACTCCAAAATCGATTCGTACAGTACTTTCATAACAACTAAATGATACGGATCGAAGTACATCTAACTATAAGATTTCTTATAAACTATTTTTGGTGACCATTCAAAGCACAATCCAAGAATATCCAGCATCCTAAATTCACTAACTCGAAGGCTTGCAAATATGGCGTACAGCCGCGTGCTAAATTTAAGTTACGTTCAGTTTTTCCAGTCAAAATTCTTAAATTTCCTAATGATATTTTGGTTAAAATCTTACGCAGAAAGGTGAATACTGTGATAATGATCGTCAGAGTAGAGCTTGGTTAAAAAACAAAACTGTTTGTGAACGTGAGTAAACAAGGAGGTGAGGGTGAAGGGAAGGGTCGGCTAATGGGTTAAAATTTTGTGTTAGCGGCACAAGGGCTGTGATGTGGAGTGTAATGATCTAAGGCCATGTAATGTAACGCCCAGCCCTGTTCAATGGCTAGTATAGAATTAGCTTAATCTGGGTTTAGGCAGATGTGGACGCCACGGAGTACAACACTATGAGGTGCAAGCGTCTGTCATCATCTTTCCATGGGTTATTTGCAGATTAGACCCCTATTTACATGTTCAGGACATGGCTCTGCTAAATTATTGTTTGACTTAAAACATTTTTGGACTGAAAACTGGGAAAGTGGCCTGAGGGCAAGAAGCCCACAGGACTGTCTCAACGGAGGGTAACCATCGGTTAGCCCGGAGCCCACCAAAAAATTTTTGGGTTTGCAAGCACCTCAGATGGTCGAAAACGGCACTTCGTGGGTACCCTTTTCCTCAAGTACCCAGACTTGAAATAGGGCTATGTAATTGCGCAGTTAATGAGAAAAATATCATTTTATGGAAAAGTGGTAATGATTTTGATTGCTTGTATGTAGAATATTTATGCTGTCGTAATTTTCTGAAAATTTATGTCAATAGTATTTACTTTCTTACGATGACAGTTTCTTTTTCCCTTTGGGAAATTTTCAACTAGCAGGTGACCTTAAACGAAATCTAGAGGAATATTTTGCATTTGCTATTATTTATCTGAAATTATGGTTCTAGAAAAGTTATTCCCAAAATTTTTACACTCATCGATTGTAGTTTTTTATTAGTTTAGCTACAACCGTCGATAGTTACATGACGAAGCAGAAATCGGTCTTGTAACGATAACTTTGAAAACGATAGCCACATTGAAGAGAAAAAAGATGTCATACAATAGCATTTTCATAGATGGGGTAAGCATGAGAAGAGTGATGGTTGGTCTAGATTTGTGAGAGGGTTCTAAGGAGGAGGTATCCCCACCCCTATTTGAGAAACTTCTCTCCTATTAGGTAAACTTAGATCAATCTAATGCAATACATGGATTCTTTGGAAGTCCTAAAATGTACTAGATTGAGATAATGAAAAAAATTCCAACTGGTAGGTCAGATTTTTGGACTATCGTCACTCCTAGGCTGAAATATGAGGAATTCACTTAGAATTTCAATTACCAGGTAACCTGGTAATTGGTGACAATCTGGCTCAATATAAAAAAGAAATGTAAAACAAATGTGCTAGAATATCAAATTCTAGTTGGTATTTAAGATATTCCGACAATCTTCGCTCTGAGTTTTGACCTATCTATTGATGTCACAATGTTTTTGTTCACAATGACATAATTTCGCATCGGCTAAAAATACTTTTTTTCCGAAATATAATGGTTTACCAAATAAATTTTAAGGAAATGCAACTTTAAAGGAAAACAATTAAAATCAGTCACGGTAAATAAGACTTATTTTACAAACTCAAAATTCGATAATTTGATAATTGCTACTCGAAACATTACCGTAATTCCAAGTAAAGCACCGGGAGATTACATTAATTTCGAGCTGCTTCAAAACAAACAAGTACCCAACCATAGGATTTACCCCTCGTATTTTAGTCTCAACTGGCAAAGTAAGTCAGTCAATCCATTACTTTCTTTTGTTATTGACTTGGGATATGTAGATGAGTCTAAAGTTAAATCTACATTCGTCAACCAGAGGTCCATTATGATCATTCACCAGCCTAGCGATTACATCAGTTACTCACCAAATCTGTGGGGCGATATCTTTGCAATGTTCCCCTACCATTCAAAAAGTGAGCTCTCTTATGTCGTCACCTATCGAACTGTGAGAGATGTGTAACCTCGTCCCCCCACCCCAAAGTACAGTAAGGTAAGCTCTTCCTCTCTTCAGTTCAGGGTTTCTGTGGACATTAAGCCTGTATAAGCAGCACAAGCTTGTCATTGCAATATCCACGTAGCTAGAGTACGTACTAAAATCACTTGTGCCTCATTATGAATCATTTCGGAATTTCCCCGTAACACGCATATCAGTAAATAGTGTAAGGATCGTCAACGTGGCTTTGCTGTGGTTAAGGTGTTTCCATCATCTAAAAATAGCATAGACCGCAATCTTTCTGCCAACAATGTAGTGTTAATTGAAGAAAGCGTGACAGGTGTTCTCCAGAGATTTGCAAGGTAGGTAGCATCTGAGAGGATTGTCCTGTCGTGAAGGGGACGGTTTCAATCTCACCTCCAGAGATGTTCGATAATTCAGATGCCAAATAATGCAAACTGGTTAAAGACGATGATTTCTTGCTCTACTTCAAAGTACAATTACTTATTTGTTAAATTTCTTTGCCGAAGCTTTTGCAGGAAACGAAGGCCAAGGCCAAGCGGTACTATCTAAGCGCATAGCCACCATCCATTTAAATTTTTGGTCTAAAAAGCCCTAAAGATTAGAGGTAATTGGACCGTTCCAGTCTCGTTAAAGGCATCCTGATATTCTTTATTTTAAGATCTTGTTTTTCAACAGCTTACTGTTCCAAAAATATAAGTGAATGATACTTTATATATATATAAAGTATATATATATATAAAGCACTTGCTCAATTTTGTTGCGGGTAAGGGGAGGGGGGTGGATAGCCAATTGCATTTAAACTACCCTTTGCTGGTAGACTTACAACTCTACCCACATTTCCTCAATCATGTCCCCTCGTCTCAGCAAAACTGTTGAAAAGATCCTGCATAATAATTACCAGGATTTCGGAACACGACACTCAGTACATTGTCCATGACTGTAGCCTAAAATTGAAGTCTTTCATGGCAATTTTCTCTCTGTGCTGGTAACTATTATCCGTCACTCTGGTTTTCTCAACCAGATCATGCAATTCCAGAGGATATCATGGTACCGATCGAAGAGTTCGAGGTAAGACGTCGACTCTGCCCGCAGACTTCCTTTTCGAGGATTCTGCTGTGAAGAATTCACTATGTTTGTGCAGAAAAAAAAAATGATCTTTTGTTGGAAAAGTTAGTAGGAAAGGAAAAAGCTAATTTTATTCACAAAAAGCCAAACAGTTTTCTTTTCAAGCCGACAAACTCTGAAAAAGTCAAAAGTGAGGCTCAAAAACCCAACCTGGTCACCCTGCCATCGCAAAAAAGACTGCACAGTTTGCTACGTATTGTTGAACCGTATAATTTGATAATGACAAGTGTGAAGTAGTCTTCCTCCAACCAGAGCGGATTGTTGAAGGATTGTTCGTTGAATCAGTGCTGTGCTACCCACTGATCACTATCCATCTGGTTCTTACATACTTCTCATGATATTCTTGCTCGTTAGGCCTCAGTGGTTGTGGAATTCTTTCAAAGTCTTCTTTCCAACTTTTGAAAACTGTGGTTGACCTTCATCACTTGTTGATGTGATGAGATATAAGGGCAGATCCGGAAAAAGTGAGGGGGTAAAATGAGTTTCAGACAGAGGGACTCTACGTTGGAGTACGATAGGTGGGTTGAGCACTTTTGTGTCAATACGTAGGTGACAGTAGAGTTGCTTAATTATGTTTTTGTCGTTTATTGGAAGAATTGTTGTTTAAAGTACAAATAATGCTGTTTAAAGTATGGAATGTTTATGGCCACCTTTTTGTCAGTGGCCAGAAATCAATGGTTACCTATTTATACCGAGACAGAGAAATTGTTACGTAGTACTATCACAGATATACAAAATCAAGCCGCTGCACAACCTCTACCAGATGATAAACTGGTGAAAATAAAGCCAATATGGTATTCCCTCTAAGCAACTTTGCCCTGTGGAACGCCCATGAAAGATGAAAATGTCCTCATAAATTTGTTATTGAAGAGTAGGCCTACATACAAACACCATGAGACTGTAATATTCCATTGTGTGGGAAACCATACCCTACCTGGAAAGGACAACACTCTTTGTGGACTTTGTGGATTCTCCTAATTTGTCATATTTTAAAGGTAATCATAAATTCATATAAACGGCCGAATACGTGCAGCTGACATTGCGCTCATTCAGAGATATCAACATAAGTTATTTATCTGCATCTGATTTAGCTGTAATGATATGTTTCCACTGTAGAGACCTCTTTTAATCACGTACATATATTGCCACCATAACTTGAAATACAGAGTACACAGCACATTTGTGTTCACAATAATTGATGTATTTATCATCATTTTCACATTCACAACCTTATCCAACGAATCAATAATTTATCAAAAGGAAGTTCTCTTTAGTCAGTTTACCGCAATCATTTGTGCAGTTAAGTGAGCATCCTGGTTGTTGATATATGATATGCAAAAACACGAGTAGTCAGTTTTTCTTTTCATGCGGACTACTTATACTGTTTTTAAATGCCTTTTCACCCTCGTACACTTAATGTAGTTTAACATATAGGGCATCTCAGAAACCTGTATGAATGCAGAAGGAAGTGACGGTCACAGGGGAAGTAGCTGATTCAGCAAAAAATAATGAACATTTTGTACTAGAAAACCATGAAAGCATTGCAATAACTGCCAGTTATGTTGCCATCGCTGGTCAGCCTTCATTGTAAGTAAAGTTGATACATGGTGACTTCTACAGTAAGGCTTCATAATCCATAAATAAACAAAGCAGCAATGCCCAATTTTATATATATCACAATTTACGAAACATTATAAATATTTCAAATAATAACTCAATTGATTGACTTCATTCATCATTTAAGTTGATGACTCTTGAAAGGGACAGGACAGATTAAAAAAATATGTACCGTAATCTGATGTAAAATTTTGATCATATGACAGGTGTAACCAATCCCGTCGTTGATTCCATCGATAATGTAAGGGTATGGCATGTAAGGGGGAAGCTTGTCATACCAGTATTTCTGATTCACCACGAATCGTTGCAGAGTTTAGGCAAAGTTGAACAGCTTGCAAAGGAGAACCTCTACAAACGTCGTAAATATATAGTATCACGATGAGAGGAGAACCAGGGAAACCAATTATCTTTCTCATGACGTTTGCAACTTCAGGTTTCTTACATTTAGTTAAAAAATTGCATGTTAGGCGTAATTTGTATAAAAATTAGTTTTGTCATACTCTTGTAGAAATCTCAAAAGGGACGTCATGAGTAGATAACAACAAACTAGCTGTTGGGTGCCGCCCTCCGCGAGGCAGAGAACAGCATGCAGTACCATGCTACACAACTTACGTGTATGACAACTATACTTGCGCCATGATAATGAATTACTTTGTGTTCTAAATTCATACCAAAACACCTAGCCTTCGCTGTAGCTTACTTCAGCAGTTTTTCTTGGAAAATGACCAAAGCGTTGTGTTGTCTTTTGAGTGTACAATATGACTATGGTAGGTAGTATTTAAAACTAGGCTAGGTAGTATTTTTAATAACTGGAAACGTTCGTGGTGTGTTGGCGGGCAAAGTTGGAAAAGTGTCGTCTGCTCAAGGGTTAGACCATGCCCGTTCGAAAGATTATTGTTACGAACTTCTATTGTAAGCTGTACTTCTCAGATGTGGCCGACTGTAGGTCAAAAGAAAACAGCCTTGAATTTATTGGATAATCGAACGTCCATTCAGGAAAATATTGTGCAATAGTGAAACGAAATTTCGCCAAGATAAGTTCGTGTGAGTACATGTAAGGCCATAGGACTAGCCTATGTACCGAACGTTAGGTCCATGTAAAAATGGTGTACGGTTGCGCTCAGTGAGACATATGAAGCACACCCGAAAAGATGACAGCTCACCATGGAAAATTTCCTATTAGCTTTTTACCTGTAACTACACCAGCATATTAACCTAAACTAGGCTAGAGTATTCGCGGTCTTGATTATGTAGATAGTGACTAATCACTTAAGAATTTGAAGTCGATAAGCTTAGTACAGAACTGAAAGAGCAACGTGAAGCTCTTACTGGCGTCGCAAAGTGAGTCACGCCACCTCATCTTTAACGTTTAACAACGTGTTTCAGACTGGAAAATGAGTCCCAATTGAAAATGGAGTATTGGAGTCAAGTACACAGATTGCATTGAGGAGGAGCATTTCTTTAGACTGAACAGCAACGTCAATATCGATATCAATATCAATATATATCAATATATATCAATATATATATATATTTACACATATACATATATATATATATATTTAATATCATTGTTTTGTTATTGGCAATATATAGGACAAATGCTTTTCTAACAGAAGATATACATCATTAATCATATAAATGGATACTCTAATAGTAATTTTAATCAAAATTGAAACTCGGTCGAATATAAAAGCACTAGTTGTGTTTAACAATGGGTATAGCTGACAACTGACGGTTACTTTGGAACCTTTAAAGACTTTCAACATAATTTGACAAACATTTGACGGTAGTATGATTCGCTTGCGTAGTACTTGTTGACATTATCAACTTCATCTAATCTGGATATTCAATTTTAGTTAACGTTATTATCATGATGCCTACTTTTAACCAATTGAAAAAATGCAAGTAACGTTAAGAGAATGTTGTTATCGTCTAACACTTCTAGTTGTTTTCATTCCTGATTTACTTGTTTTTAAAGCAGCTATAATGGTTTCCTCATCTTTCCCCACCTTTCGAAACGCAGCCGACTATTTGAACCTTCGAGACCTCCCAGTCCATCTCCAACAGTAATCAGACTCTAAATGTTACCGACTTTGAGAAAAGTCAAATTATCCGCCGGAATTGCAGGGGACGGTGTCAGAGTGATTACTGACATCGTTGTTGTTAATTTTAGAATGAATTTAGAAATTTAGAATTTAGAAAAAACTATCCAACTTTGGTTTTAAACCCGTGTTTAGTCATACCTGAAATTATCTAACATTGGTTTTAGACCTGTGTCAGGTCAGTAGAAGTACCCTTAAAATCCTGACTTTAATACATTACAAATACAATACAACCAAAGAGCCTGTGATTTCCCCCTGATGATCGGGGACCCCCAGCAGGCTCTTTTTCCCTTGGACTTAGAGGTACCTCAGTTTGATTTTAGGCCTGTGTCTAGTTAATGGAAGTATCCTCAAAATGATTGCAAATACGCAAATCGCAAAACATCCAGGAGCTACAGGGACTGGTAGTACCCCCTGCACAATCACTATGTTGAGCAGTGCCCATACACTCGAAAAGCTATATCAAAAAGGGGGTGTTGGGCGAGTCAAAGGTTTGCATCATTAACTTATTCAATTCAGAAATTTAATACCCCCATAAATGAAACAATTTTTAGCTATTCAATTAATAAATTCGAAAAACGCAAAAGTGTTTTTTTTTATTCATGTTTGTATGATTTCCGATGCATACAAGGGGATTTTATGCCGTGTACAGCGATATGCTTTGTTAGGTAGTTGTGTTCTTGGGCAGATCTAGGACATTATGCAAAAAGTTAAAATTGGGGGTACATACAATCGTACTATGTGTTGAGGCAATCCAACAGTGACACGTTGTATTCTAAAACAAACCGTTGACAAGCCTCCCAAGCATATTTCCCATCCAGTTTCACTATCTTGCCTTTTTTTACCATACATCGTTTGTTGGACCCTATTGGTATGCAAAGGATCAGTCACACAAGAAAGCTGACGATGCTGATGATGAAAGCTGCGATCGAATAAAAAGTGGTTTTTCATCACCTGCAAGGCCGAATTTTCCTGGAGCGTGGGCACAAACCAATGAGGGGGCCCTTCAACTTCAGTCGTCCAAAAGACTGTGTTAACTCAAGTTATACAACGAGGGAAAAATGTTATGGTCATTCCGGAAGGACCCATCCTCCACAAAAAAAAGGAGAGAAATGAAGGTTATAGACGTCTTACATATATGAAAGTTTTCAAAGCAAACATTACCCCAGTTGATCTCCCCACTCACTCCAACATTAATGACAGCATCATTCTAATTGTCGTAATCCTCCGTTGAAGTATGATTTAACCTCGTGGGCTTTTTCTTCCTTTCAAAATTATAAGAATGTGATTTTATATGTGATTTTTAATGCCGTGCTACTCCAAGCTTCATTCTAGTCCTGCTTGCATGATGATTTCCATGACCATGACCAACGAATCTTTTACATTCAAGTTGTGATTTGCACCCTTAAACAATTCTTCCTGCAGTCTTTGTGTTCGGTGTTGCACTAGAAAGGCCTATCGGTTGGCGTTAATGACCGACTCTTGAATATTTATTCCACTTTAAACTTTCAACAAGACAAGATGCTTTGGTACAAGACCCACTATTTATTATTATTATTATTACTTTTGTAAAATGAAACAATACACCACTGATTTGGTGGAAAACATCAATGTATTTACAGTGTACACAAAGAATATAATAAAAATACGACTTGTTTCGGAAGGTCAACTTCCATCGTCAGGTTGTTGATAAGACTAAATAAGGAGAGGTGAACTACTGCCAATTGGTGAGGCAAGGCAAAATATTTAGAAGTGACACTTAGGTGAATAGAGAAACTAATGGAGATTCCAGTTGTTTTTTGAGATTGGGCAGATTCCAGTTGATAAAAAGGCTTTCCTTGAATTTAAGCGGCAGTTTAGTGGGTGCCGAGTCAATTATTTTGAATGAGTTGTGATCGCATTTTGCCTTGCAAGAAGGGGATTTGTGTAAGTGTTTGTAAATATGTAAGTTTTTATCGGATTTTAGATGCTCATTGATCCTTGTAGCCAAATGTCTATGGGTTTCCCCGATATAGCAAGCGTTACAGCTTGAACAAGTGAATTGGTAGACTACATGGGATTTGAGATTCGTTGGAATTTATATATGGGAATATTACATTTATGTTTAAATATTATTACATTTATGGTTGGTATAACATTCATGGTTAAAATTAGTACCTATTAAGTTGGTATTACCTTAATGATTAATTATTATATTTATGGATTACACAGGCTTCTCTCTGCTGAATAAAGGGTTTGTAACAGAACCTTTGTTCCTTAAATATTGCCTGTAAATTATTCTTGAAGAACCATGTGTACTTGTTCGCGCAGGACACTTGCCAGTGAAACTAGAGTCTCCGCCATTGGCGTTTCATCTTTGGGAAAAAAGTTACAGTCACTCTCCTTGAAGGATCGATCTTTAACAGCCACGTTAGACCAATGGTACTCCAGATGGAAGTCCAAAATCCAATTTTATGAAAATAAAAAAAAATATGTTAAAATACACATGTAAGTATACACAAGCATGCATAAGTGCCAACAACCACCTACCTCAACGAATTGTTCAGTACAATAAAATTTGCCTATGTAGATCAAGAACAAGATAGTGAAAAGACCTTTCACCCTCACGTCATTAACCTGGTAAACATGTATGTGTGGATACCCTTCATTGACACACGATGACTACGAATTCTATACGTCAGGCCATGTGTATGGCTATTGTATTGTAAAAATGGTTTAGATATATCATTAAGCATTCATGTGTTCAACTATGCACCTCCACGCATTGCTATTACCTTAACATTCAATGATGTCGTTGGGACACCAAACAAACGAGAAGTCACAGTTGAGCTGAGCACTAAGTACTACTAAATACTTGAATTAAGCATTAAAGAATCTATATCATCCAGCTTTGTTACAGGTAAAAACAAGTAAATTTTTTTATGGTGTCATATACGACCCATTGAGCTGAAGTAATGTGATTTTGGGTCAGGTATGACCCATTAGGCTTTGAGATGAATTGTTAGTGCGACATGTATTATTTACAACTAGCCTATGTGTAATAGTAATGGGGATAGGAAGTAAGCATATTTTAGTTTTAGATGAACCAGTAGGATTCTTTTTGTAACGTGAGAAGGGTGTGGACTATTCAGAGGGTGGGGGGAAGGTAATTGGGTTACGCAATTTGTTACAATTACCTACAGGACATGCATTGCTTTGGCTGAAGACTTTATATGAGTCCTATACTGTCAATTGTGTTTGATAGCCAAGGCGTCAAACTCGAAGAAGCTCCAGTCTCGTACACCAAACTCTGGGGTGGTTAAACAGAATATCCATTTGGTTAACTTGGACGTAAGAATTCAGCAAGACTTTCGAGACACTTTTCTAAGTGAACGTATTCTGTATTTGTAAACGAGGATTTTTGGAAGACAGGTAGTTGGTCATGAACTACGACATTGCCATTAAAAAAAATAGCACATAATCAATCTCTTAAATGTTTACATAATTCCAATTGATTGATATTTCATAAACTGTTCTTTCCACTGATTAAAGGAGAAGTGGTTTCCTCTGTACATATAATATTTGTTGCTAGTATTTGTTAGTATGTATTTTTGATTGTGTATTTGTGTATAATGAACCTATGCTTACAATATTGGTTGTACATTTACAACAGAGTGTAATCCGGTTTCTAGTTTCTCATTGAAAAATGTGTCTAGTCCAGTACTCACAAACTTGAGGTCAACTTTTGACTGGTAAGTCATTAAAGTATACATGGGGAATGTATTTATAACAGTGATAAAATTGATAGTCTTAACACATTGACAAGTTGTGCATACAGCCTCTAGGTAGTCAATTGTAATGCAAACTAGATCAGAATGTAATACCATTGGAACGGTTTCTCGAGTGCGGTATCCTTACATCAACCCAAGACTGATCCGTATTACTGCTAAGTCATTGAGAAAAAATGCTGCACGTGGATTGATGATTTCCATCAAAATATGAGGACGCTTTCAATCTCCCGTCTTCCTATCTCAATGTGTAACAGTTTCTTCATATGCTATTTTTACACATTCACAACAATTTGAATATGTATGGAAATGAATTTGTTTTCTTTCTAGTGTTACAAATAAATCTTGATACAAGCAGCCTGAGCAATATACAGACGATTCACCAAGTCCATATCTGCACTTGTCAAGAGCGTATGAGAAAATGGGAGGAAGCACTGTAAGCTTTCCAGTAAACTTTTGTTGTTGTTATTTATTAGTATCGTTCAGTTTTTAATGTCTGGTGGAGGGGACAGAGCTTCTTTGTTGTAAGAAATGCACTGTTACGAAGCATCATGCAATGTCCGACTGAGGGTTTTTTCCTAGAGTTTCTTGATGCTTGGTAGAAAACATTTATGTTGCTACCAGTTAAATGAATCAAACTATTCGCGGGGAGTAGAACTTTGGTTTATAATGTGATGTAATACATATTTTGAAGCACTAATATTTTCACTACATCCTTCGAAAAGACTGTGAGATTAGATCGGCTATCCTCTAAATTGCGTCATCACTAATTGCTACAAATATTGTTTCTATATGTTTTGTTTATTTTATATCAAGTCGTCAGAAGAAAGGATGGACTTTATAAGGGCACAGTTCCCTGATGACATATCACCTGGTGAAAGAATGTTTGCAAGTAAGCCTGAATTTGATCGATTAATCTGAAGTTAAATTCCTATTGAAAGTAAACATTTAAGATAGATACCGTTTTAAGGACGATGAACGAAAGCAACATGTTGCGGACAAACATATACTGACAAGGGGCGTTATTCAAAAGCTTAATTACTACAGTAAATATTCGAAATACACAAGGCATTTACAGAAAAGTTATTAAAAACTTATTAATTAAATGCTTCAAGGCTGGGTAGATGGAGATTGGAACAACTCGGAAGGGCCATTTCCGGCCATCTGGATGATTTGAAAACATTTGAATTTATTTACGCTGTGACCCAACTGATGATGCGCTCCTCTGTTTAGACCTGCCAGTGCCAGTACTCAGCGCGCCACAGTACTTTTTGATCCTGTGACCTTTATTTTAGCTTAATGGGTGTAAGTGTCAGAAGTCCGTTTGCACCGTGATAGGTCTACTGAGACAGGCAAAGATGATCCTTTGTAGGCAAAGAGACGGTATGTCCGATCCCCTTAGACCTCTTCTTATGCTACGGATATGTGGACTGGTCGATTTGTAATCCTGGCTTAATCCCTGAGGGTGGGACTTCTCCTTCCCTTAGACTCTTCCCACAGGACGGTGGTCAGGAATCGAAATAGGAGTCGATTTGGCCCGATCACATATAATCCTGGCAAGCCCCTTGAGGGGGGGGGGGGGGAAGCAATAGTCAATGGGCAGAGATTTAGATGCAGTCGTTCAAATTTAATATATTGTATTTAGATTCCTATTGACTTTATCTCCTTCCAGGATATCCTTGTGCTCTATTCAGAGATATTCATCGACAAGGATTTATGTACGTCTCAAACAAAAGTGTGTACTTTTATTCCAATATCTTTGGCTGGAGAACTAAGGTATGAGTATACTACCATTTTGTTATCGATAATCAATAATCATGTCTGTCGATGCTCACGTGACAATGCTCACATAACAATGCTGACATAAAAGAGCCTTGTAATGATATACTCTCTAAATCCGAAAAAGCGAGGTTAAGGATGTTTCCAAAATTAATATAAGAGTAAATATTCACTCTAAATCAGTCAGAACGACAGAATAGAATGACCGTTCTCACTCCTTAAGATTGAATATTCACACTTAACTTTGGAGTCATCTCTCACTGACTCTTAAGGCTCTTAAGGAGTCAGCAAGTAATATTATGATAGATAGCATTTGTTTCTCTTTGTACAAGTTGAAAAGAGCGTAGGCAGCTGCCTTGTCTTCCGAATATACAATATTCATTATGAAGATTATTGTTCCACAGTGTTCCCACGTCATAACCAATACTGCTATCTCTGTTTGATAGGTAGCGATTCCACTGAAAACTATCAAAGCTATCGTGAGAGAGTACAGCGTTTCAATAATTCCTAACTCCATCAAAATTACTACCAAAGATGGCATGGTTCGTATTTTGTCATACATCTATCCAAAATACTTATTTAAAGCTGCAACTAATCAGTTTAACTGTAACCATTTTTTGGTGTGTCGTCAAAGCCTATGTTTCAAAGTCTGAACTCTATATGTTACGAACGGATAGCAGATTGATTAATTTAATTTAAATGAGAATTAACAAGATTTTGCATACTTTGGAAATCTGAGCACAAATCGATGTGTAACGCTGTTGAAGACATTTATCGAAAACGATAAAGATGGAAACCGTCTGGGTTATCACTGCCACTCTGCTTAACTATAAAATTTAATAAATTACATGTCAGTAAAGTTACTATAAAAGTTCGATTATGTGAGTTTGTATATTTTCACTCTTTTAATTCGTTCATGACAAAATATATATATATATATATGTTATGTCTTTCAAAGTCAAGAGGATTGTTCAATTATTACAAATCAACTGTTATGAATTCAAACACAGGAATACTTCTTTACGTCGTTCGTGTCAAGAGAAAATGCCTACGTCACGCTCATGGAGGTTAGTTTTGCTTCACATCGCGCGAATAGTTTCTTCACAATCACTTTTTATTCAACCGGAAAAGGTCAAATGACTACTGTATATCAAAAGTAAGTTTATTCACCCAAAAGGTGGAAATGCCTCTCAAGAGGAACATGCACTAAGTCCATGTATACCGAGCGTCAACTCCATACACACACCTCACCTCACAGACTCTCAAGTGCTTCCTAATACAAAAAATATCATTTCATAATGAGTATTTTTTGCATTTTTTCGCACAATTACATAACATCAAGGCTCATTTATTATTACCTTATCAACAGGATGTAAAACGTTTTGCCTTCCAATATCTAACCGTTTGAGATATATCATTCGGAATTATGGCTGTTACCAATGTTGATGAATACCATCAATATGTTGTTTTCTCCACAGAGATTCAATAGTCTTCAACAATAGAAAACATTAAAAGACCCAGGTGAGTCAACAAAGCCATCCCTCATGACGTTTTGCATTTATCTTACAGTTTTTGCATTGATGTCGAATCACATTTAGACTGTTACAAGGCAATCCATCAATTAATCTGAGTAATTACGTTGTTTTACCAATTCTATCTATTATTCCTACACATTGAAGATCTTGTAACAGATCAAACGTTACAGCAAAAGACATGGTCGTCACTTAGGTCCGTTCTGTTGCATTGAATTGACACTGAGTCAGTGTGACGTCATAGATCAAAGGTCGAAGATTTAAGATCAGCAAATTAAAACTACAAATTTAAGCATATCTTGGTGTTAGAATGTCAGAATGTTCACATACCTGTGCATATGTTCAAAGTGACTGGGAGCTGTAGTGCTAAATATATCCCAAAGCAAAGATAAAAAACATATGACATAATGTGTGGAATGTTGTGAAACGGTTTGTCCTAATTTCTCGTAAGAGGACAGGGCTGACTGTGGTAGGGTACCGTAACATGCAAAATATGACGCCTTAGTTTCTTTGATATCTCAACCTTTTTTCCAGATACATACAGATCAATTAGGCAGATATTCCAAAACAGATTAACCTGCAATTAAATGAGACCCACCCAAAACCAGATACATCATGCTCAAACAGAATAACTGAGACAACAGACACAATCATTCATTTTAGTACTATGAACAGTTCAAAATTACATCTAAAGTCTTCTCACTTTTCATAAAAATAAAGTACTTAAATACACATTGTTGTAATCACAGATAATTATGTAGGCTTATGTAATTTTGTTATTTGATATTTTTACTTCATTGCAAACAAAAGTGGATATGGTTGAGTACATGGTACAGTAGAAAACGTTGTTGCACCTACATGCTTTCGCTCTTTTAAAAGGCTGATATTTCCGAACTTTCTAAACATTGTAAATCAGGCAAAGCCTGTAATCACACATCTAGAAACGCCGTAGGTCCCCACTGTATACTGCCCTAACCTTTGAGTAAGCGGGTATCGAGATAGAAATTAGTGCAATAATTCATCTCAACTTATTTCCACCAGTGAATAGGATACAGAAGGAAAGATTATGCTTTACCTGCAAAGACGGTGGTGCCTGATATGGAATTCTTTTCTGTTCGTGACATATTCTGAGGCGACCTAACCGATAAAGATTGATCAGATATGGCTACCAGTGATGGAATTATCTCTCCCGTTGATACAATCAAATACAATCAAATTATGTTCACCAGAATATCCCATTGATATGTTTCTTCATGTTGTCTGTAAAGGGAATGCAATATCGCTTAACTGTAAGAAAACTCTCATCATGCACAGGTTGTGTTTACTGCTCTTTCACTGTCTCTAATGTAGGTATAACTTTTCTAAACTATTATATACATGTATGTTAAAATCATCTTTTGATTTTTAGTACGATTTCCAGAATGCAAACCAGTCTCGTAGATTTTATGATTTGCAGAAGTAGTTTAGAAGCTTTGTGAATCGTGTGGCATTAGTAGTTCTTTCTTATTTTATTGTAGAACTTACAGAGTAATGTAGCAGAGGCTTATGTTGTTTTTTAACGAAGTTATCATTTTATAGTTTTTCACACACTGAGAAATAAAATGAGAGTTTTAGAGTTATAAAGACGTTACACTACTTAGAATAATGGAGAAAGTGGAAAGTCACAATTTTCAGCCAAAGGCTCTGTTAATGCAAGTAGTGGGTGGTAACTGTAATCCCATCAAGTATGCGCGTTAGGGTGTATGCAATGTGCAAGAAGATACACTTAATGTAAGTCTGACGATGATATGGCCTTTGCAATATTTTAGGAGGAGGAAGGGAACAAAAATGAATAAAATCTCTTCTCTCACGTAAAAGTTAACTGACCTCTAACTTAAAATCTAGCCTCCTAAGGTACCGAACATTGAAGGAGTCATGAATGATCGAAATGTCAGTTTATTCATATATGACGAGAACTTCTACAAGACTTTGAAAAGCACACTACTTTTTACGATATAGTGTGAAAAGTTTATGTTGCAATGCTACTTTTCATGTTCCTTTTGTACATGAAGGTCACCAATGACCAAATATTTGGATCACAAGGTAGAAGGAAAAAGAAGGCAAGAAAAGGATCAAGTAAAGCGAATAAATCAGAGAACAGCAGCAACAGTGAATAATTATTCCAAAAAAGGATTTTTGCCAAATCAATTGCAATTTTCCACATCAACTTGTAGAGAATTAGTCGACTTTCACATGTAATGCGTTGGTCAAAATTATGATGGACCCTATATTTTGAAAAATAAAATATCAAACCGGTTGTGTTTATCAGTGTGTAAGTGGTCACCCTTCACTAATATCTGATCCTAGCAGTCTCTCCATCAATGGTTCCAGTCCGATCTAATCTAAATATCGACAATAAGGAGAGGTTTATTTCGAAAGAGGTTCCTGTATTTTTTCATACCTATCCAAGGACACGTTCATCCAACTTTCGTTCACCTACCGGTGGTCTTCTTATGCCTGAAGGTAATCAGAGGGTACAGTCAATTTTGGAATGTTCGAATACGTTAGGTACCAACAGTGATTTCTTAAACGAATAATTCATTGCTTTTACATTTTTTCAATCATTGTGTACCTTTTCTGGATTTCCATTTTGAATAATACAGATTGCTAACTCTAAAGCGATTTGAAGTGCTTTTTTAGTGTAAAAGTTTGCTGCTCTTTGCGGATCGATTTCAGTTACCTCTAACAGTTGTCTTGCACACCAAACAACACGGTACGTGGATCTACGCAGCGCTTCGCATACCTTACAATGGTACACTCAGATGTTCACACCTCGTTCACAGATGCTCTTAGTCAGTGTGGTCCCGATTAATCAACTGACTACTTTGAGATCACTAATCCACAAACTAATTATAACCTAGTTAGTCAAATTTATTACTGGAGGAGCCATGTAACTGGTTTAAGTTTTCTGCAGACGATCTGCTTCTTTGGATTAGTTACAGAGCCTAACAAATTCGTGTTCTAAAGTATGTTTTAGACAAAAAGAAGTCACCGTTTAGCGGCAGCTTTATAGTTGGTATGTTAAAAACGAAGACTTTAAAAACGAAAATCGAAGACCTTCCTGGGCCTTCCATCTTTGACAATCGAAGACACTGGTATAAACGCCGACATATAGCGAATGACATACTTCAAATCGATAATCGTGCTCAGTAAATGCATAGCGCTATTTTCTATTGATTTCGTGTATACCTATAAACGTTAGCGTAGGGTCTTTGTTTTTCGGGTCTTCGTTTTTAACACACCCACACAGCGATGTTAAAAACAAAGAACTTAAAAAGGAAGAACGAAAACCGAAGACTTACAAAATGGAATTGCTGCCGTCTTGATTGGTTACCAGCATTAGAGACTGGAGCGGGGTAATCATACAGAGTGATATTTAATACTGTTGAACGCTGAAATGACTGCCCCGTGTCTAAATTTAACCGCTTTTCGGGACCCTTAACAGATCTCGCGGACGAACACAATCTAATGGTAGTATCAGACCGTTATAATGGAGGGGGACCCTTCGCGCAATCACAGAGAATTTTGGAAGTCCGCCCTCCACATAGTAACACATTCCATGATCGTGCAAAGGTCACACTGCCCGGCCCGAAGTGTCAATAAAGATATATTCCGTTTAGAATTGCAGCGGGTGCATTCATCTTGCCTTACTTGATGTTATAACGTGTGACACGACATGGAGGAAACTGTTGGACAAGATTTTCAAGCTCAGGTAAATTCTCAAGAGAAACATCTCCTAACTTATGCCTAAGGTGATAGACATAGTCTTCAGAGTATAACGTCTGTTTGGCTTTATCTACTTGTGACGCGTTACATGAGAATGAACAGATAGGTCAGAAGCCTATGCTGGCGTAAACTAACGGGAAGGTTCTTACTATTTGCACTGTGACGCATGGCACATTTCGGAGATAGGAAAGTGTAGCTTATTTAAGAGAACTTAAGTGTTCATATGATGTTTTCATAATTGTACTATTAAACACTTCATTACAAACAAATAAAAAAAAACATTACAAGTTATCTGAATTATTAAATATCTTAATGAAAAAGCACAATAACGTATTTAGATTGTAAAAATTGACTGTTAGTTGAAGGGCATTAACGACAAACGTTTTTAGGCTTGAGTAAAGGCAAAGTCTTACGTGTGAATTTGGAAGTGGTTGCATATTACTGGAATGGTTGTCCAAAGAGTCAATGTTCGTATTAACTTTAGAAGTACATGGTTTAATTGTAACTCCAATTTCAAATCTGAGTGTTTCAATCAGCAGTATGAGATCTTACGCTTACACTAGGCTAGCTGCATTCTGTTGCAATTTAGAGATATTTCGTCGTCACAGGCGTACGGACTCCCCTGTGCTTGGGAGCGCAAGACCGAATAATGTCCGGAAATGATAATGCCGTTTGTCCACATATCCACAGGTAAGGACACATCTACAAGTTCGAAAGGAGGGAACTGACATGAATGTATGTTCGAATGGATCTAAGTTAACAACATATTAGATTAGGCACCCTCAAATAGCTCGCGCGACGTGGCTCGGAGTGCCGAGCAGAAAGTAGCGGGAGAATATTGAAAAGTTGAACACTTTTAACTACGCTGAAAAAAATTATTTTGTCTTAATGGGTTAATTCCCACAGATTATTTTAACCAACTTTTCACCATTTTGCATCTAAACCTTTTTTCAAAAGATTTTTAAAGAGGAGGGACCCTCCCTTTGAACCCCTCCCCCAGGACGACGATCAGTGGCGCATTATATCAAAAATATGTAGTCAAGTGGCACTTCATCATATTTAATTTGAGAAAACTTGTATTAGATAAACTTCATTGTCACATGATATTAATATGCTACACCCCCTTGGTCCTTAAGATACTTCAGGATAATGGCCAAGAACCACCTTTTCCTCCACCTATGCAACCAGTAAAGGGCTAGTCAAATTAGGAAACCCACTGTAGATAGGAAGAGTAGCCAATTTTTTTCTGGCCTCAAAATTGTGTCAAGTCGAATTACTGCATCAGGTAACATGAATGAAAACAATGCGAGGAGGGAGTCGAATGACTGTAGAACTTTCTACCCAGTGAGTCACCATCGGTAAACAATGTAAGACTTTATAGTTCAAGTTTTAATTACATGCAATGTTTAAAGGTCGTGTGACATGAAAATGACATTTTGAGGTATTGGGTGCGTTAGGCATTCAAAATGTTGAAAATAGCCACAAATTGCGTCAAAATCCGTCACAAATTGACAAATTTACAGGCAAATTAGTGTCTTACAGCTGTGTCATGAATAACCATTGTCTAAATATGCAAATTTGTGATGTCAGGAGAGGGACTCCCAGGATATGTCTTATGTTAATCCTTTGTTTATGTAACCTTTATTTCAAGGTCATTTGAGAATTTTATGTGCTCAGAGGGTTTTATTTTGGAAGCATGTGTTTTCTCCTTCAAAAATATCGATATCACACGCCAATGTGAAACTCAGTAATTAAGTAATTAAGAGGCAAAATATATAGGGTTAACAAAAGTAAAACTGACACTGTGCAACACTCCACGTCATCTGTTTTGCATTTTGTTCAAACTTTGAAAAGTCATATCTCAAAAACGATAATAGATATAAACAAAATTCCAACCGATTTTCACTGAGGCTTATACTTTGTAACGTTTGCATGAAGGAAGCTCTTCTTTGGAAGCATGTCACACGTCCTTTAACAGATACTTACTAGTATTGTAACTTTCTCGGTGAGTCACTGATATTGTAAATTGATTTCTGACCAAATTGCAGGTCCATGCTGCCCTGAATGACCAACTCGAAGAGGAGAAAATTTATACAACATTGAAGGCATACAGCGAGTACGGTAACCTTGTACACTACACTGCATTACAGTAGGCCTGCAATGTTCGAAAAGACTGTGTAAATTCACAGGCTCAGTGGGGACAAGAGTAACCTCACCATTTTGACGTTATGCACAAAGCGTGGGCAGAACGTACAGTCCTGAGTAGTCCGACACCGTCAAATGAGTTTCTGTATCTGTGTGCTATTACTGTATGTAATTGAAAATTGATATCAAAATGTAATCAGGTCATGGCTGAAGGACATGTAGAGCTCCGACAGATCAAAACTATGTTCACTTACCGGGGACCTGTCTGCCGATACTGGGTATCTGATTTCCCTTTTCGGGAATACAACCCATGTGAGACACCGTACAGTAGTAGTTGTGTTGACATTTGGAGGTAGCTTTCTTTTTTTTTCCATTGCGGAATATGTCAACGTTACCAATCAGCCATTTAATCACTTGTTGTGCCTGTTTGTACTGTACATTTAGTGTAGTTTAAGTGAAAAATCGTGTTTAACAATACGTCAGCTTGTCATACAGTCCAATGGAACTAACTTTAATTCAAAAGTCAGTTCAGAGACCCCAGTACAGTACTACATAAACCAATCATGCGCATGGGTGCATGAGCACAGCAACTTGGATATCTTCCTGTGATTTGATAGACCTAGATCTGGAGGTATGGAGAAATATATTGAAGTGACCGTGCAGTTGAAGTTAAGTATTTGTCTATCTTGGTGTCCTTGATGTATTACTCATGTAGTCCATACCATATGTCACCAAAACTACTGTAACTGGCATTCTGTACAGTAGATGTAATTTTTTCACTGAGTCCCTGGATAGCCAATTGAGCAGTGCATGTTGTTGCATGCAGATACCAGACTGAAAAAAAAGCAATGTCGATCTCCGGTTTTACTGTATTCCTCCGCCGGCGATTTACCGCGGTTTACCCTCGTGGCTTATCTAGCGGATAACCCACGGTTATGGAATGGGCCAATAGGAGTTCATGATCCCAAGTTTATATGAATTTTATTTAACCACTGCATGTATTTTACGATTGAACACTTCAACTGATGAAAGTTCATTTTCAGTACAGCTATCCTGTGAGCTCTGTTCAACGTTGTCCCTCGATCATTTTATCCATTGACGCCTTCTCTAGATCCATTCATTACTCATGCACTTACACGCAACCACACATTCTCGCTTTGTAATGAATTCGTGATTGATTAAATGTTTTGGCATAGAATTAAATTTTTTCTTATGAAATTGAATTGTTGCATCGTCTTCCAAATCATTAAACAATCTTGCTTTCCAAGCTAGTTGTTATCATGAGTGAGTGTTCCTCCTCTGTTAATTGATGTGCACATTTTGAGTTATTTCAGCTTTCTTCAGCATAGATGAAGTACCATCATTGTCTGCGTCTTCTCTAAAATAGTAAACATTGTTAACTGTTGTTGTTGTTTTGCTTTTCATTTCACACTAGAGCATGCTACAATCACCCACAACTTCCGTAATCAATGTGGCACACTTCATGGTGTTAGATTATGCAGTTGGTCCTGAAAGTTTTCCTGTCGTTAGACAAATGTGTAGCTGGGCACAGCCTGGTAAGTTAATTGCCCAATATTAAGAGGGACATAACGTGACAGCGAGATGTAAAGTTATCTTAAATTGTTGTCTTACAAAATGCGACTTGCATTTACTTGACAGGTTGTCGAGATTCTGTGTTTAAAATAACTTGTTATCTTGACATTTTTTTTTGTCGAGATAGACCGACTAAGGCCAACTAACCGTAACAGAAGTAACTTGCTATCTCAACAATAGTTTTGTTGAGATAACAAAGAGATGCCGAAATGGGGGGTTAGAAATAAATTGCTATCTCGACAAAATTTTGCTTTTTGTGGAGATATAGACTAACAGTTACACGATATCTTTGAGAAATTTGTAAATCTGCTGAGACGCAGCGTCACAAATGTTATATATTACACAGTTTTGTGGCGATGTCAAGTTATTCTAACCCAATAAGTCACACATTGACATCTCGTTGTCGCCTTGTGTCCGCCGTTCAGTATCGTTGAAGAAAGCCTCTGATGGAGTTTTCATCAGAATGAAAGAAATGTCGTGCTTACTGTGCGATGGCAGATTTTGTTCACTGAATATCTCTAAATGGTTAGTACAATCATTCAGTGCCAGGAATGTTTTCTGAAATTCTTCTGCCACTGTACATATGAATGTCGAGCCGTCGAGAGTAACATCGTTACGCTGTTCATGGGCACATCAATTCATTGCCGCATTCATAAACTACTGTTCATGCATGTAGGTTCCAGTGATACCTCTGTGGTGCTCTACTGTCAGCCAAAACTTAAGTCCACGGTATTTCTGTGAAAATACCAGTCTTGAGTCTTGTGCGAAAGCGTTTATATAGCACAGACCTACTGTGTTTAGATTTACCAGAATTTAAAAATATTTTGCCAAATGCACAAAACAGTACATCATAGTAGAAATAAGACCCTGATGATGTTTTATAGTGAGCTGTTTGCAAACTGGAGCAATAGAAGACAGCTTTCAAAGCACGAATTATCTTTGACCAGATATAATTAAAAGGCAATGTTCTTTTAAATGATGTGACGTCAGTAGTAAATATACCCTCATGTGACAAATTTGGAGATGAATCTGCCTATGTTAAAGCAAAATTGAGGATTCTAACATTCAACACTCACGGCTGTGCTGTAATAATTCTTTATTAAGTGTGTTGTGCTTGAATGACCCCTCCCCTCCTTTATTTGCTATAAACTAGTTGTTTCTTATAGTCAAATAACTAAAATTCCCCGTTCCAATTAGCACACCAAGTTTGTGAGCCAAAGTAGATCTGAAAATAAATTAATATTTTGTTCCTTGTCTCAATCTCCCAGTCATTTTGGCATCGCCATTATCATCATAAGTCATGCAAAGATGTGCTTTATTTTGTACACAATACATTTTCCATTCTTTCAGCCGTATCGCTTCTTGTTTCATTTTTGTTACTTTCAGCGAAGAGACATCCTTAGTCCTTCAAGTTCATTCACACCACAATTTGTTTTTGTGTGAATTGTGTAGGCTATATCAATATTCTCTGAGGGATAGAGTGGTTAACTTGACATTGATTAGATGTTGGCTTATACTAAAAAAGAAATCTTCATTTGTCCATTTTTATTTTTTTGGGCTCGTTATTGAAGCTCTCAAAATGTGGAGAATTTGGTTCGCTCCCTCCGAGTCTTGCTGGCAGATCCAAACAGACTTCATCTCTTTGAGGCAATCAGGCCGTTCGTGGCTGTCAAGCACCAGATGAAGTATGACAGAATCTGTCCAACAGTACCGGGGTAAGTATGCACGCTTCTGACAAATGCATTTACATTCAAAGTGAAAGGTATATTCACCAAAACGTACCATCTTTAGGTTTTCCGCAAGAAGATGGCGATAAAACTTACACTAACAGTGTAGCTAACACTTCTAAAAGTGAGGCCAGTTTTGTACATTCTAAAGTGCTGGACTTCCCAACCTACAATGAAACAGAGTTGAGATCTCTATACTCTTGTCAAGCTTTCAATGAAGGCAAATCAACATGTAAACAGAAGAACATTGTCCTCTGCAGTAAATGCCCAGTATATTGAGTACACGTACAGAAGATCAACGTCCATTTTTGTTTTCACAGTACACCATCTCTTCAGACAATGAATGTCTCTCTGCTGGTGTGTATGTTTTCATTCTATGTGCACTCAACAGAAGAAAAGAAAATGGCTACACACAAAGGCAACAAGGTGTAGAGCGTATACAATATAGCCAAATTAGTAATTTATTCAATTGAATAGCATGTCTTGGTTTACGTACAGTGGATATACATACCACATTGTTCTATGTAGAACACATCATCTATTTGGATCGACTGATAGGTTTGGGGGTTGGTTTTATTTTCTTGTTTGTTGTAGTGGAAATGTTTGCACTGTCTGAACAAAGTCCATAGATTAAGTGCACTTTATATTTGCACACAGCTAAGTTGATCGATCATCACCTACTGAGCTTGCAAGGGATTATGCAGCTAGCATGCCATATATAGCAATATAGTTATCCAGCCATGCTCATGCTTGTTCATAAGTGTGAATGACAGTCAGACTATGATATTTGTTATTTGAGTATAAATCCTGCCTAGAGCATTCAGTTCGCAAGTACGAATTATATGCAGGTTTAGTATACTCAGCTGATTTAATTCTTCGTTGAACTTAAGAAATAGAAACCAATAATTTCATCCAAACATACGTCACCCACAGAAACATTTGACAAACCCAATAAAATGTGTAACACATCTGAAATGGCTACCATGGTAGGTTGATGTGAAAAAGAAACTAGTAACTGCATGGCCAGTCTTACTATAGAGATGCATAGCCTAACCTTCTGGTATACCTTGCACTCCTACTCCAGGGTTCTCGCCAGAGTTATTGTCAGTTAAAGGGGGTGGAGCCATTGACGTAATCACCATAATCCCTCAATAGGCACGATTGGATCGCTTCAAGGTGCAGTAAATTTGAACTTTGATATAGTCTTGTTCAAACGATTTGAAATAATAAATGACATGTGACACAGTTGCAGTACAATCATGGAGGCTAGCATCAAGTTTAGTGGTGGTCCTACATAAGCGGGTATACTGCCTACCTACAACTGAGGGGGAGTTTAAACGATCTGACCATAAAAATGTCGGGAAAATGTTTAGATAATGTTACAAAGGGACAGTGACAGACCTGCATACTGTATGTTTACTCATGTTTGCACTGATGCTGAAAATAGACCCACTTGTTTTAGTTGCACTCTTACTGTTGTTTATCTATTACAATTATAAAATCGTTGGTGTTCAACTTTCAAACTGGGCGGAAAATTCCAAAACCGAGTAGGTACATAGAAGCAAAATGGCTGGCTCAGCCCAGTTAGAACGGGCTGGCAAGAACTCGGCACACAGCAAATATTCGTACTAATCAAATTAGGGTGGGTAAGGGAAGTGTAGTTTTAGCGTTACGTATTTTTACACAGAGATTTCAAGTGACAGACACATTTTTCCATACTGTAGGTAGATCTTTCACTGTGATCTAGTACAGTATATAAATACAGACTGCACACTATATTTAGCCTTTTTGTGATCCATTGTGTATGCAAGAAATTTAATTAGTTCAACAGTCCATCAATTAGGCATAGTCTGCATTAATCAATGCTTAAAACCCTGACATTGGTGAGACATCATTAAAAAGAAGATAAAAGCCATTTTCCAACTGACTGCTTGTATTGAACCACATACATCTAGAGAACTGGCACACCAGTATGAAATCTCAACACTCAACTTTTTAAAAACTTACCTCAAAACTGATTCTTCGATAAAATGTTACTTTGTCCAGTTGTGTGTGTGTGTTAATGCAAAATTAACAAAAATACACATGGCAAAACAAAACTAATATACATGACAATGCATAGCACCCAAGAAGTAATGAAACTAGTATGTCAATAATGTTCTGTCAATTGAGGAAAGGGTTTTGAAAATTGTCAATTTTCTTCCAAAAAGAAGATTGAACAACAGTTACATCAAATAACCTACACCACTTCACATCTGAAGCATTGCCTCCAACATATTTACAATTGGCCTATCTTCAAAATCATTTAGAGTTAGGAATGGATGAACTAGGCCTTTTTAGAAAAAAAGTACGAAGAAGACAAAAGTAAATACATCTTTTTTAGGCAAAGACCTTACAAATTCATTCAATCCATGTTAGCAGTAGAAAACACGTGCAGCGTAACTGCCGTAAATTAAAGTAATCACAACACTGCTCATTGCAACAAAGCATTCCTTGTTCAAACTAGAGTATTTTTCTTAAAAATATACATTCATATTGATATATCAACCTTTTTCTTCACTCTCCTCCAGCCGTAAGCTGAAGACGATCCGTTTGATGAGGAAAGGCATCGAAGACCTGGGATTTACGTTCCGCGGTGGCCTTGACTATGGGACAGGAGTCTTTGTGTCGAGGGTGGACCCCAAATCTCTGGCTGAGATTCATGGACTAATGGTAATTGACCAAGAAAACAACTTTTGAACCAGTGAGATTTTCTAATCTAAATGAATACTTGAGTGCGTAATACATTAAACATGTCTTATGCACAAATGCTACGCTCATTATTTCTTATATGATGAATAGACTTACAATGCGTGGACCTAACGCTACCGGCACACTAATTCCCCCAACTTGACTGCGACGTGATGCAATTCCTAGTGACTACTCGTTGCAAGTGAGCCCTTAACCAGTATTTAACAGTTTGATTAATGATTCAGTCGGATAATATTCCAGCGGCACATATTGAACTGACCACACTCGTCCTTATTTGCTGCCGTTTGGCATCCGTACATTCGACAGCTTTCCAACTTGCATTTTGATTACCTATGCAATGCTAGTCTACAGCCACAGTCGGGTCATTGACAGGTGCACCCTGACCCGACGTGAGTCAACTCAGACATCGCTGTTCTCAAAGTCGATCTTTAGAATCTTGATTAAAAGGGATTCAAAATGTGTGTAGTGGAAAGACTGCTTGGTAAATTTTCACCATTGCACTGCGTGGTAATTTGTGTAAAACTTTAAAACTATCATACATAGTACAGAGATACTTGGGTGGGTGGGTGTGTGTGTGTGTTTTTCCCAAAGGGTGAGTTTCCTAAGCTTTTTAACGCTTTCTTTTGTCACTCACAGTCTTTTCATTTCATACTCTGATTGCTGTAAAGGAGGATGTTACACAATCCCGATACGACTCGTATTTACCATTTTTTTTAAAAAAAAACATTAGGGTGAGATTGTCCACGTATGACTGGTATTCTTGAGATTTTGGCAATGGTGGTGTGCTAGCGACCCCTCGAAATTGGATGGGATTAACTCAGATTTCAAATTTGGATTCCTTCACCTGCCACGCCCATGATTCGGAATTTAACCATTCACATTTTACCATTCACACACAGCCTGGAGATCAGATTATTCGCATCAATGGCTATGACCTCTCTCAGGCTCTACATTCTGAAGTTCTGCTGCTTCTGAAGATACGCAATCAGACCCTGGAATTGAAAGTCCGAAGTAAGTATGTTCACTTACTGTGACTACGTTTGACCTTCCACATTTTGAGCAAACTCGCCTGGGAAAAAATGATTCATTTGACGTTACCATGTTGCAATGAATTCTGATTCAGTGGAAGAAATGGTGTAATTGAATTCCTCATTAGATTCTTGGGTTTCATCCTGCACTTGAATTCCTCATTAGATTCTTGGGTTTCATCCTGCACTTGTAGGGGTGCAGAGGGGTATTAATAGATGGAACAATGAACTCTGGCATCTGGCAACAACAGTCATAACACCTACCACTGTGACAGGATATACAGTTAGTGTGATAATATACGGTTACAAAGCAATTGCAAGTCATAGGTTCCAATTCCTAGACTTCAAATTCCTATGTTTCAAGTATCCAGCAGAGGTAGACACACATTTAAGAAAAATATGAATTTAAACCATCTTTGTGCAAACTGAGGCAACACGTCAGTCATATCTTTGACTGTACCCATTTCAATTTTCATTGTATTCGAGGATCATGTTTTCACCTAATGTGTCAAAAGAGTGCAAAACAAATTATGTAAAGGCCTTTAACACAACTGCATGTAAAACTAGGGAAGGAAGCTTAGAGAGCTGCAGCTAAAAGAGACATGGTGACGAGAGGATTGGGATATTCCTTACAGCTGGTGTAAGGCTCCGTCGATGTTCTAAGTCGTGCCCTTGGTTTCAGTATCCATAAATGATGAGCATTTCCCCGAGGGAAAACACTCTCATGAAAGGTGAACTAACTTCCACGTGAAAAGGGACAAGAAAGTCTGATCTTGTTACATTCTTGTGGTTCACATGGTCAAAGTAAAACATAAATACAAGTAATATAGTTAAACTTAAATTGTTAACATTAAAATTATGAACATTTAAAAAATCGATAGAATATAAAAAAAAATCGGTCCATAATTAGTACTAATTTTGGTAATAGCTCAAAGGAAATCTGCCAGCTAGCAATATGGTGAACTTTCAATCTGTTTTTGGTAGAATATTTACAACTTTCAGCCAGCGAATGCCATTTAATTACTTACGGTCAGACGACGTCAAAGTACCCCCAGTTTGAACCCTCATCGCTCAAACTGAGTGAGAGTTTTCATGCAACAAATTTTTCTCATGGTTCCTTTCAGGGCTCTTCCAGTCTTTCTGCTGAGTCGTGAACATGTATCAAATGAACTGTTCTCTCATTAATCATTAAGTGAAATGAGGGAATTTCAAATCCCTCTCTAAATATTTTAACAAGGGTCAAATCGGTTCTGACATTTGCTGATCACCTCTCTGTGCAAGACTATTGCAAAAATACCAATAGTTGTCATTTCGGTTATTAGTTCTTTGGGGAATTTGGCAGTGATGCCTTATGTAATGATATCTCCAAGAAAAGCAAAGGTACCATAGGTAATCCGTGAGTGAAAATTAAGATTCCATGTATCTCAGGGTAATGCATATTGAACCTAAATGTATCCTGGTTCTGTGAGTTTTAGCAAAATTCTACTGGAGGTGTTCCCATCATTTTTTTTTCTTTTTTGAACTTTTTTTTGAAAGGAATGGGTTTAATGCCAGTCAGGGAGAAGGCAAACGATGATCTGATTTGGACATTTGTGGAAGGGAACAAGTCTGAGGCCGTAAGTACTTCATCCCGATTTGCATTTGTTACAGACTCCTAGTACTACTGAAAAGGAGGTGGATGCCCAAAATTGTAAAGTCAAGTAAATTTGGTACGTGGAGCAAATAGAATTTTAAGTCTTGTAGGAATGAATTCGAGTTTGCCCTTATGATTTCAAATATTATCCCTCATTTTGTTTCATCAACATTGTCGAGTAGCTAAAGGTAATGGCATCTGAAGCGATAAAGCATAGCAACTGGGAGTCACCGCTGTAAAATTGTAATGTATGAACCGTAGCCGCTTCTCTACACTTGTGTGATTGGGCTGTGTCGTTAAACAACAGTCCTTCCATTAACAGTCCTTGAATTATGAGTATGTTATTGCATTCTTTTAGCCTCACATCCCACTCCCTTCCTAGACCTTCATATTCCTCTAACTGTGTACAGTCATAAGGAAACCGCAGCACATATAATTTGCAAGTATCAATTTGTCGTTTAACTCTGTGAGTCAGGTTGCCAATCTCACAGTGATTTTCCATTTTGTCCCTTGACTCCCCCAATGTAAAAGCAAGAAAAAATGTCATTTGCAGTTGATGACCGACCAGTTAGCGATGTTGACTGATGCACCGGTCCTCAAAATCATACAAAAAATTTAAAATTAAAAACCTCTAAAACAATATTATGTGTTATCTGTGCTTTCAGGATGAGCAGTTGGAAAGAGTATCAGCCATACCTCAGGGAAGTAAGGGGGACAGCGATCGTAAGGTCCACGTGACCCTGGAGGCAGGCGCCAAGCTGGGATGTGGTATAGGTAGCAACGAGGATTGGGGCCAGGGAATCTACGTATGCCGTGTAAGTCCCGGCTCAGTTGCTGACACTCTTGGATTCACGGTAAGACTTGAAAAATAAACCTTATTATTGAAGGGAAGTGATATATAAGACTGATTTGAGTTACAAATTGTACCAGCAAACTAATGAGGAGGGTCAAGCTGCCTCATGTGTTTGAAATGATGTAAATGAAGAGGATCAACTGATTCCAGATAGTTGTAGCATCTAAATTAAAGGCTTAATTCTCAGTTGCTTTAAACATGTGCTGCAAATTTAATTTAGTTCTTTGGTCTATCTTCAAGTTTCCTTATATTTATATTGCTTAAAGTTATTCTTGTATTTTAACATATTACGAAAATACTACTTTGGATTAGATTAGATCACTGTGCATCACAGACAATACATTTACTCAGCTGCTGACACCTTTGCCCTCTTAATTCCATCATGTCACATAATAACAACAACAATTCCAGTAGGAGGGTGGCAGTGTTTTGATCTGCAGCAAATTTGAAACGCCAAAAGATTTTAAACCTTTCACACTTACCTGCTCTGAAATTCACACTACACAGCATGCACAGGTACAAACACATCATTCAATAGAGAATCCAACTTTATCAGTCTGACTCAGTGCTGGTCAGTAAATATTACTTTGTGACGTCACTGCTCCTTTCGGTACGTTTCACTATCTTCACCAGATGCAAAGTGGGCCTTATGTTACTAAGTTTATATGGCCCTTGTATTCTCTCCATCCATCTGACCCGTATTTGACGTTGTACATTAAGATTATATATGTACACTTTTCGTATGTTTCTTATGAGGACAGGTTGGAGACCAAGTGATAGAGGTCAACGGAGTCAGCTACATCGACATATCGCACGAAGAGGCCGTCATGAACTTGAAGACCAGCAGACACTTGACTGTCATCTTGAGGTCTAGAGAGGTCGGTTCTTATTTACGGTATTCTAAGTCTGTCATATGACAAAGATTGCCTAATATAATTCGATGTAATAACATCAGTTCCCTCAAAGATAATGGATCATTGCCTGGCTACCTGCATTCTGCGATATATGTGTCGTCATGTCTTTACGTCACTTCTGTTTGTCACTTTATCCTCTAATGTGTGATATTTTTACGTTTTCTTTGTATTTGACAATTTTTGTACTTTTCACATATACTTCTACACTTTGGGATCATGTAACTTTCTTTTGGAAGTTTCCTAAAACGTTTTACCAAACCAAATCGCAATACTTGTACAACGAGTAAAATTAGATTTCATTAAAATAGCTGCCTTTGTTCACACCGCAGTGAACGCAAACTCATTACTAAAAAACAAATGGCAAATGTGTTTATGGGGTCTTGACCTAACAAGGGACAGATTTTGCTCTTTACTCATCTCAACACTACTTTTGTTCGAATAATTGTATGAAGAATCCCTAACGACATTTTCGTTGACACTTAACTGAAACTAATCATTGTCTTTGTCAGTCACAAAAGGCTTTCTTGTTTTCCTTCTCATCCCTTCTCATCCCAGGCTCAAGACGGACCTATCGTTGCATATTCAAAACCTGTTGAAAAGAGGTACTATTAGATAGTACAGAGAGTTAGACTAACGTCGCCTATTGTCAGCTCCTTTGCTGTTAATTTAGCCTAATAGTTTAACAACAAAATTTCACTAAATCTTTCTCCAGACCATCATAACATGAAACTTATTCAAGAGGTTTATTACTCAAACGGTCTACTAATTCAAGATGGAGTCAAATAAAAACAAAAAAAAAGTCAAACGAATCTATCACCAATGTTATCACTACTGCATTCATATATTTTCCTATCTTCCGAGTATTTACTTTGAATGCATTCATTTTAAGCATCTTCGTGTAACGTGTTAAGCAACTACTGTTAAATAAGTGAAACAAAGTTACAATTATGTTTTGTAAGTATAAGAGACTTTAAAGCAAGACGATGATGAGTGTGGCGTAGAATAAATGTTGAGAAGTTTAGAACTAACAGTGGTCCTCTTATACAAAAGAAAATAATACAAGAAATGGAGAAAAAATAACAAAAAAAAAAAACGATTAAAGCAATTAACAGGAAAACTCATCATTTTTAGAATTGAGGGCAAAAGAAAAAGATCGAGATGATAATGTGAGAAAAGAAGTAGTGTGAGGTCTGTTCTGAGATGAACTTGAAAGAACTTTTTGTCTTGTTAGTGAAATTGAGCTCCTTGTGGTGTAATCTGGCAAATAATTTCCTTTCATAGTCATTATATTGGTTATATAATTAATCAAATACTGAGTAAACATTTGATTATAAAGACACATGAAGTTACCTGTAGGTTATTATTTATTATTATCTGGGTTGATTTTGATGAGCCTCTATGCTGAGCATACTACAGAATCGTAAATCGAGGTAGTTTTGCTTCTTCAAATTCGTTTCAACAGGTGGAATTTAGTACAGAACATTGTGAAACCATAGAAATCAATATTTTAAAGACAAACTTAAGAATAACTATCTGGATTTATGACTATGATAAAGCTTTTAGTCTCTGGAAAAATGTGAGGAATTTTGTGATTACTGTGTACCTAAAAAGAAAGTAGATCACATGTAATGACTAGAAAAGCCAAAGAGAAATAATTTGCACTGTTTGTTTTTTTTTACTTTGGTTTGAAAAAGAGATTACAAGTATGTACAATATTTCATCAGTTCATGGTGTATGAGGACTTTGGTACATGTCAACTTAAGTGTGTGCCTGACTGCTCACAGATCTTCAAGGTTTTCATACCGCATTATCTTAAAAGCCAACCGGAGCCTCTCAGTCAAAAAACAACCACTGCTGAGGTGAGTCCCATCCCTAAGTCTCCAGAACCACTCTACGCCTCGGTGACCAAGACTTCAAAGTCAGAAACTGACGGGAACTGGTCCTTTCAGAAGAAAGAGGAAGACTGGTGGACGGCAGATCCAAAGACTTTGGTAAGTCGAGAACTTCAAACTTCACACCAGCCTGAGTTCGACGAGTTGCTATTGATAAGTGTCTGAGAATTTTGAAGGGTACAACCACGTTACAATGTTAGTAGTTAGCATAACTAGTCATGTTTCACATCCAATAATACAGAAAAATGTGTCATTTGTGACCTTGTCCTGTACTTGCACTAGTTGTGTGCATATGGATTAGTATTAACGTGAAAACGTTTCTAGTCATGAATTCTCAAAAACCAACTTGAATCATTCATTTATACTTACTCGACCTATGTTCATTTGTATATGACGCTTAGGGATCTTCCCTTAATTGACCATTTGTTATTATATAGTGTGTGTCAAGGCCACTTGAAAAGTTTGGAAAAATGTAATGTACTCCACAAAACAACTCATTTTGCCCATTTGGAGTTTAGAACAAGTAATTGTTGGGAAGAGGTTGCATTTTCCTCTAAGACTTGTCAGAATCTGCCCTTTTACTTCGACTGACTTGTCTTGGAAGCCACTGACTTTGGAAGCACCATTGAAGGAAATAGTTTTCAGTTAATTTTTGGGCATGACGTACACACTACCTCATCTGTGAACCAAGATTTTTCTCAGCCATCCAACAAAAAGTGGTCTCGTGTTTTATTGTGATTGATGGAATGATACTCGGAGAGTAGTTGATGGATCATTTATACCTTATATTGTTTGACCTTATCAATTTGATGAAGAATTCATCAGAATAAGTTCTTTGGAATAGTGTGATCTGTGGATGAACTTTAGAAAATTTTTTCTTCTTTGCCACCTAGTTAAGGAAACGAATGCCAGGGGTGGTATTTAAGTTCCAGCCAATTGCATTAATAGTTACCATAGTAGTACAAAAACTAATGTTCCCAAGTAAAGATGGTGCTCTGTCAGATAGTGGTGAACGCAACACACCCTTTTCTTGACATTATTCATCTTCTTGTTTTGTGTTGTGTTTGATTGATTTTCAAATGTGCACAGATGCTTTTGAGGTGAGCTAAACAGAAATTTAGGTGGACTGTTCCCCGACAAGACCACCACCCCACCCCCACCGTTTCCTCCTTTTGAGGATCACGGACGAATATCCATTTGCTCTCGAAGCAGAGAGAAAGACTCATCTTCTTGTTGTGCTTTTCATTCCTTTGACGGCAGTTTAATCCCATTCAGATAGACGGGAGGGAATTGAAGAAAGTGTCTGTGGTGAAAGATGGCCCGTTGAATATGTTTCTAGAAGGAGGAAATAAAACTCCCCTGGGAGGAAAGATCGTAGTGTCAGACATCTATCCAGATGGCGCCATCGACAGAAATGGTATGCCGTAGTGATATGCTGTAGTGATATACATCTGCAAGTATGCATCTCACAAGATTCTTGTTTTGCAGGAAATGGTGTAAAAATTAAACATTCCTTGACGTCATTGATAGCTACAATTTGATATCTTTAAAGACAAATTCTTGAGTTTGTGTTCATGACTACTCTGGTCATTAATCAGGTCATTATTATCATCAGGTCATTATCATCATCAGGTCATTATTATCATCAGGTCATTATTATCATCAGGTCATTATTATCATCAGGTCATTATTATCATCAAGTCCTTATCATCATCAGGTCATTATTATCATCAGGTCATTATTATCATCAGGTCATTATCATCATCAGGTCATTATCATCATCAGGTCATTATCATCATCAGGTCATTATTATCATCAGGTCATTATTATCATCAGGTCATTATTATCATCAGGTCATTATTATCATCAGGTCATTATTATCATCAGGTCATTATTATCATCAGGTCATTATTATCATCAGGTCATTATCTTATTTATGTACCTAGACTTATTTTGGGTGTTATAATAAAATATCATGTTTTTTGGCATAAATGTTATTCAGGGATTTCCTCTAGACTTACAATTGACTTTTTGGTACGGATGTAACCTGGTTACAAGGACACCATTAGAGGATCCTTTAGATACGTAAAATGCTAACATTGTAACAACCACCGATTGTTTTTAAAGACCATGCGTGCAGTTTCTAAATTATTCTCCATTATTTTTGTGTGTGTGTCTTCTGGTGACAGGTAACATACACAAGGGAGACCAGATCATGATGTGTGAAGGGGTGAAGTTGGTTGATGTTCCCCTGGAGAAAGCTGAAGAAGTTTTCAAGAAACACATGTCGGAACCTTTGGATGTAAGCCTATAATTTCAGTTCTTGTCCCCACTCTATCTCGCTCTCTTTCTCTCTTACTTAATTGTTGCTGCATTTCAAAGAAATAATTATGACTTCTTCAGACCATTTTGTTACTTCCAAATGTAGCTATGTGTAAGCAGGTTTTTATTTCTGAAGCTGTTTACCTCATGCATTCAAATTTGTAAGCAAATGATAAATAGAAAACTGACTGGCAAACTTGTGAAACATCTTGTATGAAAAGAAAATTTGCATTTGGCTTGAATAGCACAAAAAGGGTGGCATGACATGAGCATAGTATCCCTATCCAAAAATTTGTTTCCTTACTATGACCTAGTGATTGTGACTCAATTGGTTTTCATATGTACTATCTAGTTTTAAATGTACAAGTTACGTACAAAAAATCCGGGAATTTGATGTCAGTATCACAGTTTAACATTTATGGAATTGTTACAGTTAACAATTTATGACATTATCACAGTATTACCGTAGGCTAGTATCAAGTTTCTAGTGTACATGTTGCCCACAAGTAGCTGGGCATTTGACGACATCATTGTACTTCAGCAATTATGGAATTATTACAGGTCACTATATATGAAATTATTACAATTCAATATTTAGGAAATTATTACAGTTTAACGTTTCTATGAATCTTTCGAGTAATGGAAATAGAACTAAAATAAGTGAAAATACATGAAGCAAACTAAATTTGGTGTGCAATTTGGGGTATCTTACTGGAAAAGCCAGAATTCCATTTTGGTACTGTTGGCACTCTGGCTGCTAACCGAGTGATGTGTCTTCTCTTTACCAGGGCACAGAAATACTTCGACTCATCGTTGCCTCTTCTCCACCAAAGGATTATGAAGATGAAATGTAAGACGACAACGGTTTCCCCAAAGTATTGTTCCAATTTCAAGCTTGTCGTCTGTTTATTGAGTTGCTTTTTTTTTACTTTGAATTGCATCCTACTTTGAGCTGCATATCTGAATTTTCCTCTTGTGTGCTCTATTTTTGTTAAATTGCTTTTATGGTTAAAAATTACTTTTAGATTGGCCTTCTAGTAGAAACGAAATGCATGGCTTTACACACACACAAAAAAAAAGAGTTACAATTCATTCAAACCTTTTATCCAAAGCTTTAAATAGCTTTGACTCTCTTAGCAAGAAGCAGATGAAAAGCATTGAGTCCATCAAGAAGAAAATTACGTAAAATTACTAACATATCTCTGTTGTCTTACGTTATTATGGAAATGTAGACAGTTTTAGGATGTGATTTAATTCTTTTCAATTAAAGTGTAATCATCATGAAAATGTTATGAAAATGGCACCTACGTCTCATCATTTCTCCTTAAAGTACATGTGACATGAAAAAAAAAAACATTTTGAAGTAGTGACCTAATTAAGTAATAAAAATGTTGAAAATAGGGACAATATTTATTAATATCCATCAGACATTGACCATTTTAAAGACAAGTTTCTGTTTCACAATTGCAGCATGAAAAAAACATAAGCCAAATATGCAAATTTGTGATGTCCAGTCAGGGACTCATATGATATGCCATCTATGTTATCCTTTGTGTGCTTTATTTAAATTGAGAATTTTATTTTCCCAAACGATTTTATTCTAGAAGCATATACGTCTTCTTTAAAAAAATATTGATATCATTTACCAACATGAAAAAAAAAGTAATGAAGTAATCAAGAAAATATCATATAGGCCTAATGAAAGAATTACCAATATTGTGCAGCACTTCACACTATATTTGCATGTATCCATCAAACTTTGAAAACGCTTACAAGCTCTCAAAGGTTACTAATAGATATAAACACGATTCTAATATATTATTGTTCAGGGTTCACTCTACAACTTCTGAATGAGGCCATCTCTTTTCTAGATGCGTGTCACTTGATCTTCAAATCAGTTTTTTTAGTGTATGCAACACAAACCCATGATGATGGAAACTTGTAAATCTTAGATTGTGAGAACTGACCATTCTCGATAGAGCTTTATATACTTTGCAAGTTGGAGGACCAGACGTTTTGCTTTTCTGTTAATTCAGTCACTTAATCAACAAAATACGTTTCATTTTCACTTACTATCACTGCTGTTGTGTAAATGAATGCATACCTGAAGCAAGGGACACCATAACTTGTGGATGTCAAAAGTTCTTGCAATTCCTCATTGGGTATGCTGTACCCTGCGAAGACAAACAAAGCACTGCATAGCAAAACTGGCTTTACAGCTGATATGTAGTTGCTTAACATCATACTTAAATGAAGAATCTTCATCTACAGGGAAGTCATCTTGGACAACAGAAATACAGAGGAACGTTATTGTGTTTATTTACCTATTCTTTACATGTATACCTCATAATTGATTAGTATAAGCTGTTCCCCTCAGCGGAATCAAAGGGAAATTGTGTATCATCAGACTGGTATCCATTCCCGGTTTTTTTTCTTTATATTCGATAAGGATTCGATAAGTTGCTTCACTCTCGTTGATACACCCATCAAACTTAACTCATCAATGACAATCTGTGTGCTATTTGTGTGCTTTCTATGTTTTGAAAAAAAAAAAGTGTTTTGCAATTAGAAACGTCTGCTCCAAAAGAAATATTCCTGTGTAAATACTTCGACAGATTCGGAGCGCATTTTTAAATTAATCTATTTTATATGTTACGAATTTATGTCTCCCAACCATCAGAGGCTAAATTGATCATGCCAGTTTACTTTCTTAACCTTTTCCAAAAGTTAGTCGTAGTTAGTCAGTTCGTAGTTCCAAAGTTCATTTACATGACCACTTAAATTAAAAGATGATGGACACCATACCCACACACGAGCTTAAAGTAATGAAAATTATTACTGTTTTAAAGTTACATTCAAATTAAAATTTTAGTGGGCATTCGTCGTTTCCAAGCATCATACAGCCTTCTTGTATTTTTATTTTTTATCTTTGATTTTTGCTTCAATTCTTTCCAACCGCTCAACCTGTCTTGTATTCATCTCCATTTTTACTCCATTTAAAAAACTATCATTTTTTTGAGGGGGGTTGCTAAAGTTCATTCTTCTAATGGGCTGATAACTTCAGTTATAGCCATTTTGTGTCAATATATTCACATTCATCAGCAATGGGAGAACTCGTCTTCACAACCATAAACACTGCATTTATCAGAGGGACTACTCACGAACAATATTTGTTCATTCCTGTGCCTCCAAGCACTTCATCCACTTCCCTTCACCTAAAGCTACCATCCCTCTACTGCTATTTCTGCTCACTCTCTCCACATACTGGTGTTAGAATAGTACACTGCGAATGATGATGACTACAATTTTCCGTGGTGGCATGCAGTAGCTGGTGATACATAGCAAGGACTTTTAGGACCGTAGCAGTTGTATGCATGCCGGCACTTGTGTGTTTGTGATGCCTTGATTGCAAGCCCAATATCTCAAGAACAGAAGCATAGTCTGATATGCCGTATGGTATGTTGGTTACTAGTGAGTACAAGAACCCTGAAATTTTGGTTTAGCCCATTTGAGGTAAGCAGAGGTCGACCTGAAAGCCTTGTAAACACAATCTTAAGAATGGAAGTTTAGACATATCATATGTATGTAGTTAATGTTGTTAATGTATTACATATCACGTACAAGACTTTTCTTCCTTGGAGGTCATATTTATCCGCAGAGTGAATTAAATTTACGAGTTGTTCCAACTAAACAATACTTGATGAATGACAAACCTCACGTAATTTATGTGGCAATGGTAGCATAATGTTTGTCATAGTCCAGCCAATTTTACTTATTTATTAGTTACTGCTAGCAGGTAGTCTAGGTTACACCATCAAACCTCACTTGATTCTTGCATTTTGCATTTTGTTTTCTGTGTCATACCCATACTTGCTGATTTCGAGGGCATACCTTTGCTACCTTTTTTCCCATTACCCTGCATTTAATGTTCAAAACAAAAAATGACCATAATTCACCCGACTCCAATCAAAGTGGAAATGAACTTAGAAGAGTACTATTTGAGCCAGCGTTGAACAAAGTATAACAATGACCATGCGTACATACCTTATACCCCGCATCTTTCATGTCGTTTTGTCCTGTAAATGTAGACATGTTTGAGTGTTTTGACCAAGACAGTATCCATTTCCAAGTGTACCATCCTATGATAGCTTCTGCCGGTACAAGGTGAAAAACTCCTCCCTTCCTTGGCTTTCACCGGCAATTTTCCATTTCATTTTTTTTGTTTTCACATAAATTCAGTCACCCTCTCGGGAGCATTGTTCATAGGGTAAATGGAGGTGACAGTCCATTCAATCAGAACATTCCTACTCAAGTAAAAGTGAAAATCGTGTAATTGCTCGAATGCTGGTTGGAGTAACACGTTTTCCTTAGCTTTTTCTTTCATTTTTTTTCTTCACAGAACCTTTTTCTGATCACGGTTACCGCAAGCTTTGCCACAAAAATTAACCTCCGCACACAAATCGACCTGACAGTCTCCGAAAACGCCAAGCACCGCTCTTATGTAACTAGCTATCTAGAAAATTTGCTTCGTCACCACAATACATCTGCTTTTAGAAAGAAACGAAATAAACAGTTTTTGATCATTTGCTACATCAAATAATTTTTTGATTTGGCACATTGGCAGAGTAGTGTAACGAAAAGCTTCTTTTTGTCCTCGTACTCATTCAATTTTTTTCTTCTTTCTTTTTTCTTATCGTTTTATCCTTGTAACATTTCTACTGATGTTTTGTCGTTGCACTTAAGCAAATAATCTATTAAAAAAAAAGAGGCGATGATAATCATGATCTAGAAATAACTAGTTGCTGCTGGAGACGAAATTGAAATTATTTCTTCTATGGTCAGAGATCTTGTTGCAAGAAGTATTTGCAATGAACAGGAATTTTGCAATGACATAATGACTTTGATAGGTAAAGTTTATTTCAATGTTATACGATTCATGACGTCAGGCAGTGATGTCTCACAGAATCCAGCGCTCTAAGGTGATGACGTTCATGTTTTTAGATCAATCCCTGTAAACGTAAACAACATTGTTTGTTTGCTTGTATTTGTTTTTTTCGTCTGTCTGTTTGTTTGCTTGTTTGTTTTTTGTGGGCAACTGCTTAATCTTTCTTCGATGAATGTAATGGAATGCAGATCAAATTATAGTTGAACACAATCATTGCATTGTTTGAAATTTCTGGGTAAAAGCTTCGTCATCGCGGTGAGTGTTGTTGCGTGTATTAGCACTTTTAATTGTCCAGCAAAACTGGTCACGTGTTAAATACGTCATATAGTAAATGGAAACGATTTAAGTGTTTGAAGGAAGTCATGTTAGTTGAATTGAGCAAATGTTTACTGTAATGAATATAGATTAGTACAATATCAGTGCTTTTGAATATTCACATCAAATGGCAGAATGATATTACATAATTGCAATCGAAATATAATATTATGAGTACGTCCGTAGTTCATGTACTAGAAGTGAGACGTTGTAGCTAGAATTGTGGAATCTATACCGTGCATAACTGTTTAAAGACAAACTGTTTGTTTTAATTATTTTGCAGTTGCAATGATCAGTAACACTTCTAAGCTTCAGTTCGATGATTTCCATCGCTTCTAGAAATTCATTCTTTCTTTTGTTAGTAAAGCTGTGAATGCCTGCAAAATGTCACCAACGTGTTCACTTATCACCTGTAAATGAAATTGTATTTCAAATTAGAATGAATTTCATTGGAATTTGAATTTGCAGTTAATGTTTGCAACTGTGGTATGATATTAAAAGTGCGGAAGTTATAAATATGTTGTCTCTTTATTTACAGCTTTCAAATTGTCTGAGCAGTGGTTAACAAGAAAATAAGGTGCTACCTTGAAAAAAACGCAAGTTCTGCCCCTCCCAACCTCTCCACCTCCCCAGCTCAGAAAGAAAAAACTTTACACAAGAACTACGCTAACTACCCTAGTCCAGAGAGTTTGTATTACCCCATGATGTAATATTACCAATCGGTAATATATTAACGATCCCTTATGCTATCCTATATTTTAAAAGTCAATCGCTTTATGTAATTAAAATGATCGCCAATGTTACAAAAATCAATCGCTTTTGTAATAAATTTATACGACTGGTGTTGTAAAAAAGAATCAACTGTTAACGTACGTTAATGAATTCTGGAAGTGTTCAAATAATGAACAATCTATATTCAACGTAGTATGGCGAGTAAAAAAAAAAAATATTGTCCATCTGAAAGCACATGCAGCGTAACTGCACATCGCAACTCCTCAGCCAATGATGCAGACGTGTAGAAACAAGTAATACCATATGGGTGGGGGGGGGGGGGAACCCAAATTGTAAGTAATAGGTCAAACTGAGAAGGGGGCTTAAGTATTTGGAACAAATGGGTTTGAAGACGTTTGACTACTTCCACTGGGTATTTAGGACCTACGTTGTCACCAACCTTTAATTATAAACTTCTCGCAGAATTAGCTAATGTTAAGTCTGTATATGAGTGAGATATTGGCGAATAATGGTTTGTTGAGCAATGTCAGATTTAGGCTAATCCCAATGTAGACCACTGCATGTATCATATGAATATTCATTGGGCATAAAACTATCCGATAGCAATCGCGTTTGGGGATAACAACAAACGAAAAGTAAGGATAAGCCCCCTTATCAGAACCATTGTTTTCTTTTTTATTAGGAGACTAGAACAATGGTAACAGCAATGGATAAACAGTGAGAACAAATGAGGCTAAGGTGTAAACATACATGCAGCAAAGGAGAGATCGCTCTACCTGAAAGCACAGAAGTAGGCCCACTTAACCAGTTGTGGGGGAATTATTATCCTCTATCATATTAAACTTGGATTCAAATCAAATGTGCGAGAACTGGACTAAAAATCTCTAGCGGTGTGTAATATCATCTTCCTGTCATGGTGTTGTCCTTTGATCATTAAAAGTCAGACAATGGCCGATCAATACGAACAATATTTACATTTCATGACTTACTCCGTAAAGGAAAAGTAAATTTTCACACATTAAGGGCTAAGTTTAAAGATCAGTCATCCTAAACGCACCAAAAAATTATATGAATCACAAGAACTTGAAATTAACGTGCCTATAGTAATAATAGGGTACTCCTGGGTAGTCTGACGAAGATATAGGATGAAGCAATAATACATTATACATTATGGAAACACAAATAATTACAGAGAAAGAAAAACGAAAAGAAACAACCAGCAACGCGATAACACAAATGATTATAAATATATATCGACATGTAGTGTAAATGTAAACTAAGACAACTTAGGAGTATATCACTGGCTCTGATTAAATGCCCGGCGACACTCCGTAGTGAAAATTATGACAGCGGGTGAAGGGCCGGAAAGAGAGAGAGCGAGAGAGATATGGTATAGATCAAAGTGACAAATCTCGTGAAGATCAGTCCGTGAAATACAAGAGAGGGGCAAAACAATTGTCGTTGAATAAAACATGAAAATACGTAGCTGTCGCGTCTGATAAATTGCTAATGATAATTTTTTTTTATTCTATCTACTGCAAGGATGGGAACGGTTTCTCGTTAGCTTTAAACATTCCTTGTTTATTAACACAATATCACCGTACCGACGCTGCGAGTTACTTTCAAGTTTGCGTTTGAGTACTAATGCGCAGACCTACCACGAAGAGCCGCTGTTGACGGGCTTTATAGCCCTCTACAGTCCATCCACAAGCTAAAAAAAAGAGAATAAAATATTTATGTTGAGATGTTGCGTGGACAAAATATGCCAACATTTATGATGCATTTAAAAAAAACTAAACTTAGAAAACAATGATACATAGCTGGTGATGCCGCTTACTGTTAGACAACTGAATCTGTTTTTGTTCTGGAGTGACTGACAGAAGATTCGTGCTACTTGGGTGGGAGATCTATTACTGAGGTACAAGTACACAGAATACACAATGACTTTGCAGCTCAACAATTATCCTGTATGACGTAATATGACGCGCAATACGCTTTCCGTAGGCATAGGGCAGATGGGCCTGGTAGAAAGCAGGCGCGCATTTCTAACATGTAGACTAACAACACACGGGTGACGAAACAGAGGTATCCAAGGTTTACGGGCTGAGATAGGAAGCACGCTTTCGTTAAAATTTCAGTGCAATGTTAGATAACTGGGACAGTGCTGTTTGCTGTTGTTGCTGTTGTGGTTGTAATCAATTTATATGTGCAGAGAATTGACAGAATACGAAAGGGATGAATGGTAAGAGAGAGAGTGAAGGTGGATTCTGTGTGTGGGAGGGCGGACGGGCGGACTGGCGGACGGACGGGCGGACGGGCGGACGGACGGACGGACGGGAAGAAGGGGTGGAGGGTCTGACGAAGATATAGGATGAAGCAATAATACAGGAAAAGAAGGAATACAAAAGACTCTACCTTCGGGAAAGTGTGTAAGGGTGTTGGTTTCGTCACTGTGGTAGGTATATCCGTTCGCTTTTGTCACGTGGTTGTTAATAAATAACCATTTAAGCGCAGCTTCTGTAAGAAATCTGGGGGAAAGGGAGAGATTTAGAATAAGATTGGAGGTCACGACGTAGACGGTTAGGATCGCTAGGCTGTAATTAAACCGTGCATGTATTGAATATTGTGAATAAAGCTTCTCGCTAGCTGCATGAATCTCTATAGGTGATGGTTTTGACAGTCTCATGAGATAGAATATTATCTATAGAATATTACCCTGTGTATATCCGAGATATTCACGCATGATTGAGCTCTTTGTATACTTTGAGAGGGTCACCAGAAATTTAAACAGATGGTTGGCACTGCGTTAAAACAACGGCGCGCAACAACTTTTTGGAAAGTTGGGCAATGCGTTAAGTGCCGATGCGCTGCTGATGTGCAGACAACCGAAGTACCAATCAATGACGTCATCACAATGAATTGACTGATTGTTGTTGCTTGAACGTGCAAACGTACGGTTTTGAGCTCACTTGACCATGAAGTATTATTTTGTCGCAGAAAATCTCAGACAGACGTAGTGGTGATCATGCTTCGGCGAGGCACCAGATCGAGTATTTGCGTGCTGGTCACTGTGTAAATGCGTGTCTAGAAGGCTAGGTAAGCGTCGGTGTGCTCTGCACATGCATAATTTTTATGCCCGTAACGGCTTCGCTAAGGTAGTGGTGCGTATGGCCTAGGATCTGTGCCACAATTCCTCCCTTAGATCCGCAAAAGCCTTCGAGAGAGCTCGTTGATGAGCCGGTCCGAGTTCGGTGCCAGAAGTGGGCTAGCTGACTTTCAATTGAGGGCTCCCGTCATTGCGGCGGGTCGATTAGGTTCGGCCGGAGTGAGTTGACGTTCAACGTTCAGTGAAACCATGGTCTCAAATGAGACGTGTCTCTCTTGCTAAAATTTATTTTTAGATTATTCCATAAAAAGGAACAAGGAGAAATGAAACAAAAAATAAACACAAAAATAAAAACACAAAAACAAAAAATCTGATGATGCAGTTGCAAAGACTCGGACAGACGACCATCTGGAGATACCCTTCTTCATTAATTTAATTTGCCATCTTGTAAAATTCTCTCCATCTCTCATTTTGCATTTTCATTTTTCACCTAGTTTCCCAACATTATCAACAACATGTGCCTAATTCTGCAAGACCAAAATCGTCCTTATCTCCTACATCCATACTTCAAACACAGTAAATCGTTTTCGGTGTCTCTGTAACACATTTGGAATGACAAAATTATTTCACGTGCCGCGTTCCAAAGACCGGCGTCTTGTGAAACAAGGAGTGGGCAGTAGTTCTGGGATTGATAAAGTTAAAATCAAAACAAATGATGCGAGGAGACTGTAGAGTGTAGAGAATAAAAAAAAAAAGAATGCCGTCAATGCGCGTTTAAATTTATTGCATTACTCCGCTATAGCCTTGCCTTTCTTTCTTTCTTTCTTTTTTTTTTCTTTTTGTTAACCGGAGGATACAAGCAGCTTGCAGAACTCTTCGAGGCTTTCTACATTATGGAAACACAAATAATTACAGAGAAAGAAAAACGAAAAGAAACAACCAGCAACGCGATAACACAAATGATTATAAATATATATCGACATGTAGTGTAAATGTAAACTAAGACAACTTAGGAGTATATCACTGGCTCTGATTAAATGCCCGGCGACACTCCGTAGTGAAAATTATGACAGCGGGTGAAGGGCCGGAAAGAGAGAGAGAGCGAGAGAGATACGGTATAGATCAAAGTGACAAATCTCGTGAAGATCAGTCCGTGAAATATACAGAGAGAGAGAGAGAAAAAAAAGAAATCGTTGCCTTCTCTGATAAGATACTGTGCAGTGAAAAAAAAAGAAACAACGCTAAATTAAAATAAAGGAAAAGAAATAGAAAAAGCCGCACGTTGCAATAACTTACACTAAAAAAGTATATGAATGCATGGATGGCTGAATAAAAATATATAAAGGAAATGATGCAGGTGCACATAATCTAGCAAAAGAAGATATATTAACGAACAGGAGAAACTAAGTTGTGCAAAGGGCAAATCGAGATTTGAAATGTACAAGTGATGAAGCAAGAAGTGACGAGAAGGACAAGTTGCATAACAAAGAATGCCAATACAAGAGAGGGGCAAAACAATTGTCGTTGAATAAAACATGAAAATACGTAGCTGTCGCGTCTGATAAATTGCTAATGATAATTTTTTTTTTATTCTATCTACTGCAAGGATGGGAACGGTTTCTCATTAGCTTTAAACATTCCTTGTTTATTAACACAATATCACCGTACCGACGCTGCGAGTTACTTTCAAGTTTGCGTTTGAGTACTAATGCGCAGACCTACTACGAAGAGCCGCTGTTGACGGGCTTTATAGCCCTCTACAGTCCATCCACAAGCTAAAAAAAAGAGAATAAAATATTTATGTTGAGATGTTGCGTGGACAAAATATGCCAACATTTATGATGCATTTAAAAAAAAAAAAACTTACAAAACAATGATACATAGCTGGTGATGCCGCTTGCTGTTAGACAACTGAATCTGTTTTTGTTCTGGAGTGACTGACAGAAGATTCGTGCTACTTGGGTGGGAGATCTATTACTGAGGTACAAGTACACAGAATACACAATGACTTTGCTGCCCAGCAATTATCCTGTATGACGTAATATGACGCGCAATACGCTTTCCGTAGGCATAGGGCAGATGCGCCTGGTAGAAAGCAGGCGCGCATTTCTTACATATAGACTAACAACACACGGGTGACGAAACAGAGGTATCCAAGGTTTACGGGCTGAGATAGGAAGCACGCTTTCGTTAAAATTTCAGTGCAATGTTAGATAACTGGGACAGTGCTGTTTGCTGTTGTTGCTGTTGTGGTTGTAATCAATTTATATGTGCAGAGAATTGACAGAATACGAAAGGGATGAATGGTAAGAGAGAGAGTGAAGGTGGATTCTGTGTGTGGGAGGGCGGACGGGCGGACTGGCGGACGGACGGGCGGACGGGAAGAAGGGGTGGAGGGTGTCCCACTGTTGGATACAGGAGCTTTTGTGCGAAAATAATATAAAAATTATAATCCAACTTCACCTTGTCCTGCGTAGCACCTCTGTGGTCTATGTCCCTGCATCCCGTTACTACTCTGCGTAGCTTCCAACAACCTCATTGTTGTCGCCCATAAGCAAAACATCCTGTAGTCTTGGACAAGACGTTGTAATTTTCATTCTCATTCTTGTTTTTACACGCAATTCTTGAAACATACCCATCATGCTGATTTAGCAGCGCCATGTTCGTCAGCTGTTTACATGCGAGCTCCGTACCCAAACGACTGAGTTATGCATATCCGAGGATCTGTCCTTGTGTTAAGTAGAAATCGGCGAGGAACCACAGAGGGCGCAGTCAGCTCAGAACAAAGGAAGTACGGCTTCGTGTGATACTACATTACTAGGGTCTTATTAAGACTAAATATCCTGCGACTGAAATACACTTTAAGTAGGATGTGCTGTTTGAAGGAATAAAAATAGCCTTTACGATTGATCTTCTATCATTTTCTGTCATTTGATACCAATGTGGATAATAACATGCCATGCCAGGTTTCTTGCTTAAAAGTTTCATTAATTAGAATATTAATTACGGTAGAAAAAAGAGCGATTTAGTTTTTTCGGGTAACAATTAAGCCGAACTGGACGCTGTGGTAAATGTGCGGCACTTCCATGTGAACACTGCTACAACGAAACGCCTACGCAAAAGCATTTCCTTTAGAAATTAGGCTATACGTGGACAAATATACCTGTGTACAGGAGTTTTTATAACTTTCAGCAACTATAAGAAGTATAACCAGTCCTTTGATGTACTTCGAAAAATGCAGGAATAACAGCACATCCTGCTTTAATGGTTTTTGTGTTTGTTCTTTTAGCACGCAATGTATTTGTTAGAATGGTCAGCTAGACACTACACTCACTCCTTTTTCTAAACTGGACATGTTGAATGTTCCTTTCACTGACACCCTCGTAGCGGGTTGCGGACTGTGGTTTAGTTTCCGAGATCCGATGCCTTTACAGTGGAAAACCTACTGCGACTGCCGTCGCATCGGACTTCTTCAGGAACTCTGTATCTTTTAAAACAAGTATCCTTCTTTCTCCATCAATTGCCTGAAGATATGAGAGAGTTCCAATTTCTCCAGTATCTCACTTAGGCGGTTTTTTTTCTTTGTTTTTGGTTTGTTTATTTTTGTTTTTTAATAAATCAATGATTTTGTTTTCGCTCAATGTATTGCCTATAGTCTGCAGGGGAGGGGGGGGGGGGCGGAATAACGACGAATAACTAGTGAGTGGCTAATTTAAGATCTGACTCTTGAAATGAGCTATGCAGATCACACTACAGAAATTATTATCGTTCTTTTTCTCTCAAGGAAAGAAACTTAAAAAAAAAATACAACAAATCGGAGGATTTGCGATTATGAGTAGTGTTGACAGTAGAATGCTATAAGCCGATCATGTCTAGATAAAGCGTGGACGATCTGGGCGATTCTTGGCGGAAACGAAAGTTATGACTTATGAAGTCAAGTGACGTACCAGTGAATCAAGTCTCAGGCTGCAGAATCATCGTTTTGTGTTAATGAAGATATGTATATATTGCTGCACTTAGATGAGACATGCAGACCTATTGAATACCCTTTATTTACGTTTTTTTATTTTTGTTTTTTACTCTCTTTTTGGGGGGTTGGGTGTTTGCTTTTTATTTCTACCAAATCAAATCTTTATATATCTTTATCTTCTTCTTATAACAAGGTCTATGATACAACAGGGAGCTTTCATTTATAACAGCTCGATGGAATATGGTAAACTTTCAACATGGTTTATTCTCAAATTATGAACACTCAAAAAGGAATGGTCAAAGAATAGGTATAATGTGTAACTTTTTGCACTTTGTACTCCCAAATCAGGTATAAGCATATATCTCCTCAACAGATTTGTGTTAAAATGACCATCCAGAATTTCCGTTGTCAAAAACAAGATAGGTTTAATCCCTGTAAAACCTTTTAGTCTAAGCAATAAACATGCCGGTCTTCCAAACAGAGATGACTTTTAGAAGATGCATCATTTCAATTTTTGAAACTTCGAATGAGCAAATTATTATTGAGCAACACGTAACTAAATTTCTTATTGTGACGAAATTATTTCCTGAAAAGAAGGCTATCCTTCTTTTTTTTTTTTTTTCAAGAATGTATCATGTTGGGTCCATTAATATTGATTTTAAAAGTAGGCTATGTCATTTTTTCTGTAAAAGCAAATGCCTTTTTTCCCATGTGAGGTCTAAGCTTGGTATGACGATTTCTGGCAAAGGCTGGACAAAGAAAGAAAGAAAGATTAAATCATTTGCATATACATTCGTTTCTTTTCTTTTTATTTCTGTTTTTTTTTCTTGCAGCATTAATTCTGTCGTATGTCCGTTGATCATGTTTACATGCGTATTAACTTCGATTTCGTTATATGTCGATTTCGGTGTATAGGTTCACTCCCATTTTTTATGACCGTAGTGACGAAAGCTAGGAGCAGAGCCCCTCCTAAATGGTGCAAACAAATCGTTAACTAAAGAAGGGCGGTGCTCTAAAGTAACAGCTCCCTTGTTAACCCAAATGATGCACGACAGAAACGGATAAACTTGTACGAATTTACGAAAAGTAAACATGTAGTCTTCACAAAGGCCATTGTTTCACACATATACATGCATGGAAACGTTCGTCTTATTAAATGCACGCTGCATGAAACCCTTGACACCTTGCATATACAGAACAATGGTAAAAGGTAATAAATTACAAAAAGGAAAAGAAAGTCTTCCTTTTCTTTTTCTTACTCCAATTCTAACTCTGTACTTCTTTGTACATTAATGAATATGCATTGCTCCTGATTATAAGTACTTCGCATAAACATGTAATTGGTTACACAGGGCTATTTATACTGTCATATGTGACGTCATATTTTGATTACGTTTAACGCTGGTACTGATTACAGAAACGAAGTCCACTGCAACCCATTCGAACAACTTCAAGTGCACGCATGATTGTAGCATTTCCGTCTGTTTTTAACCCCAACATACATACCTAAATTACGATTCCAACCCACGTCTGCAATGTATTGCTATAACCTGTTACACTCATGTGCACCTGGATCATGCATATATGCTTGAACTGTGACATGCTGAGGTACGTCTATCAAACTACACACTGGAAAATACACTTTACATAGTTAAGGTATTTATTGGTATTTTTTCCTTTTGAGCGTTCAGTAGTTCATCTGAAGATTCATGTTTAATTGTTTCAGATGCATAAATACTGAACGAGAAATCTCTTGCAACATTTTTGGTACGATGGAGACGTTTTGATGTTTTGTTATTGACCTATGCAAACTTGTCATCCTATAGACTCCGTTTTCCCAAAGAAAATCGAAGAGACTGGGCAAAACTGATATCCTATCTCAAAGTGAACTTTTTAGGTACCTTTACATTTCTGAGGTATTGAACGTTTAATATGAATCCTTACAAATTATTACATGATATTTTTTAAACTAGATATTGTTGATGTCAGTCCCGAGCCCATTACCCTCGTCGTGTTTGCAAACTTGTATTCATCGTTCACACAGCTTTACACCAACCTGTGGGTGTTGATCACAATTGATAGGTCCTTAATCGTATCAATTTGTCACAGAACTTACAAGCAAATACGCCACCATACTGTAGCAATACTAAACCCAGGCCTACTTTGAAAGGTTTATAATAAGATGTAGTCAAATACAAACAAATGAGGCATGTACGTGTGCAATACTATACTGCGACCTCACTCGGCATCTACAGAAAAAGTATCATCGTTTACTTTTCTGCTATTGCTTTCTCTGTACAGCTTTTGTTCATTGCGTGACCAATGTTTCTTGATAATATTTTTTTAATCGTTACTGAGGTAAGTGCCAGTTGACGTGTCTCCCATTCTTTGTATCATACATAGAAATCACAAACTAAAAAAATTTAGTCTTTTCTCGAGTTGGTCAATTATTTACAGTTTCACTCGATCTGTCTCGATTTGCAAAGACGAAATATGATTCACTGAATTACAGAAAACATGCCGTGACCTTTGAACTCACAAGAAATCACAGTAGTCAATTTGTCACGTTTTTCTGTGAAACTATGGGAGCTGATGAGCTGAACTGAGTTTCCTTTGTACGTCACTCATTCGTTTTCTTCCAGAAAGTTTCACAAAAACTATTCGACAACATATACTGAGTAATTTTTAAAAAATATTCAATGTCCAAATGTTAACATTAAAAGCACTTAAATTAAACCACAATTAAGAGATTATGTTTAAAATTATAACTTGAAATAATTAACTGGCATGGCTCTCTCTTTTTTTTTTTTTGCACCAATTCAACTTTTGCTCAGATATTCGGAAGGCAGGTGACACATCATTGTGACGTCATAGTGACCTCATGAATAAAGCCTGAGAGTCCATCCCACTTACAGGCACAGAGGTGAAAGTTCGCAACCAAGTTCGAAACGAATTGTCATTGGATGCTCTCCGGAAAAAATACACATTTTTTTAAAGTTTGCTTATACTGAGGAAGATGGAGACAAAATTCTGATAATTTAAGCATAGAAAAATATTTTAGTTCTTACAATTTTGTGGACTGGAAGACATGCAAACGAAATAAAAAAAAGTATGGAGAATTTAGTAAAATGAAGGCTTTCACAGTGTGTTTGAAAATGTCATTCATTATATTCCTGAGGATATGGAGGGTGACTAAAGGCAAAAAATAACAAAAACGTAATCAACATGGATGGATTGCAATAAATTACAGTTTACTTTAAGGGTTTACTGCTCTAGAAATGTAAGCCATATATTACGCCCCCTCCCCCTTTCTTATCAACCATCGATTTTCATTTCCAAGAGAATCCATTGGGATCCTTTGTTTGCCCTTTGTTCTCTCTTTGTTCCCTTGGACTTTTCTTTTAAGTTAATAAGGGATTCCGAAAAATGGATCCACGAATCTACGTCGACATTTTCGTAATTCGTTCTTGTCCCCCTCTGCCTTGAAACTGTGTTGAGAGGTTCCGGCTTCCATCTCCTCGTTGCCAAAGAAACCGTTCTGTCCTGCTTCCGTGCACCAAACGTATCGTCTCCCTGTCTTCCCAGTGCATCTGTGGTAAACGAAGACCAAAAAAAAAAAAAACTTCAAGAGACTGATAACTTAATAAATTTCGTATCTATCCTTTGGTGGTTGGAGTCATAACTTCGATTTCGATATTCTCATCAAGGTGTGTTCACTACGAACCGTATGGCTTGAACCATTACTACAAGACAGAAAGGACTAGAAATAATATCAACTCAGATCGAGGGTCTTTGACTGTGTCTTGCATCAGATCGGGGGTGGCCAACCTTTTGGAAGAAAAGGGCCGCATGGTTTTCAAGCACGCCCTCTATTATCCTTCTCCTTAAAATAACTGTAATGAGCTAAAACCTTAACGGAAAGCTTAATCAGTAAATCTTAGTCATCTTAAACAGCAAATCTTAGAAAGCATGCAAGCAGACATGTCCATGATAACGAGGTTGAAAAATAGGTAATTACGTACAGTGTAATTATGTAATGTGTTTCGTTATTTAATTTTACCTATTCTCTTTAAATTTTATAAGTATGTGGGCTTGGGATGGTGCCTTGGGATGGTGCTCGCGGGCTTCTTTGGGTCGCGAGGCGCAGGTTGGCACCCCTGCATCAAATCGTCATATGACCAATACCGTCTGTTTTTGGACTACTGCATCATGTGAGAAACGAGCGCGAAACTATACAAACGCATCACCAAAATTTTGCATTCTCGTAACATCGCTAAATACGTACCTGCAATAATCGTCCCTTCCATCACCGTTTTCGTCTTTCATGTAGAACGTGTCTTTCTCTCCAATATCGAATGGTTTTTGTGAGACATAGTTAAACTCTTCTTCACCTTCGGTCCCGGCAAGGGAGCAGACCAACTGATAAGACGTGCTGTCTGTCCCGATAATTCTGTAAAAAACACCATTAAAGATCGAGAATTTGAGATCAATGATAAATCTCAATAAAAAAGTGCAGTTATGAAAAGATGTCAACGGAGGGATATCATGTGACGTCACACGATTGCTCGCCGATGTGAAAAAAAAAAATGTCTGCTGCATGGAGAAAAAATGTTAAAGGAAAGAATCAAACCGAAATTCTCACCTGCAGAAGTCGTTGGCAGCCCCTTGACCTTGAACGTCCACCCATCCTTGAAATAAATCTCTCTCACCGGGGTCTCTAATGTCCGTTCTTCGCGGTTTGACGGAAGTTGTTTCGAGTGGTTCAGTAGCTGGCATCATTGTGCTCCCACTTTCGCCTTCACTTACTTTGGATGACATCATCGCGTGGGTGGTTTCGTCGGCCATCATTTCTGATTTCTTGGACATGGTGGACCCCTCCATCATGCCATCCGGTGTAGCCGTCGGTTCGGTAGAATCGGCCATCTCAGACGACATTGGTTTTTCTGACTCTGCTTTTGGGGAGGTTGTTGGTTCCAGAGAAGCCCTCGGTTCTCCTGAGGCTGAGGACTCGGGAGAAGCCATCGGTTCTGCAGAAGATGATGACTCCGCAGAAGCCATAGATTCTGGAGAAGATGACGGCTCGGGTGACGCCATTGGTTCCGGGGAAGCAGATGTCTCGTGCGAAGCCATTGACTCTGGGGAGGCCGATGGTTGGGGAGAAGCCATAGGATCGGTTGATCCATCCATACCCATAGGCGACATTGGCTGTTCCGATTCTTTTGAAGTCATACTAACTGGTCCAGAGGTTACTTCCGTTTCAACGGAACTTTCAGATTGTTCCGTCTTCACTGTCACCATGATGATGTCAGTGCTACCAGTTTTGTCAGAGGATGTAGATTTCATTTCGTCTGTGACCGTGGTCTCCTCACCTGACGTGCTGACATTGCTCCGCATTTGGCTTGTAGCTTCGGTTGCGGAAGCCATCGACGATCCTTCTTCATCGCCGGTCGTGCTCGCTCCTTCGGAAGGAGAAAGGGATATCGTACTTCCACCTGTGGTGATAAATTGCAGTATTCGAACTTTGTTATTCAATTGCGTAATAATGCTCTGTCAGACTTTTTACGAGAATTTTTTCTCGTTGTTGAAGTTATTTACGGGACTTAAAATGGTGCTTACGGAAATTTGAAAAGAAGATCATATTGTCTCGTTTGGGTAGTACTACTTCATAGTGATAAAACAATCCTAATTATAACCTGAAGCTATCTTTGGACCATTTTGGTTAGGGACTCATGATGCCATATTTTCTGCCCATACCTTATCCCCGATATGGAAGTGAAGTTTGGACCATTATGAGACAGAGAGTGTTGGCCTTTTCTTGCCTGCTCATTGTGGGATGAAGATCATATAATATTGTAGCTGCAAGTTTTCTTGAAGATTGTGCTAAATTGTCCTCGGAGGGATCATATTGCTGTCATGCATAAGCAATGTCCTTATACATTGTGTACATTTCTGAAGCTATAACAAGCCGTAACATTGTCTACTAGACGGTTGCCTGCATCTGCTGCTACCTGAATTGTCATCCATCGGCATGGGGTCGAGACTGGTGTCATAATGTCGTGTGTGAGTATAAAAAAAGATGAACTGGCAATACTGTGCTACGTTCCTTGAAGTGCAAAAATCTACGGTGTTATGTAATGCCATACAAAAGAATATTAGCACCAATCAATTCATAAAAGAGAAAGGTTTGGGCCAACTTACGACAGTGCCTCTATAAACGATATCTTTGTGTCGATCCAGCTCCCTACAGAATGGTTAATATGATCCTAATATAACTCATCCTACTGAATACACCATGAAAGGTGACAATAGCCTATACTAACATTTTGTGCCACCTTCACCCTCATCTAGGAATAATTGTTCAGCTCGACGACGGAAAGTATGACTTTCTGATCGCTTTATACTCTAGGTTAGGCCTAATTTTGAAGGTTAAGTGCGTCAGTACAACTAATGTCTCTGTATAAACCCTTCAAATACTGGAAACAACGATAAGAAACATGCACATTTGCAGAAGTTGACCAAAATAGCAATACGTGTCACAGTGTAATTATGTTCGATGCATAGATGTGCTGTAAACAGAGAAACACTGGAAGGATAACTACAGCGAGAGACATCGAAATATCATATACTTCGATACCGAAGGATACAGTGGTGCGTGTCTACCACAAAATTAGTGAAAATAGGAACGAAATAAGGAAAAGATTATGGAAACGATTGGTCAGACTTGTGCTTCCCAACTGTTTGAGAACATCATTTTTTTTTTTTTTTTTGAAGATTGCAAGTATAGCAAACTATTTGTATTAAAACATCTTTCTGTGGTGAAATTATCACAAAGATGATAAGTGCTACCTCTGATGTACCGAGTTGCTCTGCAAATTGACAAGCAGCTACTTTAAATTTGGCGGATTTAACTCTCTTTTTTTCCCTTTTTTTAAGAAAACGGTAAAACGCTAGAAAACAAGTTTTTATGTTTTTTTTTTATGAATGTCTGTTATCAACATCAAGTAATCACACAAAACAATTGATAAATTTGGAGACAGTTGAAACTAATTTCAACAGAATAAGTGAAATTACTGCTGATTAAGTTACTGATATTTATGTCATTGTAATATATACATATTCATTATTTTGCAAATCAGTAGACATGGTGTACATTCTAATTGGTCAGTGTCAACAGGTGCTAAACGTTGCTGTTACGTCACTGAAAAAGAAAAGAGAAATTCTGTTCGTGCAAAAGTTAAACCTTACGCTCGCATGAAGTGCTTTCGTAAGTGGTTAATGCATTTATTTTTCTTTGGTAACAATTAGTAGGAAAGAGTTAGTTTTACAACGCTTGTTGTGTGTGACAAGAATATAAGAAAGGCTTTTATTTTATTTATTTTTTATTTTGGTTACATGCATGCTGTAATTTAATAAGGTCAGATAGCAATTTAAAAAAACACAAGATGAGTTAGTCAAGATGAGCTAGGTGTGATATAAAATCGAGAGCACCGCATGCATCGACTACAAGACGGACAATAAAATAGATTAAAGTGATGGAAAGAGTGATACAGGAAAGGAGAAGGAGCTCGGTTAGTGAAAACATGAAACAGAGTGCTTATTTCCTTTAAATAGCTTGTAATACCATCGTATACAATAAGCGTAGCTGAAGCCATAGCCTTTCCATGTACGGACGAGGCTAAGCAGTGGTAATCCCCCGAATCCCGGGGATTGACATTTCGAATTATCAGGTTTGCTCCTTCTTGTTCGACCCTTTCATCGAAGAGTCCAAGTGGATCAACCGCTATTCCATTAAAGACCCACTTAACGGTAGGGAAGGGATTCCCCGTGACGCGACACTTAAATCGCACCGTAGTCCCACTGAGAGCGCGAGTGTCCACCGGTCCGGTTAGAATTGCCAGTGTATCTGAAAAATTATCTATTGATGTTTGGGAAAATAAAACTTATTAGAAAAATAAAAAAATGAGAAAAACAAAAAAACAATACGTGGAAATGTTCAAACCCGAAATGTTTCTATGTTATATCATTGGTTTATGTGATGTGGTTTTACTGATCTGCATGCAACAAAGTTAATCCAAAATTCATGCATATTCAAAAACTGATGAATGAAAGCAGCCAAATTCGACTCATGCATGCAATCCCAGCTTAGAAGCTACAAACGTGATACATGCCTTACGTTATTAAGCTGATGGAAATGCATTTCATAACCCTAACTCTAATGATGACGTCATAGGAGATGCATTTCCTTGTGGTTTGTGGCGTTGAGAAGAAACTCTGGGGTACGCATTTTAAACGCGAATTTAAACTTTTAGATCCCCAAAACAGTGTCCAGCACCAGGATTAAAATTTGACGTCTCAGGACGATCAGGTACACACAAATTACACCAGTTGATAGGATGATGTTTATGACACAGTTACCCCAGAAAATGCAGGCTTTATCAAACAGGTACCTGCTCTGATCTTTATGTATTGTCCATTAAAATACTCAACAACACAGTCAACGAACTCCCACAACCCTTGCACACACATTCCTCCCCTGTCAACTTTTTTCGAAATTTCCAGAAGCGCGCGCTAGAAAGCTGTGCAGCTGAAAATTTCTAATATCAAACAGATCTTTGAGTCTCGTCTCTAGGAGGTTAAATGCAATGCAGTCATAACCTTCAGGAAGGAACAGCTCTACATCCCTTCAGGTGACGGTCTTTAACTCTCAGCTGTCGTCACAAATTTACATATTGTAAGTTGGCAAGCTTCTTAATTGTTAGGCCTACAGATTTTTTACTGAGTTATTGATAGTTAGTACAGAAAGCCATTCATTAAAGCTATGTCAATGAAGAATGCATAATTAAGCCGTCATTTTTCTTTCCTCATTCAGCCATCTCTTCATCCTCTCTCCCTTAACCCCTCAAATTTGAGTCATTTTACCGTCGCTGAATTACTCATAACAACCACTGTCATATTGCAAACGTCACAGCGTATACATTGCAGAGGACATGAGCATGGTAGGTTCAAATATTATATTCTCCCAGACTCCTACTCCATCTTTTCTAAATCATACCTTCAACTTGTAGGGTGGAGGAGGCTGACATCTCTCCCATCTCGTTGGAGATTGTACAAACATACATCCCAGAATCCGTGGGAGTGACGTCACCAATGCGTAAGATAGTATTTCCTTCCTCCATGGTGATCCGACTGTCCTCTCCTGGCCATTCCTAAAGAACGAAAAAAAAAAAAGCCAATAAAGAGAAAGGATATTGACTGTTCTTTAGTTTCTCATACTTTTGTTGTTAAGACTGGTTCACCAAACATGGTGGAGAGATGACCTTAATTAAGATGTCTGGCAAAACGAAATATGCCCCACACATCACTGTAACAGCACAATTGAGACTAATGTACAGAGAAAAAATGTGAAAGACGAAAATTGAGAAAAAATACATAAAAGTGCACCATTTTGACACTGACTGATACATGGCAACATTCGATGATAACTTATAGTGTAAAGAAAAAACAACATGAAAGAAGAAACGTAAAGGTAGTGCGACATGCATCTAGAAAAGCGCTCGCTTAAAAAGTTAAAAATTTTAAAATTGTAAAGTGAAACCCTGAAATAAAATCCTTTGGAATTGTTTTTGTATTTGCCACCGTTTTTGAGACACGATTATTTAAATTTGATAACGATGACGTGGGGTGTTGCAGAGTGTCGGTATTTCTTTTGTATATATTATCTATACATATATTATCTCCTTATTACTTAATTACTACGTTTCACATTTGTAAGCGATACGAATATTTAAAAAGAAGTAAATACATGCTTCCAAAACAAAGCCTTTGGGGCGTATGAAATTGTCAATTGTCCTTGAAACAAAGGTAAAAAAAACTAAACAAAGGTTAGGATAAGACATTTCAAGTCCATCTATTGCCGTCACAAATTTGCATACTTAGTTCATGCTTATTTATGCTGCAAGTGTAAGACAATAATTTGTCTGTTAAAATCGTTAATATATGATGTACTTTGATGGAATTTGTGGCTATTTTCAACATTTTTAATCATCAATACAGCAAATATTAAAAAACGTCATTTCCACGTCACACAACCGATAAGGGATAAAACATAAGTGTAACATTCGGAAAACTGACCAAAAATATATACATGGCAACCTTTGATAATAGTTTTTAATTTAAAGAAGAACCAAAGAATTGAGTGACCAAACTTAAGAGACAAAGTGTAAAATGTGTACCATTTGATGTTAAATAGGAGTCCAGTTTCTAAAATCACACAATTACTTAGTGCGGTTAAACTTGTTGCAAAAAGCCGTCACCTATAGTTCATTTTTTATTCTATCCTACATCCATCACATCTTCAATTAAATGTCATTCTAGAGCTACTGCGGGGCAGGGTATACTAGTTGTCACATCCGTGGACAAATATGTGTAATTGAGACTAGAAAAGATCTGTGGAGTAGTTTTGAAAAGTCAATGTATCATGTGGAGAACTGATCAAAAATACATAGCAGCATATGATAACACATATAAACGAAAAGGAACTGAAAAATCTCTGAGATCCAATTAGACGTCAACTTGCAATGTGTAAGAAAGTCAGAGCTAAATACGTAAACTCCATATTCCACAAAGTGATCACCTACCTCGTCTTCGCCTTTAGACCAAGATATCATAAACGGTGGCGCTCCAGAACCCATACAAGAAAATTCGACACTGTCACCAACAGACGCAAAGTGTTCTGCATCTGGTTTCTTCAGGAATCCTGGCGGCCCTGTGACACAAAGTGAAACCGGAATTCAAGAATTTGCACGGTATGGTTTCGATGATGCAGCCCCCCAGTGTTTCTGTTCACAATAGTTTACATAAGTAGACAAAATTCGGCCCTGGTTAGCAGTTACATGTTCCGTCTGATATGTCTTAAACCAAACATTCTAACCAACGTGGTTCATAATCGTTGTATTTATGGAATCACTTCCAACTTACATTCTTTATATCTGTTTGTAAGGTTGTCACTGTTTAAGACCTTCACCAACAGCAGTAGGAATCTAGATAAGTGTGCTACACATGAGGTTAGTTCAAGCTTGCATTACTGAGATTTTGTTCCCTGTTCCTTTCCATATCCCTCTCCACTTCTTCCCCTCTTCCTTTCTTCTCCTTCATCTCCCATTCCATTTTCTCTCTCTCAATTCTCTCTCCTTCATCTCTCCTTAAACTCTTTTCTCTCCTTCCTTTGAAATTTCCTTCCAATCCCCTCCCCATGTCCTTACCTTCTCCTTCCACCTTCGTTTCCGTCTCATTCCCACTCCTATACCTTCCCTCTTCTATCTCCACTCATACATACTCACCTTCTACAATCAGATCTCCTACAGCCGTGTAATTACCGAGGCTGTTATAGGCGTAACACTGGTATGACCCGGTATCGCTCCCTATGGCTGGTTCGATGCCGAGAATACTGGTATATGTCGGGTAGCCTAGCGTTGTATTGACGATGGGGCCTTCGACTACGACACGACTGAATGAAAAATAAATTCAGAGAAATTGAGTGATCGATCTACTTATACATTCCAATTAAATATCGATTGATCGATGCATCTACACTACAATGAATTAATCAATTTATCACATTTTATATCTGATGAAGTAATCCATGTATATACTCATCTATTCTAATAAACACTCTTCAATTCTCTCATGCATTTTGAAATCCATCCAACTATCTGTCCACATATTATCCATCCATCTATTGTTATGGTTAACTTCAATAAATTCTTCAAGATTTCTTAAATCTCTCGAACATGGTCATTGTCTGAGGTGGTATCTTTGTATTTCATGGCGTTACGTAATTTCTGCGATTACCAAGGTTTGATAATAAGTTTGACAACATTTTGCGCTCTTCTGTTAAACTTTGCCAGGCTATAATCATTGTAAAATTACATCATATGAAAAGCAGCGTAAAGGGAAATTCACAAACATGGCGTACAATGAATTTAGCCTTATTGTTAAACTATTCAGGATCATTAATCAATATCTACAAAATGTTCATCTGTTCCAAGCATTATGTGCAAGATGAGTTTCAGAAGAAGCAGCGTGTTTATTCTTTAAAGTTTGGGTGAAGAAATTATTCTTGAACAAAATAACTGTGTTTCTGCCTGTGAAAAAAACCTATTTCTTGAAAGGCCACTGTCCTTCCTTTATTGAATAATCTATCATATTGTGTCCAGAATAGTTGGTTATGAAAGTCTGATATATTTCTCCAAAGCGCCATATTTGTTTACAAATTTGTCCTTGTGATAATGAGTTAATAGGTAAATTTACTTTTCATCGGGGAAAGGTCCATCCAGCCGTCTCCAGGAAAACTCTGGTTGGGGGTTACCGATTGCGGTACACACGAAGAAGGCTGTCTCGTTCTCCTGGATAGTTTGAAGCGGAATATCCTCTAGTATTTCAACCGGCCCTGCAGGGAGAAATGTAAAGCATTTTCAACTTCAAATCCCTTGTAAGTCATCGATTTGCAATAAATAAAAATCTACTTTGTGTGTTACTCTGTTTGTTCAGTGCCGAGAATCCTCGGATCTTGGTGAAACCGTTTTCCCAAAAAATGTACTTAATAAAGACGCTAATTTGTGATAATGATAAACATAAAAATAAATAATAACAGTTATAACATACGGTACAAAACAAACGTAACAAACCCTGGATTAGTCAATCTAATGGATTTTCATTTACTTGCAGGCCTTTAGTGTTTCATGTAAATTACGTGAAATGGGCCCAACAAATGTTTCTAATGTTTTAAAACACAAAGGATGTGGAAGTCGATCGTCTCCGAAGGGGGGGGGGGGGGGGGGGATGTTAGAGTATTTACAAAATTATCACGTTGAAGATGAAAGTGCGCATTGAGCCTTGTTTTCAAGATGAGGGGACGCTGTTGTATGAGCACTATTGACATATATTGATCAGGTTATTGCTTAAAGCTGACGGAGAAATTTATTGTTGTACACTACCATTAATTTGAACGTCTACGGTGTAGTTGGCGTGCCCGGCCTGGTTGATTGCTACACAGTAGTAAATACCTGCGTCCGAGGCATCGGCGCGTTTGATTATCAGCGATCGTTTAGACCCTTGTCCTCTACGGTGAAAAAAATGGTTAAAAAAAAATCAAGATGCAGTTACTGTTTTCTCACACTGGATCTAATTTTTCATCGAGACAAGTTTGTCATCAAAACGTCTTCAACTAGTTTCATTTATTGAACGATAACATGGGTGTTATTATTGAGTGTTATTATTGCTTCTGGTTCGGGAGGGACGGGACACGTTTGTAAACTGTGATGTGAATCAACAAATTATCGCATCACCAACATGCCGATATTTGTGGCAAAAAGTCATTCTTTTTCTTCTTTTTTGTCATGCACATTGTTGCACAGAAAAATATTAAATTGTGAAAATCGGAACACGTTTAAAACGAAAAAAAAAAAAGTTGAAAAGCAAGTTACTTCGATTTGACGTTCTTGCCATCTTTTCGCTCCCATATTATCGTCGGTGGCGGTACACCTTCTCCTTTGCATTCGATAACCAGTTTGTCGCCCTCATTGACCAGTTGAGGCGTAGGTATTGTTGCTATCGTTGGAGCAACTGTGGGAAAAGCAGGCTTTGACCGTGGAGTTGCTTTCAACTAAGGAATAGTATATGTTCTGTTTCATCCTCCTTTAACGTACGATCCTCTACCATTATCTACACCCCCCCCCCCCACACACACACACCCTCTCCTTGCCCCTCTGCTCGAACCCATCCCTCCCTCCTTTTCAACTGCATATTTCTCTCTTGGTGAGGAACCAAGCCCAGTGAGACGTGCGTCAAAACAAATATCAATCCTAAATATTGCTTCAATTGGTTCAAAATATCATAAACGTCGCAGCAGCCATGACTCTTCCCTTAATTACAAAATTAAGTAGTTCGGTACAGATTCTACCCAAAAAAAGGTTCATACGTTTTTTTTTAACTTCTTTGCTATTGGCAGTCAGATATATTTCTAGGTACTTCCACAAAACGATGGTGTTAAAACGTTTACGAATATTGCAATGGTTACAATCAACCAAATTTGTATTACCTTGTTACCCGAAACGTCAGCCATCTTCTCCGTGGGTGTGTGACGTAAATAAATCCATCGTGCAATGTACGTTCACTTACTGAGACATTTTACATCATTTGTGCTTGTAAATGTTAAAAAGTCGAGGAATTTCCAGTATTTTCGTTATCATCAATTAACCTTGATGATATTTGTGAAAAACAATTTTAGCTTTCAAGATGAAATATCACATTCTCATATTCTTGTAATTTTTCTTCGCGGGATTATACCATACATTAAAAAATCATAAAAGTGGTCTTTGGCCAACTTTGTGTGTGTATGTGTACGGCGTGCGCTTGTTTTTGCAAACGGTTTCTGGGCTCTTATATTTGTATGGTATCCAAGCAAAACCATGTTCGATAAACGGTTTATCGGGAACGGTACTATAACACTTTGGGTTTATCGGATTAGTTGATGTGCACAAACTGTACCCTGTAATATATTGTGTATAATGCTAATGACAGTTACTATTTGTTTTCTCGTGTTTAAAGTAGAAATTGAAGGAAAAAAGTTGTTAATGAGTAATATTCCATTGTGTGCAAGAAGGTGACTTTGGTGAATTGGGTTGCTTTAAGTCCGTTAGGCATTTGGGGGATAAGACGCTCGCGCGTAGCAGACAATATTCAAAACGTGCTGTACAATAACAGTTTGTTAAATAAAGAAGTGGGGCATTAAGATGGGTGGAGACCGCATGAGTTGGAAGAGATATTTAAAGACACTGATTTAAAAGTTAAATCGGAACTGTTACGGAGGGAGAGAAGATGATGATGAAGGGAAAGAAGAGAAAAAGAACTTTTATATTTGAGAATATGATGAAGTTGGGCAAAGGATTCTGTTAGTTTTTTTTTTTTGTTTATATATCTTCGATTCAATTGATATAATGACGACGAAATGCAAGGAGGTTTAAAATGAGTACAGGAACGTGTATATGGGGTTTAAAAGATACCGTACCTAGAACTGGTAGTCCTCTTACACAATTATTCCCTTTTCATTTGTTAATTTGTCTTAATTGTTTTGTGTGCATCTAGCATTGAGGGAATGCTTAATATATCTGCTCAAACAAAAAGAAAACGAAGACGTTAAACGGACGGGAACGAACTCAAGGGAAATATCAAAGTTATCATGCAGGTATAACAAAACATTGCATTGTATATGTCACCTAATCGTTAATTATCACAAACGTTAGACGAAACAGATAAATTATAGCCCAGAATTAAGAAACAATAATGTCGAACTACATAACTATAGACGAAAAAGCATCTCTTGGAAGTCTTCCTGATAACTTCTCTGTACCTACCGACCACAGTGAGGGTCACGAGTGCTTCAACGTAACCGTCTTGGTTTGACGCCACGCATGCGTAGATGCCATCGTCCTCCACACTCAGGTCAATCATTCTCAGGACAGCCCCTTGTAATCTGTGGTAATCTTCCATATCGACCCTGTGAATATTCATGATTATGTTAAACAGGATTTTTTTTAAAAGAATCACATCGTCCCGAAATAAGACAGTCGTGGCCTTTGTTTGAGAGAAAGTTGTGACGTCAATATGACGTTCAAACAGTAGCCTACATCTTATATTAAACTGTCAAGCAGAAAGTTATTACTGATGCTCTCTTTTTTTTCGACTTTTGTCTTAAAGCAGGATATCCTGCTATCCCTTCGTTTTCAAAAGTATACACCAAAGAACACACTATACTGCTAAAACTATAAAACAACCGTACGGCAATCTATTTGTCCGAATACGAATTAAATTTTGCCAGATTTCCAAAAGATTTCAATCTTTATTAGATGAACACCACAACGTAAGACTTTATACGAAATAAAACTAAAAAAAATACTCTTATTTTCCTACCGTAATTAGCGTTTCAGTTTTAGAATAAAGTTTGTGTTCAACCTTATTATGTTTGTTTAACCTTATTTCCTTTGATTTATTCCTTGGTATACTGTTTCGTATAAGACCTTGACTAAAATTTGAAACTTTTGACCTTGCCAGACATCCCTACGGATAACGATATTCACGTACATATAATTGTTCAACTTTCAACAAACAGTGATTGATTTTTTCCATTAAACTAATTATTATCTTACTTTTCAAGTGGGTATTGCCCATCTATGCGCTTCCAACTGTACTCCGTCGCCCCGACAGCGATGCAACGGAATTCCACACTACTGCCCTCAGTTACGACCACGTTGTCAGGCGCTTTCCTTATGACCGGGAGACCGTCGGGTTGGCGTGTTGAAGCCGGTGGCTCTGTGGAAATCGTCATAGTAGAATCCATTCTCTCGGTGGAGTGTGCCATTGTACTAGCTTCCATATCCGACAACATTTCACTGGCATTCACTGGGGAGGACATTGTACTACCATCCATAACTTGCCCCATTGTGCTGACGTCCATTGCTGGGGACATTGTACCATCATCCATAGTTGGTCCCATTGAGCTGCCCTCCATTGCGGGGGACATTGTGCTGCCATCCATATCTGGCGCCATGGAGCTGCCATGACCTGAGACTGCCATTGTACTGCCACTCGGAGGTGGTCCAGTTGAGCGGCCATCAACGGCGAGTGCGATTGTACTACTATCCATGTCTGGGGCTACAGAGCTACCATCGCCTGCGGGTGCCATTGTACTGCCATCCATGGGTGGCTCCATAGTGCTGCCATCGCCTACAGGCGCCATTGTACTGCCAACCGTGGGTGACGCCATAGTGCTGTCATCACTTGAGGGTGCCATTGTATTGTTGTCCATATCAGGCGACATTGAGCTGCCATCAGAGGTTTGCACTGTACTGCCATCAGCGGCAGGTGGTGCTACAGACGAGGTGGCAGACCGGGTACCAGTTATCATTCTAGAAGTGTCATCTTTAGGTTCAGAGCTCATCGTAGGTGCCATACTTGCCACCGTTGGTGGAGTATAATCTAAACATAGGTTACGTTAATCAAACATAAAGTCATAAACAGCTACATACATATTTAGCGAGACGTACCTACTTCCACTTACATTTGACATTAGGGGATAGATAAAGATTTTTGAAAAAAAAAAAAATTGTTTAATACCTTACAAACTTTAGTCATTGTAGAAGGAACGAAATATTGAAGGATTTCAACTGATTTAAATTTCACTGTAATCCAGATTGCAGTATGCGTCGGTGCATACGGTGTCACATTTTCATGCAAAACGCATTTACACAATTATACGAATTTCGTTTCTTTTTTTTTTCTTCTTTTCTTTCTGTTTTGGGTGTGCATCTTCTTTTTTGTTTCTTTTAACAAGAGCCAAAAAACCCTCTTCAATATGGTAGAGCTATTTAGCCTTGTTAATTAAGACGCACATCATTCAAATCAATTACTGTATTATTCTCTCATATTGAGTAGACGAGTCCTACCCCCCAGCCCTTCAGACCATTCAAAGTAAAAGTCCTTACATATTATTCACTTATAAAACAACAAACAGAAGTTTCTGAATGACGTTTTGGGGCACTGGTAGAACAAGTTTGTAATTTCTTCAGTGAGTCGACAATTTTTAGATGCATAAAATCTTCACAATATGGAGAAACGTAATGAGAACTTCCACTAGACTATTCTTTTAATTAATGCAACAATACAACATAGCACACTTTATAAATAGGTGACATCATAGTCAAGAATATTGATCTATTTTGATTAGTAATAGGGTATGGGGCTGGTACATACTGATGATGTTAGTAACGTGTTACATGGTAAAAGCAGAGTGCAGCGATAGAATAATTACGTCAGATGTCATGCAAAAAACGAAAGTCATGAATGATGTTAAAAAGGAAAAGGAAAATATGAAGATACGAATAAATATGTAACGTTATTAGATGCAGAATGGGCTCTTTGCAGCAAGGCTCATGTAATGACCACTGATATTCTATCACCAATAAATCGTTCATGTTTCGGTCATGCATCGTCCATGTGTTAATCACGCATTGATCATGCAGTTGAAAAGAGCGCTGTAGCAAAACTTACTTCAGAATGGTTTGGTAACAACCTATGTCCTCTCAGATACACATAGTGTCTGTGAGTCTATTACAAATACAGGCGAGCTTCGCATGTTACTTGATACTCACGAAGAATGTTGTCTGTTTGAGTGTTAAATACGTTGTGATTTTGTGTCAAAGTTACCACAGAGACCTTTTTCTATTTATTTTTCCTTAATGCTAAAATGTTCCATATTCCGTTAAGTGTCTAGCATGGGTTTGTTTGTTGTTAAAGAAGATGATGTATTAAATTAAATCAGTTCACCTACACATGGTTGCTACAGGGTGCCAATTTCTAAGCAGTTACTTTCACTGAAAACTGAGAGATACTATATAGTGCCTATTCTTTAGTGTACCATGGAGCCATTCCTGAGTGTGCACACAATACATTTTACCACGTGTGCACACCCTAGTGTAGCATCATGTAGGCTTCATGGTTACAAGAAGGAGAGACCTTCTACCCAAAAAACACCATCCTGACACAAATATTCCTTTGATGTCACAGATTCCATATTCGTTCCATAGAAATAATTGATTACATATTAAAACTACTTCATTCGGATCAACTTGCCATTAAAATTACATGAAGGTAAGCTTATTCTACAGGAAGCTATATAGGCTGCATTAAACTATATAATGAACTCAACAACGCCCTCGGTAACGTGAGTGCTGGCCACATTTGTCCTCAATAGGCTGATGGTTTCTGAGCTGTGAAATCTGCCTGTTTTTTGGTAGATACAGATATTTCATGTCATCGACTAACTGGCAAAGACAATATATTGCTGAATAAGTTAGGTTACATTTATTGGAAGGTGAAACTATTTTAATTCAGACTGAGTCAGTCAACTGTGTTGTAAGTTCAGGGAAAGACGAAATCTCATTATAGTGCAGAAACGACAAACTGTTGAAAAGTTCTACTTAAGTGGTGACTTGTGGGGTTTATAACTAACTACAAACGAACACGTGTATGCCTATACACAACACAGAAGTGCGACCCCAGTATTTAGTGCGATTGCTATCGTGAAAATATACTTTTTTGAGAGATACAACTATCTTCTATAATTTAAGGCCTAGGCTTAAATCTTATCATGTTGGTGATGTAATAGGATAAAGGTCTACACAGTACACAAGCTAAAATAAAATTGTCGCACTGAACAGTATGTGCTTTCCTGTGTGTAACCAATTGCTCACCGTTGCCGCAAACATGAAGGCACTGCTCCTCGGATTCAAATTTGTTCTCATTGCCAAGGCAACCACCAAATGTGAAGGTCATGCATTTATGCTCTGCGACATCATAATACCAGTATGGCTTGTAGGTTTCACATGGACCTACCTCCTTGTGCTTCTGACAAAATGCTGGAGAGTCGGAATCAAAAAATTACAGAAAGGACATGCAATGCAATAACGGAAAGCGTTATCCCCACATGCAAATGAATGCCACCTAGTTACAAACATGAGAATTCGTTCAAAACTAAAAAAAAAATGTTAAATAATATGACATCATGCAATACTGCACATATAACACACAAAATATGACATCATGCATAATTATACATATAACGCAACGAGTGCACAAATAAGTGCATTCCAAAAGCCGGGCAAGTACCATACGGTATCAGTCATGCATATTCATTAGCATTCAATTACATGCATACTAAGACAATACAAGTCATGCATGGGATTCAGATGTGAATGATGTATAAAACCTTAAGTACAGGCTACAGTCAAAATAGAAACCAAGCCGTACCCAAAACTACCCACAATCATGACTGACACCAGCATTTTTGTACAACAGTGACGTCACGTCTCACAAACACACTACATGGCACGCTCTTTCGCATGCTAATACAACTGGTGGCTACAACCACAATATTTTCGTAATGCTTTTCCTTCTTAGATATTTAGCTGTGGTTCCCCCTAAATAATTTCAGGTTGATTTTTTTTTTGTGCTAATAATGCCACTTTATAATTCGAATAAATTTTGCAAATTTTGGTGTAATGTCCATGCTTCGACCCACGGAACAGTGTTTTTGTTAGCTTAGCTTTATCAATTTAATATCGAATAATCGAACACTTCATTTCATTTTCACAGGTGTACCCACCACTAGTTCAAATCCTAACTTCATCATCATAGTATTGCGTCTCATCTCCCTTTCTCCGAAGGGACATTTTTTTTTCGAAGTGACATTGTCTCCCATCCAATTACCAAGCTCGTGCTTTTACAAGTTCATATCCGCGAGGTGCTCGATTTATATCACTTTAATTGCTACAGTTAAAACGACTGAATTTCACATCCTAGATAAGTGATAATACTATATAGCCGAGGGTTCTACTGAAGCGCTTACTCCCGCTTCTTTCATACTTGTAACCTTATTCACCGCCTGACATTGCTATCATAACAAACATCATTTGGCTTTTCAAATCAGGAAGTTTACCCTGAATATGTTTGTACGTCCTTGGGGCAGCATGATTTCTCGAATAAAAAAATTCACCCCTCACATACAAACAGTAAGAATAAAGATAGTAATCTGTTAAACCAGTTCAAAATAAATTTCTATTTTTTCCCAGTGATGATTGGATTTTTTCCCGATGTTCTTTTCTCTTTCCCCTCTGGCAAAGCGTAAATGCAATTCATTGCATATCATACGGGTCATTTTACTTTCAATTACGATTAATGTACAAAAGGAAAGCCTCGTTACGACCTCTGAATAAGTCTTATGAAGAATAACGAAGGGAGAAAAAAAAGGAGGAGAAAAGAAAAGAAAAGAAAAAATGCAATCCATCTTTAAAAAGCCAATAACACCACGTTTGCCTGAGATTTACAAGGGCAGGTGCTTTTAATTTTTGAATAAAAGTTATCATAACGCCTGTGGGAAAGACTAATGGCGGAGGCTAACCTTGAGGGGATTCATGTTCTGCGTCAAATGAGACTGCCTAGATTAGTATGTACGTCTGTCAATGTGCGTGAGTGTCTGTATGTATATTTTCTTGTTGATTTCATTACATTAATAATAGTAACATTTTGTAAATCGCTGGTCATACATGGCCCCTCCTCCCGAGTGCTATCCCTCCTCTCACCACCGCCACCCTAGCCCTTCTGCTCCAGGCCATGATCGGATGCAAGAGCATCTATCTACAGAATTACTTTCCACTTAGTTATTAGTCTTCACTGATAACGACCTCTCCACCTATAAATGCCGAACGTTTTGTTTTCTATTTTAACAACTGAACGCTTCTAATGCGTCTGTATTTATGAGACATACCTCACTGTGTTTACAATTTAGGCAAGAGACAGTCATTAGTATTCTTTTTATCACTTCATGACAAGTTTCTCTTAAAGCTGGAATACGAGATGAAAATTTATCATATTTTTATCGAAATATTGTCCACTCCTACATCCTCGTCCCCACCTCTTACACCAACTCTGCATATACAAAACCTAAACGCAGGTTTTGATAAGTGCTATCTATCACGGCAGTATAAGCGCGAGGTTTACAGGTTTCTCTTGCATTGCATCTTGAGAGTCTTGGATACCTTTTAACGATATTTTCACTGTACATCCTACTCAGTCTCTACTGTCGGTACTGGCAATGAAAAAGGATATCAGAAGGAGAAACATCATGTATCGCAAGTGGAGTGGTGTCGAAGTAACGATAACTAAAGAGTGAGAGTAAATTTTGTGAACATCTTAAGGTGGTTAAGAACACAGTTAAAACCTCTTGGGGCACATTGACAAAAATTAGTGTCTCCCAAACTGTAAAGAGCTACGCACGTGAAATAATAAAAAAGAAAAAACATCGAAAAAGTAGAGGGTAATTTAAAGCGATTTCGTTTACTGTTATTGTAAGTTATATATACTAGTGTAAGAAAATAAATCTTTATGTACTCAACTTCTCACCGCTACGTCAACATCAAACCGTTCACCCCCCCCCCCTTCCATTCCTCTCTTCACACGCACACCTCACTTTCACATTTTCTTTAAATGAAATCTCACACGGCTTCATATCAGCCCCGTGCTGGGATGTGACGATTCTTGAGGTACCGATTAATGGCGGTCAGTGCGAGTGAGGTTTTCATCTAACCATTTATATTCCTTTATATGGTGGCAAGCATCCTAAATATTACGAATCCCAGGCATAAAACGCCCGACTCTTACCCGGCCGTGCTGGTACGAAGTTGGTACAAACTGGGTTCCTTCGACTGGGGTCATGTGAAGGGAGCTCCTCGCAATTGAGTTCTGTTGGCCACTCCATTTCCAGTTGTCCGATAAGGGTAGCTTCGCAATCTTTTCTGGCCTGAGGGGGGAAGCAGAGAAATTCACAAAAGATAGGTCAATACAACGAAAGCAGGAAAGTATCGTCCACGGCGGGAGCATAATAGGTGCGTAATATACGTAATGAAGATTCTGTAATGAATAATGTGTGTCAAAGGTTATTGAGAAAATCCACTTCCTGGGGAAGAGAATTGGCTGAAGTCCCGCTCTTGGATAATTCATTTCAGGAATACTTGATTTATTTGTTACATATTTTTCGAGGGGGGGGGGGGGTAAATGTTATGTAGTGAAGCGTTCTTTACCAGAACTACGGTACGTTGTGCATGTTCTAACGTGCAGCCCCGTATACCGTGCACAAAATAAACGGATTTTTTTTTTCCTCACCAATTTCAGAACCTGAGAATTGTAGTATGGAGAAGAGCCAAAAATATAACCTCTACGCTGGAGATGCTTTCCCAACCTTTGCAAGTGAAACTTAGTGCCGAATTCAAATTTTGGATTTCAGTGACCTAGTCGGTAACATGAAACTAAAATATATGATATACCCTTGTTGGTTCCGTGTTCTTGAATTTGATACTTTTACTAAGAATATGAGTGTACAGAGATGTATTTAGGGCTATTTAAATTTTCTTTAGATGTTTCCTAAGAGGTGATTTCATAGTAATAATAGTTAAAGAAATAACAACGCGTTTGATTGACGTTTGCCTATGACCGCTACAAACAGGATGAACGCAAGGAAAATAATCTCAACTTGTGAAGTGTGGGCGCTATTGACAAATGTTAAACCGGTCAGTGATTGCACACATAGAGGATATCAAGAACTCTTGTGTTATAATTCACGAGAACTGACGTGTAACAGCATATTTATGACGGTGGCACAGAATGTAAGGACCAATCAATTCATCGTTTATAAAAGAAGGTTAGAAGTCGACCAATCACAACGACGCTTCAATAAAGGACATCTTTGTGTTGATCTAACAGCTTAAGCATCCTATTGAATATACCGCATAGAAGTTAACAATAGCCTATACTAACACTCACAGGTGGTTTCGTATGTTCGTATCTCGAATGACCAGTCCTACAATATTTCTTACATAGCGACACTCATATCAGCTACATCACCGTGTTTCAGTCTGTCTGTAAATGAATAAACAATTATGCACAAATCATGTGTATCTTATGAGGTGTTGTTTACATGCAATACTAAAGAAGCATAGTAGCAGTTCATCACAGACCGTTTCAATTTTGTAAATTGCACAAATCTTTTATGATCCCTTTTTTCAGGATTTAAATGAAACTTGACAGACAAATTTCTTAACATGATACCTCCCGAGGCTGATCAGTTTCGTATTATAGAAATCCACTCAGTCAGAATTCCTTTTCCAGTCATGTTTTTTGGTTTCCATTCAGTAAGTTCCTATGATAGTTGTTTCTTATCTCATAACCAACAAATTTTTCGCCTCTTCTTCTATTTTTTTTTTTTTTCAAGTTTGATGTTTGATCTCGAGCAAACATACACTGAAAAAAAAAAAAAACATAATTCGATATCCAACTTCTTTCTCTTTTTTCTATTTTTTCCCGTCCATATATATTTTGTTGATAAGACCTTTAACAAACATTCTACTCTGAATGAGGTTGTTTGAAGGAAATCGTTTACACTGGGGATTTATGTACACAACAACGTGTGAATGAATAATTCTTCAATTCTCAGAGAAAATCTTAACCCCCCTTCCTACTTGGGAGAACTTAAAAAAGCATCAAAAACATCGAAAAGAGGCTGACTAGTAATCTCAGTAAATTGAATATAAACTATGCAATACAGAATATGAGACAAAACTCGGAAGGATTTGAGCAAGATGGGTGTCAGGTTTGAGGAATGAGGCGATGGAGAACAAAGATCTAGGACAAACTTTCTCATCAAAAAGTTCTTTAAGGATTCTCAAAGTTTGATCGATTTACAACAAAACAACAATCGCCCGAGAAATTATAATGGCTTTTGCCACGCAAACAAAGGACGTCCGTGTCAAATTGACACTTCCAGGGCGCGCTAATAATATTTACCTACCTTTCTTTCATTACGAGTCACTATCTGACGGCGGGTCAAAGACCCGCGGCGTAACTTTTTTTTTTTGTCCACTTTCGTACAATGCCTCGTTGGTTTAAATTATTTTACCGATTGACCACTGGTTGGAACCATTTAATAACCTTTTCAATGGAATTGGAGTTGGCGTTTAACTTTCTATTATATCGTTTGACCGAATTATTCTCAAATATAACGTTTGCGAAAGACCAAAAAAAAAAGAAAGACTTTTACTGAGATATCAAACAAAATTGGTTTCGATCGGGAGATCTTGTTTTTCTTTGCATTGTTTGCTCTTTTGCGTTCTTCTGCCTTCTTTTGTCTTCTTCGTTTTCTTACTACTGCATCCTTTCTTTCTTGAAAAGTGTTGGTCATCTCGATATAATAGCCAAAAAAAGTTGGAAAGGTCAAAATCTTAATATTTCTGTCTGAAGTCTGAAAAGCGAAAATTATTATCGATGCAAAGCTTAGGTCTCCCTCGAGGGGTTTGTTCGTTGCTGCCATGGTCATTTGTTCGGTATTCGTTACTAATATTTTAATACTCTGACAGAGAAGTTTCTGATCTTTAAGTTCTTTCTTCTCTCTCATCCTTTTTCCTTTACTGCGTATTTTGATTGCGACGAACCTTCTCACAGAGTGCACGGCGTTAAAAGAAAAGACGGCCTTGTGGTACATCAAATATTCAAGTGGCCTCGTGGTCCATTGAATAATTATATAAGCTACTCCAAAATATTAACACCTTTTTTAATATTTACCGCAACTGTGTGTACAATGCAGTACATAGATAAGGCCGGGGTTGTGGTTTCAAGATAATGTATGTTTCTAAGATAATTATAGACGTTACAAGAGGATCTCGAAACCGCGAAACCTACTCGAACCCTTCCTATGATGTCATCTCCCCCCCCCCCCCTCCGTCTCCATTTCCTGCGATGACCACTAAGGACTAATATTCATTACGTAATCTGGATAGTTTTACTTGTAAGAAGCTATACATATGTTTAAGTGGGAGTGTTCTAAGGTTTGACAAACTTAAATGAGATGATAATTCGACTGACAGTCGGCTTACTTGGTGTTATGGTATGACATAAGATAATATACATTCGCGGGTAAAGATTGAAAAAAAATCATAAAGATGGCCTTAATGATCCCAGGATTGAATTTGAACATATCCAGCACTGTGTTTGTCACCTGGACGTAGAAGTAAAGTTAAATTAAAGAAAAATTGTTCAAAGATTTAAAAAAAGATAAATATTTAAACATTTTTTTTTCACGAGTTTTTTCATGGTGACAAGGGGATGTGATTTCGCGAAATCTCCCCCCCCCCCCCTCCTCCCCATAGCTCAATATCCGGTCTGATAATCATAGCAATATCAACTCTGTCAGTAGACAGGCCGTGTAGGACTTCCAATTTCCGGTGCCATGGGGACGAAGATTTCATAGAATGTGGTGGCGACATTCTTGAATCAACATTATGAAATTCGTAGAAAACACTGATGGAACTCCACAGACGACTCCGCAGTATTAAGTCGAACCAGGATGATAGTATGCCCTATGTCATTCCATAACTTCCCCTTGTTGATGTAATTGTTCTAGCAAAAAAACCAAACATTTGGTAGCTGTCACTGTTTAAAGGGACCCGGTTCACTACATCGCCGTTTTCTTTCCTCGCGATTTAGAAATCAGGTGTAAAGTCATCGTGGAGCTGTGGAGCGGTTATGAAACCAAAGAAGACACCAAGATAGATTCACCCCTAAGACACTCATCTAATATCTTCAATGAAATGAAGAGTGCTAATGTGTACCCCCCATCCAGGAGCACTTTGTTCAGAACATTGAAAACTATCAATACTGACAACAAAGCATAATATGGTAGACTATTTTTCTTTTTCTTTCTTTATGTGAGAGTGCTTACGGGATCACACTGACTATACCTCTATATTTTGGATGTCATCATAATACCTGCGGTACGAACGCAAGCACCTTGTAACTACCTACCTGTTCCTTCTCATTTCGGCACTCTGTATGTTTTTAATTTTTTTTCCCTTCTTCGTTGTTTCATTGAGCTGTCGCGTTATGTTAACTCCAAAAAGCGAGGGGAAAATAACGTTTGCGTTTTCTTGATTAGATAATATATTGTTACATCTACTTTCTTTTTCATACTTTGAAAACCAAGATATGATCAGTTTACATTCCGTTCTGTTTCTCGAGCCCGGACGGGGTGAAAAGGGCATATTTTATTCACACCGCACTTGTCATAGAATTCCCTACGTGGATTTCTTTCCAAAGTAGACACTTTGAAGTTACACTCACTAGTGTAGTAATGTAATACCTACATGTGTCTACATAACAGGCCTAACACAATTTGAATCATAGCATAGTGAATATATATATATATATATATATATATATATATATATATATATATATATATATATATATATATATATATATATATATATATGCCACTATGCCACCTACGTGAAATTCAATTGATGACTCATTGGCAGTAACATTTTGTTTTATAGTTTTGAGGTCAATATTGAACATGATGTATCTGTAAACTATCAATCGTTGCATTTTGAACTCATGTACCTTGCACGTAACGTATGCTTGTTTTTATTGCAATAAAAGGAAACGTGTATAAACATTACAGTCAAGCATGAAAAAAAGGTTAGCAGTTAAAGATTCCGTCCCTCATTTGTCCATTGGCCCCTCTGTACTACCAAAGGCAATTTTATTTCTTTGGCTGATCACACCACCCAACTGTATGCAGAACATGTGGAAATGTACGTTACGGGGTTGTGACCATAGCATAGACTTAAGGGGAGGAAGGTACTCCCTTGCGTAGACCGTGAGGTACAGGCCAGGGTTTAACTGCCTGGTTTCTGTAGGACTTGTATCTAACGAGCACACTTTCACTTCAGTGGTGAAATACTGCCTCTCAGAAAGCATAACTGGGATTGGCTAAAAGCGACGACTAGGGTTGGCAGTGTATCTTTATTCAAATATTTAAGTATGTACTTGCTCAATAACGTAGACCAAGTGCATAGCATGTTTCCACTGTCTATCATTATCATGTTTTCGATTATGATCAGTCATCATAATTATCATCATCAACATCATCAACATAGTCATTACTATCAACATCATTATCATGTTTTATTACCATCGTCCTAACGATTATGATTAATCATCATAATAATCACCATCAGCATCATCAATCGTAGTCATCAACATCATCAATCGGTATCATCATCAACATCATCACAATTACCATCATCAACATCATCACCAACATCTTCAAAACATTCTCACGATCAGAGAGGCATTGGCCCATTACATTTTTTATCCTGAAGCAAATCGTTTTCAACCTTTATGGACTGTATCTTCCAAAGATGCTTAGAACTGCTATCTGTCGGTTTTAGTTTAATTTGAATTGCTCTGTATTTTGTATTATAAATATCCATAATCTGTTTTCTACTCCCTGTTTTTTTTTTTTGCTTCGAATGACTTTAAAGGTTCCAGTTTTATACCTTTCTCCTGGAGCCATAAAACACTCCCTTTTCTTATCTTATCCCATCTCGTACAATTTTTAGGAGTGCCTAATTGTTCCTAGATAATTGTATAGTAGCTTGGACTCAGGATTAACCAAAAGTAAATCACTAGACCGAGAAAAAGATTATCAAAAATCACGAAATTCACGAACTTCATTCAAACTTAATGTTATTGAACTGAATTGCACACGAACACGGACTTCATTTCACTTTTGTTTTGAAATAAAGAATATTCCTTTAGAGTCGGCGTTTCTAGGAAACTTTTTGTTTTGTTTTGTTTTCTTTTGCTTTGTTTTTTTTTTTTGAAGGGGAAAGTCGTATAAAGAGAATCATTAGTGAACGTAACAAATGATCCCCTTACTTTCGAGAACATTCCATACATAAATGTTCACGACACAAAACTGTTAAAGCGGGATGTGCTCTTTAAACAACAAGATGGCCCTTATCTTACATAGTTTTCCTTCCGTTCATACCAATCTGGCGGATAACATACAAGTTGCGATTCTTTCAGGTAGAAATGTCATGACTTTTAATTATGGTAGAGTGATTTTGATTTTCCACTAAAAAGTTAGTGGCACCGCACCCTTTGGTGAATGTGCCACACTTTCCTGTATGACAAGCCAAATGCCCGACAATTCAATACACCTGGTTGTAAGAGGTTTTCGAATTACTGGGCACGTAGCGTCGATAATCCAAGGTTATCAACCGATAAGCCACGATTTGTGGTAAACCTGGTTCTTCAATTCGATTGACCAGGTTTATGAATTCGATAAACCAAGTTTATCACCGATTAAGTGAGACACCTGGTTTATCAAATCGAAAAAAAAACCAAGTTAATCAACCGATAATCCAAGTTTCCAGGATTGGTTTTTTTTCATTTGGCTCGCCATATTCCAGTGAATACTATCACAAATTTAAAGGTTGTGTGACATGCTCCTAGAAAAGAGCACCCTTCATTCAGAATCTGCAAAGTAAAACCCTGAATGAAAATCCGTTGGAATTTTGTTCATAGCCTATTTAGTATCTTTCACCGCTTTTGAGATTTGACTTTGAGAAAAATGCAAAATAGATGACGTGGAGTGTTGTACAGTGTCAGTATTTCTTTTGGTAAGCCTATATATTTTTCCTCTTAGTTGCTTAATTACTGAGTTTCACATTGGTAATTGATATCGATCTTTTTGGAGAAAAAAAGTACATGCTTCCAAAATAAAGGCCTCTTGGCATATAAAATTCTTAAATGTCCTGGCTTGAAATAAAGGTTACATAAACAAAGGATTATCATAAGACATATGATAGGAGTCCATCTTTTGACGTCACATATTTGCATACTTAGCCAATATTTATTCTTAATACATCTGTAAGACACTCATTTGTTTGAAAATTGGTCAATCTTTGACTGATTTTGATGGAATTTGTGGCTATTTTTAATATTTTCAAAGCTGAATGCACCAAATACTTCAATATGTCATTTTCATGCCACGCGACGTTTAAGAAACTCATATGCAACCGCGCTTCCTCCAAATGTGCTCTATTTCGACAAACAGACAAACTGTACGGGTGGTTTTATACCACGTTTCAACTGTTAGATGTATAGCCTGTCCAAATTTGGTGTGCTTCAGAAAACTTAGGAATAACAGCACATCTTGACTTTTATTTGGAAAGTTCGTTTTTTTGTCTTCGGATGGGAAGTATGGAGATGGAGGTAGTAGGAGAGAGCACCAGAAACTTTCCTTCAACTCACGGAGTGGTGAAAAAAGTAATTAACATTTGGAGTTTTTTACTATTTCCATTTGGTTATACTACAAACCATTCGCGTTTTTTATATCAATTTTCGGTTTTGCAAATTATCATTAATCATCATAATTTGAAAGCGAGGGCGTAAAGTTCAGATATTTCCTGGGGCAGTGTAGACTCTGGTAGGTGACCCCCTGTACAGGGAGTGTGAAAAGAAACAAAACTTGCACTGCTACTTATCTATATCTTTTACTGCTGTCATTTTCAAGTTAAAAAAAAAAGTTTGTGCGGTGTAAACTATCATGCGCTTGGAGTGCTTGTGCAACTTGAATTCCTGCGAGATAAACTCTTCTTTCTTTTCCATTTCCTCCCTTCCTCCCATTTTTATCAAACTGGATGACACTCTCCTCCCTATGAATGCCGGCACTGCTTATCGCTGATTGTCGTTAACAAGGGCAGGGTATAGACTCAATTCTATACAACCATTGCATCGCAGTAGCCTGCGAACTTCACCAAACTCATCGGAGTAGTAAAGATGGTGTAAAAAAGTTAAATTTGAATAATCTCTGAAACAGAGAAGTTGACCTTAATAACTAGAGGATTTTCCTGTGTCAGCAATACTAACTTCAATTTCCCTTATCAAGTTTGACGGTTATATCTGTTCAGGATGATGCCTCTCCCTTTTATCCGGTATCGGACGATGGCGAGAAGATAGTCCACTGATGCGGAAAATTAAGTAAGGTCAAGTACATACCCCTGGGAAGGTCAACAAAACTAGTTTAAAAAAAGAGACAGATTCCCTAACCTTCTTTTCTTGCGCATTGATTGAATGATAAATCCCACGTTCAGTACCTATATCTAGCAGACTGAAATACACGCCGCATAGACACAGGTGTATCCATACAGAAGTATACATATAAAAAGTATCCTACGGTGGCAGAAACCATACGTTTCATTAATTCGTGAATTCTTGTTCATCTTTCGTCCGACGAGGAAGGACGAAATAACGACGTATCAATAGTACCACGCTAGCCTATGTCGTCATACAAACACGTCAGACGTCTGACCAGAGGGGGTGTTATTAGCCTCCTTGGTCGGACGAACCCCATAAAGTTTAAAACTTTTACTTTAAATGTCTTTACCACACACACAATGCGTTATCCGGCCGGTGACTCAAGATGTCGTGTATGGTGAATCAACTTTCGACTGGAAGTTCACGATACCACGTGGATGATAAAAAGGGAGGGGGGGGGGGGGTTGGGGTAAGGCCTAATGTTCGTCTGAAATCACTTAGGGTCTTTTGACCGGATGGGACACCTTTCTCACTGTCTGAGAGAAATTTGTTTTATTATTACGATTTAATCTGACTCCTCGTGATTTAGGAATCATATACGTTTACATCTGAAATTTTCTATCACTCCTCCACTATTTACCTTTACCACGACTAGAGACTAGTTTTATTACTCTAACTGGTAACAAGGTAGAAATTTATTTGAAGGCGGCGCTGGGTCAAATATATGACCTACATAAATATTACGTATTCCAACAGATGTATTAGCGTAAGAATAATGGCCATTATCGACGTAGGAAGCAAAATAAACTATAGAAAAATACTCGTAAACCTGGGATGATTTCATAACTCAGTTTAGTGTACCCATCCCCCCCTCCCCCCCCCCCCTTCAAATCGTTGGGCAACTGCTACATGCTGTGTCAAAGAGACTGTAACCACACAAAAAGAGAGGTTTGCTTTTCCAAATTGTGTTTAAAAGAAGACTAGTTTAGATCCGAGGTACGTTCAAAAAGACCGTTAGACTGTGCCACAGGAAAATTGTTAAAAATTACAAATTTCCTGCAGTCTTTCTTCGTTGAGAGAACTTCATATTAGAATCTCAATTTGTCTGCGTGATGACGGCTTTATTCTTCTAATCTAACCCTTGTACTCTAACCCTCCATCTACAGGACTATGCACGACCAAACATGATTTCATAACACTTTTGATTTTCCCATCGCCTACATGGCTAGACAACAACCCTCCAACCCCCTCCCCCGTTCCCACCTACACGTCCTCACCTCACATAAATGACTAATGTGGGTAACCAGAATTCAGACTGAGGTCATAAGCAAAGAAAAACGGTACTACTTGAGTAAAGTCGCAAAACATAACGTTTGAAAGAAAATTCAGGTAAAAGACAGTGGGTAACAGAAATTATTCTAAGGTTCTTTCTCTCTCTCATTTGAGCTTTTTCTGTTTTTAGAATTACTGCTGTGTGAGTTTGGATTCCATAAGTGATAAAACTGTGAGATGCGCCAGCTCCATTTCTAGACGTGTCATAGACAGGGATACCGATCGCAGATTCGGGGTGAATTTGAGTTTGGTGCAATGAGAAGAATTCGGTTCCGAAGAGAGTTTTTGACCTAACCATTGAGTCGACTCGCTGTTATTTCAAACTTTCGCCTAACTTCAAACCTGCCTCACTCTTCGATGCCCAAAAGGCCATCCTATTGTTGCTTTCCAATATGCATTCCCAATACTGTCTATATGAAGGTGTAATTCAAAGACCGAGTTTATCCTTTTCAAGGCTGAACCTTTTGAACGACCAAACGAACGAAATTATTTGAAGAAATGAGAAGAAAAAAAATATTCACGATCAAACTGTCAGTATGGTCAGTGACAAAGAATCCACCCATTGGGTCAAATGGACGAAGCAATCTTTGTGTCGTGTTCGTGCTTTATATAACTCTGACGTAAATTATGGATCGCCCCACACAAACAACTGAACTACGGCGGTGATCAATGGATCATTGCTATAATTCCGGACAACCTTCTCTTCTTCTTCATTTTCGTGTCAGGTTTTCTTTAACGTTTTGCTCAGTTTTCTTTTCTTTTTTGCTATTTTTTTTTCTCCCTCGCATCTGCGACCACTGCTGCTGCTTCTCCTTTCAGGCGCTATACATGCACTCTCAAAAATGTTGTGTAAACTTTCACTCAGGTTGGTTTTATGTTTACCTGCCTCGTATTAAACTGTTGATTATAGAAAAAATACCACCCGGGTTTGTCAAAAAGGATCCTTCGCGGGTTAGACGTTACCCATCAATGGGAATTGATTTTACAAACTTGGGTAATTTATTTTTACAGTTTGTAACGATGCATACCTGCCCCGCACCCCTTTTGAAGTGCGCTCTCGTTGATGCTAAATATCCTACTTTAAGACAACACCTTACAAACTGATAAACCCTTGGCAGTCATAGTCATTCTCTGCTAAAAGTCGAATGTTTTGGGGTTATAGAACTCAAATTAGCAACTAAAAACGACAAAAGGTCGTCTCTCTCAGTGCAATATATTCTCTTGTCTAGAGATTATCAAAGATACTTCACTTTCAAGTATAAGTGTCTCCAATTTGAGACCAACTTTCTTTAATTCTTGAAGTTTCCCTGCTTTCCCTATTTTTGTTAAATAAGACGAGCGTTCCCTAATTTTATAAGGGGTAATTTTTACTTTAAAAACTCAATTACATCGATTTTACGCCATAATGGCTAGAGTGATGCACCGCTTTAAGAGGAAAGAATTTTCAAGGTTTCTTGCAAAATCTGTGCCGTTGCAATTAGGATATGCAGCCTAGATATGACCCCTATGGATAATAACAGTAATAATAAACGGACATCGTAATTTTCCAAGTGTCACAACTCACTAACCAAACTTTAATCCGAAAAATTATTTTGCAGGGCGCAATTGTCAGTACCCTGAGATGTGTTGTGATCATACAAATCATCTGAAAGGAATGTTTCACTTGAACCTCATGTTTCTTGTATTTGGTTGTATCTCATTTTGCCGGCGAATTGCAAAGTCGCATCACCCGGATATTCATGCTAAAACGTTCGATTAACTTTTATCTAGATAATGGGGGATCTCGTGAATTTATTATCTGGTAAATTCGTATCGGAGACTTTGAGGATGTCCATCCGCATTGTGGGTATACTCCTTTGAATGTTACGTAGCTCTTCTCTTAGGCAGCAGAGTTTATGATGCTCCCATAAAAAAAAATCTTAAAGTGGTCTAATTTGCATATAGCCTACAGTATAGGCTTCACGATGTAGAATACGATTGTCAAACATGTCTCTCCTAACCTACGTTCCCAACAGGGGAGCAAGATCGGCCACCATTCTGGTATACTGTGAACACGATACAGAACTTTCAGTGTACATTGTATAGGCACATCCTCTTGATGACACATTCAACTGACAGTTGAAGAGGTTCTCAAGTGACAGAGAATACATTTTCACTGCAAGCATTTCAAATCCCCAGCCAATATCTTGTTGATAACTCAAATCAGTGCTGTTTTAAGAAAGATTTTCTTGGTCAAAGAGAGATTTCTATGCAGTTGCCTCGGATTAAAAGAAAAATGACACCCAACAGTGGCAAATTATTGCAAAAAGTCTTTGTTTTTCTTTGACATTGAAGCCCTCATTTAACCTTGAAATTTGACACTATAACGAAAATTTAGATTGGGTATATCGTAAATTTATATCAAAATATTGTGAAAATTAAGGTCACATCTCTTAAACTGTTGTAATGTTTCCTTTTTTTAAGACAATCAAGATCATAAAGAAATGCAAAGGATATTCATATAGTTGTGCCTGGGTGACATCACAGGCTCCCCAATTACCCAATGAACCATTTTGAAATAATTATTTCTTTAAACTGCTTCATAACTTCCGAACCGACCATGCCACTGAAAATCCGTCTCTACCAATAAAGGGAGTAAAATGTTCCTGGTATTTACGAAATGTCAATATCCGGCTTCAGTGCACAATCTCTTTCCGTGACGTAATTAGTAAATCTGGACAAACCTGTCACATTGCGATAACCAAACATACCTCAAAGAAGCACACTGTTGTTTTGAATTATAATTCATTATAGTAAGCCACTAGCTGGAAATCAATTGAATTTCGGTAATGTTACAAAGTGCAGGCTGCCCATGCAATTGTGACTGGCGCAAAGCAGCCGAGCATATCAAGCGAACTCAGAAGTTATCAAAAACGTGACAAAAATCTGAGCCAATATTGATCTATCCTACACGGTAGCAAATTTTCTGTTTATGGTTTGAAGCGTGTGGACTTTTTCTCTCTTTTACTTCTTTTTTTTTCTGACTTCAAATAAGTGTAACTACCTTCAAAGTAAGATACATCGCCATGGGCCATGACTCTATCACAGAAAATTTCAAATGCGATAAAGAAAGACGTGTAGGAAATATTCGTTGCTTAAATGAGTGGTCACGTGATGCCTTCAATATTTAAACTTGTTATATATTGGGGCTTTTTTTAACATATCGGGGCTAACAACAAGGCCAAAAGCTGACGGACCAAACTAACCCGAAATGGTTTCCATTTCAAACTTCTTGTCGACATGGAAGATAAAAAACAAAAGAAATATATTCGGTAATATGAAAGTCTTACCCTTTCACATAGTTCTCTGCAAGGTTTCTGCGGTTTCTTTGGTACGTCTTTCCACGTCGGACAAGCAGGTAGGAACGATGCGCAAATGAATGCCCGGATGTACGGAGAACATCCAGTATCTGCCAAGGCTTCGTAAGGCTTCATAGCACTTTTGGCAGCCTTTTGGTCCATGTGGCCCATCAAGTTAGGGAAGAAAGTCTTGTCATAACCTAATCCGGTGATTTCGCTACAAAATTTACTCTTGATCCTCGGGCAAACACCGGAGTGCGCTCCGCCGACGGTGAAGGACAAGATTAATATCGATATTATCCACAAGCTTTCCATTTCTTCTCTGATTTTTTTTTCAATTGATGAAACAACCAAAACAGGAGAAAAAGGGCATTCACCTGGGTAGGTTGTGAGAATAACCGATTACGTTGTAAACGTTCGAAAAATCAGATAAGCGGACGTATAATTCACCCTTCTGATGAAAGAACAAAAAATACGGAGACAGAGACAAACTGTAAATGAAACGAACCACAGAACTTTCCAAGTGGAATAAGACTTTGTTTGTGATTCCCAAAGGTTGGATGGTTGAAGAAAGGTAACAGAAGAGCTCGGACCCTCAGACTGTCAAACCATATCTTCAAGGCTCTAGTCTCCACCAGCAGTAATGCCTGTCAGCTCCGCCTGCCTATAATGATGGTGATGACGGTGGCCGGCCTTTGATCACACTGACGCGCCGGACAGGTTTTGTTGAGGGCGAGTACACGACGGGATTTACACTCTTCGGATTTTGGCATCCCTTTCCCTGCGTACAAAAAGAAAAGTGATCAAAACCTCTTAGATTTGACCTTTTGTTTTCCAATCCAGGAAATTTTCCCATACATTGACCGACTCTGAACGAGAAGCGACTGTTTCCTTGATGGCGTAAGATACATGCGAGGATAGATAGGGAACAGGTCAAGTATATACATATATATATCGGCACTTCTGCAGGATTTATGAAGGAGCACGAAGAGAACCGACAGGCGGGGAATGAATTTCTCGTTACCAGGGGAAAGGTGCTAACGTAGGTCGTAATATCCTATCACTGTCTCTCAATAAAGAAAGTCACACACAGCCTTTGCTCCTTACCTATATTCACGTCTCTTTCAAGACTCAGCGGTTTAAAGGCAACCAATGTACGAGAGGCTAAAAACAAAACTCAGGGCAAGGGAAGAATCTTTGAAATTACGATTACGTCCGACAAAGAAATAAGCTATGAATCTTATCGGCTGTGACATCGGAAAGAAAGGTGGTTGTCCCCAGCTTATATAGCGGTCCAGAACTTAAATTTTCTGGATTTAAGTTGTAACCATTTATAGGGTAAAAGCTAAGTTATCTTGTAGAAAACAAGAAGAAACGTTTTGTAAAGCCACAATCCAGGCTGAGTTATAATCCGTATTAAGTTTCCGCATTCAGTCTCGAATTTTGGTGCGAAAATTCCACGACGGTGATTTTGAAAGAAAAATAAAAGAAAAATTGCTGCAACTTACCGCTATTTATCTTAAGTCACACGAACCATAATTGATATTTTTCTTTCATTGGAGAGTTTAAGGAGAGCGAAGAGATGACGAATTATTTATACAGGTTATTAGTCACCACGTAACAACAAAGCACAAAGAATAGTCAAGAAAGATACCTAAGTTCCAATATGGATATATCTTTCTGTCCGCTAAGGACTGCCTCCGTACAAACGTAGGATTTTGGTTGCTTCCTCCCACATACGTGGCCACCGAATATAGAAGTAAATCACGGACAAAAGGAGACCGCTTGAAGTCTGATCCCGTATTTTTTTTTTCTTTTTTTTTTTTTTTCAATCGAAAGTTGAGTACATCCCACCGTCTTGAGTGCAAACATAGGGCGCTTATAATAAGAGCAACACGATTCTCAGACCCATTCATCCCCATCACTGGCAGTGTGATGTCACAGTCGTATAACAATTGTGGGGTCTTGTTTTCATAGCCTCTAGAGTTTAAACGCCAATGAATGGCACACGCCGTGCTGAGTGGCACAATGTAGTGTAGAGGGGAGACCGACAATTACAGCAGAAAGCTATGACAGATAAAGAAATATTCCTCCTAAATACTTGAGGAAACGTCCTAACGATTACACTAATGCATACGTGTGTGTGGGCTCGCACCCTTCTTTGTAGGTGCAAGTAAGTCGGGATGTATATATATATATATAAATATATATATATAAATATATATATATATATATATATATATATATATATATATATATATATATATATATATATATATATATATATATATATATATATATATATATATATATATATATATACACGCATGGATTGCACCTTTGGTCTACACACTTTGCTTTGCAAATTGACAATTCATTAGGACAACATTGTACCGTAGCCTTAGGTCGACGTAATGTTTTAGGCAGGACGCACCCATGCCGTCACTGGGGGATGGAGTCGTCAGATCTTGAAATTAATGTCAGACTGATCATTTGACTATTCACATTCTGCTTCTCTGTTCTGTCGAGTTCGGAAAGTCTCTTTGGATATATCCATGAATTTTAAAGGGATAAAGAAAATACGGGATAAAGAAACTACGCGTGTTATAGCCTATGTCAGTTGCGGTAACCTGATGTTATCATCGTGTGCCTTGATGTAAAGTTTTCTGACATGGTAGAAGAATCTTATCATTCAGACAGTGTACAGTTTCTCTTTAGTTGACTCTTTTTTATCAGTTGCTCTGCCTCCAGACTTTTCTCAGGTGCTCAGTGCTGCTGGAAATCTCCTTCTGAAAAACATCTCATGTGAATGGCGCGTTGAGTGTACGGGTTAGATACTCACAGGTACATACTATCTGGAAATGTATATGCTTTGAACAATTTGTTGGCAATTTTTTTTTTATTATACAAAATGATCAACTTTCGGGCCTACATGCGAGGTTGACCTTTTTTTTTTGTTGCTATGACTGATTGATTAGTAGGTCATTACGTGTACACCTAGGCTGTTGCTGAACTCAATTCAACACGAAATAGAGAGTTTGGAACACTATACCCCATTCGGGCTTTGTTGTGATATAAACTGTAAGAATACAATCCCGCCGTAAATTTTTGAGGCCAACAAATTTATCTTTGTGACATTACCATGGAGACCGTTGTTGGTAGTGCTGGCAGAAGGCGAGCTTTATGTGTTCAACTCCCAGTCCCGGTATTTTCTGTATATGTATTTATTTTGTTCTTTATTCCTCTTCTCTTATGAATGGTAACGGTTGTACAATTGGCTTGCTTGAGACCTTAGTCTATGGTGACTTCACGATTGCGAATTAAAATCCACAAACAAGGGTCGCATAATAGGAAATACACTTACTTTGGCCTCTTGACTGAAAGAGAAAAATCGTTTCTTTTGACACCTTTAGGGGGTTACCTCTTTTTTTAACAGTAGACCGCTGTCGGAAATCTTAAATGTTCAAACAAACCGTTCAATAGTACGCAGTAAATACACACAGAGTTGGTGTCTCTCTAAGGCGGGTTTATGGAACGCCAAGAGTTATACCTGTGGGCAAACCTTCACTTTCAAAGGGATGACGAGAAATCCTTGTTTGAAGATAAACACAGCTTTCTCCTTTCTTTCTATTTTCAGTGACTCTTGTTTTGATATGAGGTATACATGCAGGTGCCACTGTATTAGAAGTAATATGTGGGTGTGGTATGGTGTAGTTATATCTTATAAATGACAGGAAATGTAGGTACAGACCAAATGGGCGCGCATACATACTGACTTACCCAATAGTCCGACTTGTGGTCCACACCGTGTTCTTCGTAAGCATATACAAAACGTGTTTCGTAGTCGATGGCGCCACCACCAGGATTAGGGTCACGGGTGCTTGCCCCCCCCCCCCCCTCCCCAATCATATTTTGGCCCCAAAAGTGTTTTTACTTGAAAAAGTATGTAAGCTACACTTATTTGAACAAATTTATACCTCTGTTCCGGCGGTGTGGGATATGTTTTCTGCCAATCATTTTCCGATATTATCCCTGATACAACCTTTGCTTGTACGTGTACCTGTTCAGTTGGTATATCCTTCGATTTCTAAAGTTTGTACTCAGGTAGCCTGTTTCAATTTCAACGACGGTACCTAGAGAAACGCGAATTCTCCTGGTAATTTTTTTTCTTGCTATATTGCAATTTAAAAGCCACGTCATCACCCTAGAATAGAAAGAGTCGGAATCTGCTCTTTTGGAGAGATGACTCTGTGGAGATGAGACGTTTCGTTTCTCTGGAAGCCTGGCAAGCGTTTCTGTCAATTCGCCTCATTCAATGCAGACACTGTAGTGAATTCACTTATAACAGAGAATTGTTGTGATGTCACTTAGTAATCAAAGTACGGAGACTTCTCCAGTTTTAACAACTGATATCAATCAATCCAGACTGTGTTATCTCAAAACAATTTACATAGTCTCATTTTATCTTGTTTTTTTTTTTCATTTTTAACTTTATCTTTATATTGAGCATATTAAACTTGCTTTTACTAATGAAATTGTAAACGCATGATCCACTGGTCACGCCAGTCCAGTGAAAAACAAAACATCTCAAATTGTGCTTTTTTTCAGTGACCTCGATGGAAAAGGAAGAAACGTCAGAGAACTATATATAGATATACGGTACTTAAAATGCAGTATCCTCTACTGCAGTCAAAGAACACACTCTTGGACTGACAAGTAGAGAGTACGAATAATAGCAGACAAGGACGAAGTTGGGTATATGTGTTTTTTTTTTCTTCTAAAGCCCTGTTAAGGGTGTACTAAGGTATGAGAGAGACGAAAAAAAAATTAAAATCGGAAGTCGTACAGGGAGGATTACTTCCGAATGCGTGAGAACAAAACCAGTGGTAACGAACACGACTTGTGTTTCTGGGTTAATCAATGTCAGTACGTCGGCATGGGAATTACCAATATATATATATATATATATATATATATATATATATATATATATATATATATATATATATATATATATATATATACTCTATGATTTGAAAGTTACACCATTGATTTAGTTACAACAAGAGTAGGTCTCTATACATGTCTTTATTCATTTTGTAACACCCCTTCCACTTCCCCCTATTCTGTCCAACTTGTCTGAGGTGCAAGGGCAACTGTGGTAACGAACCAATGGAACTGTTTCCATTTTCCATCTGAAAGGTATTAGTTCATCAATTCGACAGAATGGACCATTGATTCGAACCCTTAATTTCTTCTTTTCTTTCATCAATGGGCGATTCAGTGATAAAGAAAGAACTTAAATTGACCGAAAATCTATTAAAAGTGCAAAGTAATAGAGTAACACTTTCCGGGAGGATTGTTTATTAAAGATGGTTATATAAACCAATAACTATCAATTCTGTATCCCAGTCCATCATATTATGCTTCCTGCTCGGCCAGTAATTGCCATTTTACTGTTTTACCCACAAACCTTCTTTTCGTTCCTCCCAGAAAGCAAATTTACCATAAAAGTTTAAAGATCAGTAACAATTAACTTCAGTTTTGAACTACGATGGTGAGAAGAGAATGAAATACTGTTAGCACAAACAAAAATAAAATATGGATTTATTCCCTAATCAGTGATACGCCTACTAGTGCCTATCTTCAAATTAAATTAAATTCTTTCAAATTCGTCTTAAAAATTCAAATTTCTCTATGAACAGCACCGAATCCATAAGCAGCAGTATTACGCTTAATTTCAGTCTTGTCCTCCAGTTCAGTGACACAAACGTTACTCTTTATTTACAAAATGTTAATTTGTTGTGGACTGAGCTGCCCTGTAGTACGTTCTGTAGATAGGCCTATATAATTTTGCTTTGTTCACTAGCCCTCTAACACTAAATTTTGTCGTACTTTTCATAAAGTAAGTTTAATACTGGGACTAAACATTTACAAAAACATGAAATGCAGAGAACAAGGTAAAATTGTGTTAGTTTACACATATTCACCTCCTCCAATCTTCACCGCCCCCTCCCCCACCTTACTTCACTGCTTTGTCACTCTTTGCAAGTAGCAATGAAACATTGGCCAGACCGTCTGTGTGTTTTTACCGTTTGACTAGCACGAAAGGATAATGCGCTACACGAGCAACGTGCATAGAGTAACCGTACATAAGTAACATTTTGCAAAAAGATATTGACGTCATACGAGGAAAGATACTGACGTCATACGAAATATTAATAAGATGATGACGCCACACGAGACATTAATATGATGATGACGTCACACGAGACATTAATAAGAAGACCAATCGCCTTTCAGGAAGAGAGAACTTGCGCAAGACTTGACTCGCATTACTTTATCTTCGGCATAAAAGTACTATGAAAAGAGTGACATGTTGTTACTGTGCACCCTCCCGACAAGCAGTTTCTGATGATTTTAAAATCTGAGCATCTCATTAATATATTTTCCTTGATACCGTTATGATAACTAAACACATTTTTCTTCTTTCCCCATATATCTGGTCTCCTTGAAGGAATTGAGTGGGACTTTAAAGACCCGCCAACATATCCTCGGGTTGTCTCTATCCTGTATGTGTATCAGTTATCTCCCTTCACAACGTATATGCTTTTATTTAAATTCATTTCAACCCTTTATAAATACATTTCATCCCACACGTCGCTGGTGAGCTGCCATGTAGCTGTAGATTCGTCGACAGAAATCTCATCGGAGTTTATCGCGACTGAGGCAGAATCCTCATCAGTGCTAGCGATAATCAAACAGTCATTACATTATCATCATCATCATTATCCTAATTTGTCTAATTAGACCGCCACCGATTATACATCTCCGCCCCATTTACCCCATGACAGAACGATGACGGCACAAAACATTCTTACATTGTACCCCTAACAAATGGGAGGTACTAACTATTTTCTCCATGGATCCACCAAACAGCAAAAAGACTTCAAAGATCGTCTATCGGTAAAGATATTTTCCCCTTCGATGCACCCATCAATGAACTACTTGACGTGCCCTATTATCTGACTTGAAAAGAACAGCAGAGGGTTCTTACTTAGCCCCTTTCATAACCCTCATGTACCCCCTATATATATATATCTTTATCTTCTAGTGGAGATGGACAAACTATGTCTAAAGTAACCCTAAAGGTAAGTTTAATTGGTGTTAATTTTATAGATCCTATTTACTAAGTACCTTCCAACTGAAGGAATGTAAAGGGCCCTTATGTAGGACAAAATCAAATCAAATCAATTTACACCTGCACACTAAAGAAAAGGAATCGGTAGCCACTACAGCTTTTTGATAGATTTTTCTTTTCACCAAAAGTTGTTACATGTGGAATGGGCCGCTGGCCGCGTGTTGGTAGCTAAATGATCATCCAGACAAAATTGGCTATTAGCAAAAAAAAATCAATGTTAGTTTGTGGCGGTTTATCGATATCTCAAACCATGAGTTGTAAGGTTCCGCGTTTTGGATTGGGAGCGTCTTCATTTCACATTACAGGAACCGGTCTATCGACCAAAGGATTAGTGAAAAGGAACGGATGTGAGGAAGATTAAGCTCACGAAAACGAGGGAACAGAAAAGCAAACAGACGAAAGAACACCTATAACTTCGTAGTTGTGTAACATGCTCACAATTACAGAATCTTCACCGGCAGTTCACAAAGTATTCAAACTCAGGTGTGCCATCCCACATCTTTCAGTCTTGAGAAAATTATCAACATTTGCTGGGCTTAATGAACTTGTTATCTTATTCTAAAAGATGAATTGCATGGATCGAGATCCCCTTTCATTAAAGAGATATTGTGTTTATTGTGCAGAAAAAAAAAATCATAATTTTAAAAACAATACACAGAATGAAAGGTAATTAAAAATAATTCAGGGAAAAAAAATCAGTCAATTGTTGATGAAGAATACTTGTTCACAAATACTTTCAAAAATTCAAATGATGCAACTTCCATAACTCATTTTATACAGCCTGTTTTGAGGAAATTTACGTTCATTGAAGACGTACATTTATGACGTGCGCTGACGGCTTAGCAAAGATTAAAGATATATCTTCTTTGTATGCTGGTACGATTTTCCCTTTAACTAAATCTTCTGTCCTACTGCAAGGAAATCTCCGAACGACTGGAGAACTTTGAACAGTTGGGGAGGGGCCTCCCACGTGGTCATTAGCCCCCTCCCCCTCCAAGTTTTAGCACGTTAAAGCTACGACAACGTTCTAAAATAAATGTTTCCTAAAGCGTTTCAATCTCAAACATCAAACAAACAAAAAAAGAAAAGAAAATAGAATACTTGCTTCAATAATTTTTGAAAATGAACGAAAGTGACAGTGCCCAGGGTAAAGAAAAAAAAAACAAAAACATATGCCCTGTAATTCAAGATTCACGTAACTTTAACCTCAGTGAGAATTTTATCTTAACGTAATCCACTTTGATGTCAAAAGGTATAGGAATAATCATTATAAGGGCAGACATAAAAAAAAAAGAAAAAAAAAGAGAGAGAGAAACAGCTGGAGGAAGTAGTGATGATAATTTATTTTAAAGTTCCGTCACTTATTGAAACATTATTTCCACCAATAAAGATAGGAAAGGTCCTTAACTCCGTTGTCAAAATTTAATCATTCAACTGGTAACTTTCTTTTGAGTGGTGAATGTAAACACTTTATACTAAGAAAGGTTGATGGGTTTATATGAAGGTTTTTTCACGGGCTTATGACAGGTGTAGGCCGGCGGCGTGTTAAGAATTTTGAACACTTGCTTGCTTGGTTGGTTCCTTGCTTGATCGATCGATCCGATCGATTGAATTGATTGATTGATTGACTGATTGATTGCGTGTGTGACTCATCATATGTGTGTATGTATGCATACATCAATAAAAAGATACATACGGTAAATATGGTATCAATCATTAATTTTGGCGAGATAGCAGTAAACCGGGCAAAACGTCAATTTGCAGAAAATTGCTGCATTGCCAAGATTCTGTCTCTCGACAAATGTCAATTTTCTGAATTTTACTATTGTGATGAGGCAGAAGTAACCCGTCAGTAAAACTTCAATTTGCAGAAAACGATGCATCGAAGAAATATCGGGTCTCGACAAAAAATCTTTTTTTTTTCTGAATTTTGTCACGTTAACATGTTGTCTACTCGTCCTTTTGCAGATAATGGCTTATTAATATTTGGACTAGTTGATAACTCTTCATATCAATGTGCCATCTACGCGTCCGTACCTGGATGACCAATAGGTAGCTTTCATGGTTTGTGGTATTCTATCTTAAATCCAATGCAACCAATTTCTACCGAAATGCAAGACACTGTACTCTTTCTAAGACTTATCAACGACAGAGACTAGACAGCATCCCCACCCCACGACACAAACCCCCTCTCCGTCACCCCCCCCCCCCCATGCACCCATTGCTCTCTTTACTCTTTTATTCCCACGAAGAATGTGTTCTCTCACGCAGACAATTTCTTGCCACGGAAGGCCGCTAACGATTTTATCTGTTTCGTACTGAAAGTTCCTTCAACATCACTTACACGTGAAAACTACAAAGTAACTTCAATTCCATGGGAACGAAAATGGCGTTAGCTTTTGCCAACATTTATGGACACGGCAATGAAAAAGTTGCAACTGAAATGCTCGCCTGGTCTCCCCTAAATCCGTTCACTACTACCGCCTGATAGATAACGTCTTATTGATATGACGAAAATGTATGAATTTGTTATGCTTATACGTATAGCCTCTATCCGAAATGGAACAATGCGTTTGAGCCCGCAACACACGGTCATGGAGGAAAAAATCAACGATAAACCGGGGATTGAAATTGTTTGGCACTGAGAATTTAATAAAAGAAAAAAAAAGTTCAGCTAATAGGCAAGAAATGTTTTCTATTTTAAGCTTTATCTACGCCAAATACTCATTCCAAAACTCTTTTGTGGTGCCATTCTTCGTCAATTCCTGTATCAGTACATTCGAATTACCAAATCAATGCCGAGACAAAGGAAACAGAAACCAGCTCTTTGAACATTTATTTGAATTTTCGTGAATCATTATGAATTCTTTGTCCCCTCTGTCCTGACCAATGAAGTACCCGCATTGTGTCTCATGACCTTTGAGGTCATTTCCGAGTGAGGGTCAACGGGTCGCCAGAAAAGTAATTTCAAAATTTGGTTTGTTATTACGACTGGGGAATATTTGCCTTTTGTTAAGCCAGGATATCCCCCGAGGCGTTATCAAAAGCTCATTTATAAATAAAAAATGTGGAAACTTGAAGGCAATCAAATGAATGAGACTAAAAAAGTGGAAAGAAAAAAGTCAGAAATGTGATATTTAAAAGAAAGAAGTTATTTAGTGACAAAACATTGCGGATGTTAAATAACAAAAATACAAGGTCACTGTCCTGTGGTGGTAATCGTTATTTAAGGTGAAAGGTGACATTCATGGGTAGGAGCGCTCATGAAAATCCTTGTAAGATATTTCTAGAAGGCTTGTGAACTTTTCGTCGGCGATTTAACTTGTCTGAAATTCTCCAGGTCAAAGACCACGGTAAGTCCTTCTTAAGCACCCTGAGTCTATAATACGACATGGTCGCTCCAGGAAGTATTTCTCCTCTCAGATCTAATGTGTAACCGAACATGAACTTCCGTCTGATGCGAAAGGACCACACGTTGCAATGTCGGTACGGACATTGCCCTTTACTTTGGGTACTACAGAAACGGCCAGATAGCTAGTGAAATCTGTTTTCCATTCCGGGATGTCTTCGTCAAATTCCCAATTATTCCTAGATGGTTTCTATGGATACCTCTCCTGCGTATCCTCCTACAAGTCTTCAGTTTCTTTCTCATCCTCATCTTACTTTTCTCAATCAATCCTTTCCATCTTTCTCCCGCCGGCTTCCCAGTATAATTTTGCTTCTACCTCTCTTCCAGCCTCCTCCGCTTACAATCTCGTTTCTCCCTATTTCATTTCTTACTCATCCTCCTTCCCTCCTCCTGAACACAATTACGATTATCTCCATCTTTTCCCCCCTGCTCATTGGCCACTTTCTTCTCTCACCCAATGCACCCTTTTCTCTCCCTTTTTTTTTCTTGTTTGTACCGTTTTTTCCATGCCTCCATTTTGTCTTCAGCTGATGGAGAGTGGTGGTAATTTTGAGTCGAAGAAATGGAAAAGTATTAAATCTGAAGCCATATCGGAGGCTTTACATAAGTTTGGTACGTTTTGGCGTAATTAATCATGATTGCATGAAGCTGCCCTCATCTACAGTCATGATGCTAAGAGAGGGCGGTTTTCTGTCAGTGAAGATTCATATTGATAGTCCCAAAAAGTAAATACCCAGTCCCAAAAAGTAAATACTGTAACCCTATCCCCTCCCCCTTCTCTCTCTCTCTCACACACACAGAAACACGTACAGCACCCGAAGTCATTTCAATCGTAGTATAAGTAAAATGAACCCAATTCGATATTATACGTTGGTTCTGTTGAATTATACAAAGAAAAGGTCAGGAAATCAAGATATTGTCTAAAGTCTTTCCTTATAGCTAAAAGGAAAATCTCAAGTTGTTTTCTTTTGATTCAGAGAAAATCTGGTCGGAGTAGACTCAGTGTTAAAGACCAAGTCACATGCATCTAGAAGGGAGCTGGTTTCCATTCAGAAGTTGTAGAGTCAAACAATGTATGACAATCAGTTGGATTTTTATGTTGATGATACATATTATCGTTTTTGAGATGTGGCTTTTTCAAAGCTTCGTGAAAATGCAAAACCGAGGGTGTGGAGTGTTGTATAGTGCCGGTATTTCTTTTGTTATGCCCACATATTTTCTCTAAGTTCCTTAATTAGTGGGTTTCATAATGGTAATTGCTATCAATATTCTCAAAGGAGACAAGGACGCTTGCAAAATAATACCCACAGGACATACAAAATTCTCAATCGTCCTCGAAATAAAGGTTAAATAAACACACACCGAGTAGTCGCAGAATTTTTAATAATGTGCTAAAATCATGTCTCGAGAAAGCCCTTTCTTCATGATAGCACATGTCGTGATATCGAGACATACCATCATGGTTAGGGATTGTTCCGTCGATGAAACCTACATCATGTATGATATCATGTGAGGATTGACTGAAACAAAGGATAGCAGAAGGCAAAGGATAGCATGAGGCCTTGCATTGACGTCACAAATTTGCATATTTGGCTTATGTTTTTTCATAGAATTGTAAGAATATGATAGAATTGTAAAACAGAAATTTGTTTGCAAATTGTTTAATATGTGGTGGATTTTTATGGCAATCGTGGCTATTTTCAACATTTTAAATTCTGCCAATACTCCAAAATGTGTTTTTCATGTCACATTTACATCAATGAGTGTCAATCGCCATACTCATATACCTATAGAGGGGGGGGGGGGGGGTTCACGAACATCACGTGATCGCGAGTATGTTGGGTTTGAGGGGCAAGCGTACATTTTGTCGGTTGTCTCTGTAGTTTTGAACGACAAGAGCATATACTTTGACCGTATAGTATCTACCGATAGCGGTGTGCATGTCTTGTAAAAAGACCTATACGCTTATTCCTAACGTGTGTTTGGTTTGCCCCCCAATGCCTGGAAGGCGGGACCACTCGCCTGACGTTACATGAGATGCAGAATGTGATGGGAATAAGTTCTCACAACTGCCTAATCTCCTCTTAAGAAGTGCTGTTTGATGGAAAAGTATACATAAATAGCTTTTTATCGTCAATCTTCGATCTTCGTCCTTCCATTACCATTCCACCAACCTAGAAAAACAGCATCTACGCCACGTTTCTTTATGGGAAATTTGGTCGATAAAATGTTAATTGTACGGTAGAAAATTGATTTTGCCGTTACAGTCTTACGTTGTGGTTATCAGGAACTTAGTTCCGTAAATTTTCCACATGGCCCGATTCTGTTTAATTTGAAATATTTCGGAAATTTGGCGAATTTTATTTATTTTCTGACAAACAGTCTATCCCACTGTATAGTTGTAAGAGGTATAATCAGCCATTTGTTTGATGCACTTCTAGAAACGCAGGAATAACAGCAGGCCCGTATTGATGTCACACAGCAAGTTTTCACTTAAATGCAGAAATTACAGGAATTCTGAATAATAATCACATGTTGTGTTGCTATAAACTCCTTTAATTGTCTCTCTGTCCCAACATTCTCGATGAATTAAGAATTACCGCCAACGTTGTGATCAATATTGTACTGAGATTAAAAAAGTTTGGAATTAACTTTACTGAACACTCAACACCGTTTGCAAAATGAGAAAAACATTTTGCAGTGTTGATGGAGAAAAAAAGTCCTTTAAACATAAATAAACAAGAGGAACAAAATGTCGGCAAACCATTCCAGGGAAAAGTTAACAAAAATATCGGAAATATAGGTTATGTTCATGTCTTTAATATTTTCCTAATTTCCAGTTACTTTCACCTAAATAAAAGAGTTATGTAGACCAATTGATGTCTGCCCCCATATACTAGTTTGGCAGTGCACATGCGCACATGCATATGAATTATATCGTTTCCTGTTTAATGACAAAAAAGGGGTCTTAAGATTTGCTATATAATCTCTACAATTTACGATAATATTAGCATTAAAAGTCGAGTTTTATTGCCCGATCTCTAGCAATAACCGTGACGTCACTGATACCATTCAAAATAACTTATCACATCAAAATAGGTGTAATTTGTCAGCCCATATTAGGACAAAAACGGATTAAGTTTTTGAAAGGACTGAACCAAAACAGAGAGGACAGAGAAGCAAAGAAAAAAAAAATAGAAAGAGAGAGAAAAAATGGGCACAATGGAAAATTGGGTTAAAATCACCTCGTTTTACAAAGGGTGTCCTAATTCTAGAAAATCTCGTGTACCTCCCGAAGGTGTTTTGCTGCCTCTTGATATATACTGAGCGAGTTGGACATCTGGCTATATAGCCGAGAATCTTGAAATAACAAGCCCAGACTGAGATTCTGAACATAGACCCGAGCTAGCAGATGGATGCATACATATGCGTCAAAAATCAATACGTTGATAAGGACAAACGGCGTCAACTGTTCATGGACAGGGAAGGTACCAAACGTGACACTGGGTGCTCAGTGGCAGCGTGGGGGAGGGGTGTCGGGGGTTAAATAACATGTTATGTCGTTATGCATGGTGTTAGGTCTTATCCTTACCGTTACATCACACCCCTTCAAACACCAGATATACACCCCCCCCCCCCCCCCGCAGTTGATCATGCCTTAACCCCTTTAGGTGGTTTGTCAAGTTTAACGTAAGACGTAAATGAAGGTTTTCGCGGTCACAGTGAAGTCCCTCAGTTAACTCAGATAAAATACAGATAACATTGTGTGGCACATAGGCCCTTTACCTGGTTAACTCATTCCATTGGGCATTTTAATCATGCTTCAAACTACTTCAACTTCAACTAATCTTTCAACCTTAGCTGTGCCCATAAAAAATGGAGGGCATTTATTAGATCCTGGAAAAGTGAGTCTCACCTTTTTCAAGGCTTGACAACAGCGCCGGTGCTGTAGTCGACTGGATGTGAGTTGGTGTCATTTAAAGCAATAAGGCTTATAACCGGGGGACCGGGTTGTTCCATCCCTGGTCGAGTCGCAATTAGGCTACATGGATTTTTCGTCCAAGAATAGTGTAGGGTTTCCCCATCCGAACTGACTTTTCAAGAAAAAGACACCAAATTTGATCTAATGTGTGTGGGGTATGCAGGGGGAGGTGGGGGGAGGGTGAAAAAATAAAAACGCCAGCAGTTTTGGAAGAGACGCACTAGGGGGATCGTAATTGCCAAATAGCGCAGTCACCTAACGCCGGAAAAACGTAACTTTACATGCTATTAATTCTGTTTGTTTGTTTGTTCAGTTTATTTCCATATCAACAATACAAAACATAAGGTTACAAAATCAACATAAAAATAATTTAGTGGAGACGTCACAATGATTGACATTGTACAAGTTGATTGAAACACTGCCACAGACAGTCGTTTTTATCACTTATTGTAACCTGTAGACCATGTATGCGAGTCGCCCACACAAATACCGATGATAGTCAGTAGTCTGCATATGTAATGCAGCTTTACTTCGGACCGTTATGTTTAGTTTATTTCATACGTATCACTTTCTTCAAGAAAATCACAGTTGTACTTTGGTAAAAAATTCTTTGAACTTGGACGTGTAAATATCACATTTGGCTTAATTTGAAAAAAAAAACAAACAAACAAAGAAACTTCAGTCAAAATGAAAAGTAAAAAATAGAGGGAAAAAAGGGACCGTGCATTTATCAATCCCTACACCAGCTGCCTTCTTCCCTTAGATTTACTGAAGAGCCACATGGACAAATGTTTTTGATATAATGCGCCACTAGTAGCTGTCTTGGGGAGGGGCATATGAGAAGGGGTGTCCCCTTGTGATTTTCAGACGCAAAATGGTTCATTTCTTTAAACCAGACTGTGGGTAGTAACAAATTTACATATTTTAAGACAAAATATTTTTTGTCAGCAAGGATATTCTATCAAATACTTTTGTGCACCACGCCAAACCACAAGTGGCGCCATTTGAGGGCGCCTGCGCTAGATAATGTCTATGATTAACGAGCTGGTATATCTTGAAACCACCTGTACAAAACTGAAGAAGCGAAGCCAAGAAACAGGACAGACAGAGAAGAGATAAAATCAAATATAAATTACTTAATGGTTCAGTCTTCAAGTAATTTGAAATCGCAAATTAGAAAATTCTCTACAAATGTTTTGTAAACAAAAAAAATAGACTGACATTCAAAGTGACAAATGAAAGCCCTGACATTCCACATTCGCACAACTGAAAAAGGTTATTTTGCTCCAAAATACTATAGTTCCTTCTTGTTATTTATTTGCAAATTATTTAGCTACTTCTTGCATTGTTTGGTTTGTTATACGTACGTACCTACACATTTAGCTATTCTTGATCTGTATATGTACATGAAAGGGCTACTGACGCTATAGGCAGTGCGAAAGCTCAAGACACAATGAATTACTTTGGCAGGTAATTACTATTTACCAGCGTCACAAAAATCAGGTCAAAGGTCAATAACAACTTTGACCTGGTATAATCAGACCTAATTACTTCCTCTTATTTTCAGAAGGTCACTGAGGTCCTACGTGAACTTCAGTGGACACAAATGAAACAGTGAAATGACCGGGTATATCGTGCCAACTTAATCTTAAAACAAATAACGGATTAATCGAAGAGAAAAGTTTTCAAGTTTCACAACTGTTTTAAAAGTCCGTTTCGCTTTTTAGAAAAAGCTGAGTTAAAAATAATATTTAAGCGCAGGAACATCAAATACGGCCTGAGAACCATGGGCATACGAGGTGGTGAGCCTATGGGACTGCAGAGCAGGGACAAACCCTTATATTTTCAGGGCAAGGGGCAGGCAGTAGCGTTTGCAATTAGAGCAAAATGTTTTAATAGTTGCAGTTATTATTAGCAGAGTAAACCAAACTCCCGAAATAACACCTTTCTTTACAATTTGTGTCGGACCCATCACTACGGTTCGGCCGTCCTGAGTGCTATATGGTAAAAGGAGAAAATCATAGCATTTGGCAAAATTCTCAGGACAAAAAAAAAAAAAAACCTCACCCCCCACCCAAGGAAATGTCTTCCCGCACCTACTATGCTGATATTTCACAGAACTAGTGCAGGTATACTGTTAAAATTTATGATTTGAATTGTAACCATACGATGGTTGTAATTAGGATTACTTTAAAATAAACATTGAATATTCATGCCTCCGTGGCAGAGATGACGTGACACAGCCCAAATGAAGGTCCATATATTTATTGAACATAGATACTACATAAAATAAAACTTATGTCAGCTGAGTCGTATCATAGGCCTGCAAAACGGCCCCTGTATACACTCATGCATTTAGCTCTGACTGCGTTCCTAATAGGCCTACGTTTAAACGTCTGCACATGCCAACACCTGCTGGGAAGGTTTAGCTGAGTCTCAGCAGTGTATACTGCTGCCCCCCCCCCCCTTGCCCTGTGTAATACGTCACAAAGACGACTTTGATTGTCACAAAGCCTATACTGGGAGATTAACTCGTTGAAATTCGAAAGTGATGGGAAAGAAAAATGTGGAAGATATGTTCGTGACGGTGATGCCACTGCTGGTGAACTTCCAATAGTATGGGTCATGGCTCACTGTGAATGGGGTATATGTAACTCCCCCTCCCCCATACACTGGAACCACTCGTTTACATAAAACAAAAACAAAAAAATGACATGCTGCCAGTACCGTAGCGTATATTACATAGCATTATATAGCACGCTAGTAGATGAAGCTGCTGTAACGTTTAAAAGCTGGTCTAGTTTATATACCATACAGGGGTCGGAGGGGGTTATTCTCTTTTGTTCTTTGCCATGTTATTCTTCTGTGTACTTGTGTTTTTTTTTTCTAATCGTTTGTACCATGTGTAAGTATTACCTATAGCGTCTGGGGAGTAGAGCTCTTTTTCCCAGCCCAAGAGTTTTTTTTTTCTCTTTTACTTCCTTCATGTCATGTTCTGTTTTTCTAATTCGCATTACTTTCTGTATATAAGACACAAATAAATGGACTGAAATAGTGCCAAGTTTATCTTCCTTTTGAAACAAGATGGCATATACATTGGTCAAAACGTACCGGTAGATATAACCTGTATAACCTTTTAAAACTGGACTGATTCATATAATAATTGATTGAATAATTAAATTGTGCAGCCTGAATTCTCTTTCCTTACTGCACTTCAAAAGTGTTGCTTGAATTTGTTTTCACTCACGAAACAGTACCACATTACCTACCATCGACTGAGGCTTAACCCTCAAGAACTTCACTTCCTTACCCAATTTCAAAACTGTTCGAAACATGATTAAGGTATACCGTCTTTTGAAATCGAAACCCTCTAAATGTTATAATCTGTCTAAAAGGAAATGTTCCCTCTAGTAACACGAAAATCCATCACCGAAAGGCAGGATACCCAACAAACATTGAGAAGAAGAAAACGTGTTAACAAACGAAAAGTTATTAATAGTTTTTAGCAAATTCACCCGCGAGTTTCGGACCCAATAATAGACCTGCAAAGAGGAGCGTTCATGTACACACTAAAGCAAAAATAACCAGCTTGTTAGACGTTTGACAAACCGTTTTGGTAACCATGGATACGGATGTAAATGGCGGTGCTTCTTTGCCTTGTCTTCTGATCGTTTTCTTGAAGTAGCCTTGGAGAGTAGGATTATGGCGGCACCGATGAGAAACGTGACAATTTTGACGGTTAACAGAAAAGAGAGACAGAGAGAAAAAAAATGGTTAAGGGTGTATGCTCAACGTTCGGTCAGACCCGAAACTGTAAAACAGTAACATTGCAGTACAGCAGACGTAGTGACGCTGAGGTGATTACACCATGGAGAAATGGTTCAACGTCGAGCTTGTCCAAAACTTCCCTACTTCCTTAGCAACGAATTCTAACTTGTAACAGTTTCTGAACTCCATAAATATACAATACTTAAGTAAATGTAGGCCTATAAAAAGAAACTTAGCACATGATGTAATTTTTGTGAGCGTGCCCTTACTGTCGGTGGGGTCCCTGGGCACATGTCCAGCTGGCCCACTGCTTAAATCCTATCCTGGTAAATACAAAGAACACAGAGAAATTGTGTGAAAGAAGATAGAACAATATCTGCAATTGAACACACTGGTCCATCTAAATGTGGCCAAAGAGGGCTGCAGTCTCCCCCGGCCGGGGTTAACCAATAATCTTTTTGGGGAGAATTATACCTGAGGTAACGAATTTTCTAGAAGAAAACGTAACTTCACAATTGAACACTTTTGTTGCCCAAAATCGCAGGCCATTCAGGTATAGAAATATTTCCCGAAGGGGAGGGGATACCCCTTTAGAGCCCTACCTATATAACTGTACCATAAGGTTGGCCCTAGCGCATCAAAGGCTTTGCTTCGAAGGCAAAAGATTGGATGCCCCAGTAGTTAAAACTACTGCATCTAACGGCGTCTAAGTTTGAGTGAACAAATTCAGGTGATGAAAACGGGTGCTTTAAACTTTAAGGTAAATTGCAAGTTATTGCAATGTGATCGAAATGAGAACCCAGCAGATAAAAAAAATGTAAATAAACAACGAACAGGCCTTCAAATTTCTATCGATGAGCGGACTAAGGGCTCATAAACACTGTGATTTATTGTGTTTCAAAATTTCATTTTAATCTGTCGCCCATGCTTGTCAAATTTGGGAAGTTGAATACATAGTTTTCAGAAGTCTGGGATAGTAACGTTCGCGAGTGTCATAACTTTCCCGTTACCTTCTCGGCGAGGTTGGTCACGTATAGACGACAGATGGATGTGGGAAGAGAAACACCAGGTAAAGTTTTTAAGTCACTTTGATGTGATAGAAAAGTCAAATCGTGGGGAATCGTCTTACAGAATAGCTTTGCATACAATGTGGTGTAGTGACACACAAAGCACAATGTCTCATTTTGACTTCAGAACCAACTCGTAGCCTAATTTTGTGCACCCAGGTAATCGACAGACTATGTGGACTGAGAATACCTTGGTCCGATGCGAATAAGCTTTTTCTATGGGTGAGAAACTTTGAGTTAAAACTGCTATTAACAACCATGAGGATATTTTGCCTAACACCGGCCGCTCTAACTAACCAGTTGCTACTCCAAACCTTCCTTTTCCAGGATGCAGTGCTTGCAGGCTTTCTACCCTCAGTCCCTTTAATCACTGATTGACTACACTACTCGAAATATTGACCCTTTCCATTGGATGACTTTTAAGTTTTTAACAGCGTTTTTAGTGTTACCCCTCACCACCACACTGTACACGTAAAAGAACGATGTTTGTCGCTGCAGCAAATGAAATCTGTATCAGAAAGAAATGAAGAATAAACCGTCTGGAGTATTCACAATCATGTGTTTGTACAAATAACAGTTCTGCGAAGTTGCGCAGTCGCGTTTCCTCGTTATGTAGGTCGCCGCTGTGAACAGCTTCATGGAGAATTTAAATCAGGAATTTAAATCAGGTTCGTTTATATATAGTCTTTGTCTTCAGAATACCTCATAACACCGTACTGTATACAAGGCAGCGTATGACAAGATTCGCTATTTTCAACGAAAGATACTGATGACCTTCTAAAAAGATCCCCCCTCCCCCCCAAAAAAATAACGAAAAATAAATAAATAAAAGATGAAAGGCAATTTTAAGAAAACGTTCTTCGATAGTATTCAAAGCAAGAACCGGTATGGTATAGGTCTTTATCTCCTTTAAAGGACGATATATGGTTTCAAAGATTTATGAAAACTCTTATCTTACTATATCTTAGTATGAAACACGAAGGCGAGATGGCGATCGAGGTGGCGCAATGCCATCAAAGGGCCTATTACGGAGGGTTTAAGCTGTAACTTCAGAACCACCAAAATGAATGGTAAAGTAGTAATAGCTTGGTAGAAAGGGGGATCAATTCATCAGAATTCACGAAAAACCTTTGTGATTGATGGTACCTGAATTAGTTTTGCAATGTTGTTTGGTACTTTTGGCCCAAATAAACCAGTGAAACAGTGAACTACCTCTGTCTATATAGAGAGATCATGGAGAGATCAATCCACTGAACTGAATTACAATATGACGGTGGCACTCAGAGAATATTAGGACCAATCATTTCATCTTTTATAAAAGAGGGTTACGGGATGGCCAATCACAAGCAACGTTACTTCAGTAATGGACATCTGCGTGTTAATCTGACAGCTCACGTGTATCCTATTGAATATACCATAAAGAAGGTACCAATAGCCTACACTAACATTCTGTGCCAACGTCACACCCATAAGGCCCTGCAGTCAATTGCGTATCATCCTGCAGCTAGGAAGTCCAGCTGAACTGTCGGATAAGGGCGTGTGTGTGTATAGGGGGGGGGGGGGGTGCATGAACTTTAGTAAAGGCCTACATTCATCGACACTCGCTGTAATTTATAGCATTGTATATCTATGTGCTGTATGAAATAACTTAAAATAACAAACAGCTGTCAATGTCTCGAAATTTGACAACTTGTTACGTTCTTGATAAAGTGTAAGACGGCCCAGTATCAAGGTCCTATGAAATACAAAAAATAAGGGGGAGGGGAAAATTGTACAGAGGTAATATCCATAAAATCTAAGCCAAGGTCCGTGATCTTTTACGTTATTTTTTTTTCCAACTAGTTCAAAGGCTTTTTTTTTTAATAACGAATGATTTGAGAATTTAATCGGCGAGAGATAAAACTGAATAAGTTTTAATTGCCGCCTTGAATCAACCTCTAATAGCTGTCCTTGACTATGGAAAACCCAAACATTCGATGGGAAATAGGAGGAGATGCGAGCAAAATGGTCTTTTCTCTGCTATTGTGTAACGTCAAAACGGTTGAATAGCGACTAATTGGTTATGACGGTGAATTATATCTCAGGTGACGCGACCTTTGACCTAATCGGAGAATGTAGGTGAGAGTATGAACCCCCAAGTGCATTTGATGTGTAGCGTGGCATTGAATAAAATATATCATGGGTTAAATTTACTTAACCCACCCCCAAGCATGTATATTTAAGGTGGGGTATTAAAAAAGAGTGGGAAATTTGTTTAAAAAAAGTAGTTTGGTTTCGTCTTTTCTTCCTGGGCGAGCAAGATTGTACGCCTTTTTCATAAGGAACTACGGTATTTCTTGATGAAACGATATTATAGAAAGCATAATTAAAATATTTCAGAAAACTATACGTTTCTCTGCTTCAAGTTGGTTCCTGTAAGAAACCCCAAAAAGTGAAAAAAAAAATCAATAATATTTTTTCGACGAAAGTGTGAAAATTCTTAAAACACATACCATGTGCAAACCAAAGAAAACTGCCTCATATATGTAGCCAAGCAAGTCTGTATGACGTCAGCAATCTTAACAGGAATGTAAACGAAGATTCCCGCTGGGCGCCGAAGTTTCGAAATTTTTACTTGTAAATAGTACGTGGTATATTTCCGTTTTTTTTTTTTTGCAGTGCAACAACTATGCTAATACTTTGCAAATTGCTACATACTCTGTAGTAAAAAGCAGTATTCGGCCAGCTACATCGAAAACGAACGTCACGCATCAATTGCCGTTGTCAGGGTTTCTAAATTATTAAAATTGTCTCTCTCAAAAAAAAAAGAGAGAAATTTAGAAACAGACAGGGAAAGAGAGTCTTTTCTTTTCCTGCGAAATCTTATCGTTACCTCTTCTGCACTTTTCATGACATTTACCAAATGGGCGTATTTCCACCCGGCAGATGCTTTTTAGAAACGAAATCACCGGAGTAGTGACAAATGATTGATCATCGCGAAAAAATATAATATTACAATAATGAACTTAAAGCCATCATGAGAGATCACTACAAAACCTCAGGCAGTATTTATAAGAGACACGTTTTACAACGCTTTTATTTCAACCCACTCGTAATTTGACTTTCAATATTGGCAGTCAGGTCAAAACCTGAACAATACTCAGCGGTTAACTTAGAAATAAATTAGGCCTATAATTTATCTGAGAAAAAAAAAGAGTGATGGATTATAATTCTATTGTAGTCTCCATTACACCATCTCCATTCTCGGACATAAGTTTCCATTGTTACATGTTTTTATTATCTGACCATAATTATTCAATCAATGTACCCTTTATATTGTGTGCCGATTTGGTAAGGTGCACAAAGGACCGCAACTTTAAATTTGTCAACTGAGTGTGAGTGCATAGTTATACACTGTATTATCTCTTCAGACGCACTCAAAACAGTGTCTATATTCCTTAAAATTCAGAAAAATTCGGAAATGTTTAAACGTTATAGTTGTCCATCTGTCAATCTTTAGCTCTTTCTTTAGTTTTTTTCCTGTATTTTATATATTTTCCACTTTTCGGTTGCACAATAGACTTTATTGATGGTGACAATTGTTTATTTAAGAGATGGAAGATTTACTTTGAAATGTGGTCATAAAAATGAAAATGCAAACGCAGAAGGAAACAAACATAAAAAGGGGCCCAGCAGTGTGACATAAAACGAAAATACTGACCGCAATGAGATTATGGTAGACTTCCAGTTTTTGTAAAGATGTTTTTACATATTCGAAAACAGACTCTGTTTGAACATTTTAAACAAACAAAATTCACTGAAGAGGACAATTAAGTACTTTATCTCATATTTTCCCTCTCAATGCGTCCCATTGTCCTGTTGATGAAGGTACGAAACCTGCTCCGTGGACCGGCAGGAAGCCGTAGAAAAGTCTAAGTACAGGCCGATGAATTCCAGTAACCCCAGCAGCATGTCGTCTGAACTGTCGTCACATTTTCATACACTACTAGCATTGACTTTCTTCACCTTGTTATGCATAGTGGGGAGGGGGGGGGGGGCGAAAAAGATATATTTTACACCCATCGAGGTTTTTTTTTGCTCTCATTCCAAATATCTCATTTATAATCAACCACAATTTGAAATCAAAATGCATCATTGTTGAACAAGCTAATGATAACGGAAACTTCCTCCTGTCTGCCCGAGTACCTCCAGCAGTCTCTTTAAATTTTCCCCTGCCCATCTCCGTTTCTCCATGGTAGTGAAGTCCTCCTCGATGCTTACCATTCTCTCAATTTATGTGTGTGCTGCGTGAAACGATGTTCCATCGAAAGAGGATTAACAGCACCCGGGACGTATTTACCTTTTAAGGGCCCAGGGAACAAAATAACGTTGGGACTTCCTACAATTCGACACAAGACTACGGTGGTGCTAGTTACGGAAGGAGGACAAAGGTATAGTGAAAAGTATAACGATTACTTTCACACTTGAAATGATCTCTTTAGATTTTAAGAAGCAAACATACAGTAATTCGTATAACAAAATAATTTTTATAGTAATAATAATAATAATAATAATACACGTAATTTTGTTGGGCTCTTAATTTTTACATCACATGCGTTTTTCCAAACGACAGGATAGAAATGTTTCGGAGAGAATGACCATCTACTGCCTTAAACCAACCCCCCGTCCATCACCCCCTCCCCTCGTTCTATGTGACGATTTTACGTAATGTTCTCTTCATTAATGATCACCCGAGCTTCTAGTCTTCCCTTCATGTTGGTTGCTGAAAGGGGCTTTACAAACGCTTTATTTACATCTAATTTTCCAAAAAAATGGTAAATTAGCATTACAAAAGGTGATGGTAATTTTACTTTGAGTGATATGAATAATTAACAACAAAAATTATGATAATATGAGTTGATCAAAACAGACGTGATACGGGGAATGGATCCGGGAAAAATTTTCGACGAATTATCGATGGGTTCTATATTTGGAACACAGTATATGATTATTGCCGGCCCCCATGACGAGTGTTTCATGTGTTCATGTCAGGAAGTCCGAATACACCTATCCATACGATGCTGGGTCAATATTGATAATAAATGGTAGAATGTCATTAGTACCTCTGGATTAGTAACTGCGAACTTCCTACTTCAAAATGGAAAATGGATGAATTTATCACTAATCTTGCGTAAAAATGTTTATAACCAATGTGTTTGTATTCTTTGTTATATCATTTTGTGAACAACTGTTACATTGTACAAAAATGTGACTTATTTACGGATTTACCGTCTGGCGCAACAAAACATTCTCAGTTAATTTTGTACGAAAACAACTTGCTATGGTAAAGACAAATTACTTTGAAATGCCTGGTATACGCTACTGACAAGCGTATGTTACGTAACAGTGTACAAAAAGTGTAAAAGAAGTACATATTAATGAGTGTTAAAAACTTGGGGGGATGAAAACAGTTAACTGTAAATTCATATGAAATTGAACCTAATAAAGCAGGAAAATTATGTTATGATTCAATTTTACAGTAGACTTTTGTTATTTGTTAGTTTACATACAAAAACTGTAAAAAATACCCTTTATATCATTTCATGATTACACCCTAGTGGTTAAAAAATAAAAAAAAAACATTTGTTTGGAAAAAAATTGCCATAAAAATTATATAAATTTACAGACGCAAATTTAACAGTGCACAGTCAATTTTCGAGAAAAAAAAATCACGAAATAATAAAACTTGAGAAGTCAATCTACATAAGAGGAACAGATGCATTTGATATGTCACTTCTTTGAATCCTTTTGGGTGATTTAAAAAAAAAAAAAAAACATTCTGTGAATTTGACATGGTTGCCTGCCCTATTTTCTGAATGTAACTCTGTCAAACTTTGCCAAGATCGACACACATTTGCAGACACTGACTCAAAGGTTCTTATCATCGTTCCGTTTTTGGTGACATCTGTGGAATTAACGCGGATCACACTATAGATAATTGAAAGTTTCAATGGGGATTTAACGATCTAAGACCGGCAATTAAAATGGTGTAATAAGAGATAGTAACTTCGATGGAGGTGACCATATCTAGACTTCTAGCAATTTTTTTTATCCTACATGATGTATATGCCATTACCAAGAAAAGCCAAATCTTGTTATTCCATTCATTTACCCTTTGACCTCTTTGCATTGTATCCATCACTCTCAAATCTACGTCAACAAAAAGAGAAGTAGGGCAATTGTTCTTAAGGGTGCATGTATAGATTTTGCTACCTTAGGAAGGATTATAGAATATACCAAATGGAGGGTCAAAATTGTTCTGCCTTCGTAATTGGTAACAGATTTTCTAAAGAGACATTTTTTTCTCTCATCGGAGAGTATTTCAAAACGATTTTTTTTTTGTCACGATAAGATGAAAATGATGTTTGCTGTTACTGATGGATAAGGGTATCCCTAAATCAATGGCAAAATCCAAGGAAAAAATACTCATTGATCCTGTGTTAAAATACTAACCGTCCCGTAAGTTTCATGAATACTAAGTGCGCATGCTCGTATATAGATGAAACTCATTCAGCCCCCCCCAAAAAAAAAAAAAAAAAAAATAAGTTGTGTTCAGAACGTGCATCTGCGTTAAGTTTCCAAATAACTAGATCATATGAGGGACTGATGCATTCCACAATATAGCCACTTATGATATATATTGTAAATTTTGTAGCTTTCAATCATTCATATTGAAATTGCTTTCTCATCAACAATCAAACAAAAGGAGTTCTTCCAGTGATCTGTAGCTTATGTGAACTTACTAATGCAGAGTTTCCCCTCCACCCTCGCGTCCCCACAGAACACCCTACCCCACTACTGACCCCCTTCCCATAGACCTGCAAGTGTTTGTGTCACCTAACAGAAAATTTATCCCATGAGAATTTTGGTATACCCTCACCGAGAATCTAACTTCCAATCGAATAAGTGACTCATTGCTTTGGACAACCTGGGAGAAGTCTTCACTGGACATTTGAAGTCAGCATTATGACCGGCAACAATCATTTCCAAGTCGCCATTCAGATAGGAGACATAAATACACACAAAAATGCGAGAAAACTTCTGGGATTAACCCTTTATGTATTTGTCTCATGATTACTGGGTTTCACATTGGTAAGTGACATCTATGTTTATGAAGAAGAAAATAAATGCTCCCAAAACAAAACGTTTGGGGCGTGCAAAATTCGCAGTTGTCCTTGAAATCAATATTAAATAACCAAAGGATAACGTAATACATATCATAGGAGGCTATCTCTTGACGTCACAAATCTCCATACTTAGCTAATGTTTATTCATGACGCAGGTGTGAGACAGAAATTCACCTGTCAATACTTGATGCATTTTGAAGGAATTTGTGGCTATTTTCAACATTTGTTTCATTTGTTTGTGTTAATTTCATTCATTCATTCATTCTTTAATTCATTCATTCATTCATTCATTCATTCATTCACACACACACACACATATATATATATATAGGTAATTAATTGCATAATTAAGTAGTATATACCCATAGGAGCGTCATAAGCTCCTCTGAGGGAGCTTGAGGTGCTGTCCAAAAGAAAGTAAATAAAGTGATACAAATTAAGACTGAACATAAGGTAAATTAAAAAAAAGCATTGGTTAATACACCCAACAACTTTAAAGGGGCTCACTGAGTTGATATCAGTAAAGATTGTGGTGATTTTGAAGTATACAAACACATGATAATACTCACAATTAGCATAATTAATCAAGTTTCACATTCAATAGTTATGAAAACTGCCAAATTTTTCGAATTTTTGACCGTTACTTGCTCTGATTGTGTGCATGTGAATTCAGTACTAATGTGAAAATGTCTGGTCACGAATTTTCAAAAACCAAATTTAATCGTTGGTTACTCACTCATTAATGTTCCATGTATGTAAAACTTTGGGATCCGTTTAGTTTGACTGTTTGTCATTAGTATGTGAAGGAAACTTGACCGGTTTAGAAAAATTGAGTGAATTTCACAAAACAACTCAATGAGCCTCTTTAAATGTGATTTTTATGTCACGTGATCTTTGAATGGATCACTATGCCAATGAAAAAGATCGAAATCCCATCATACAGCTTAAAATTTCTTTAATTGTTGGTGAAAACCACGTCTCAGTGTCACATTCTGCTTTGAAAATAAGAATTTAAACAAATTGCTATTTGATGGAGGTGCACTACATTATGTGAAACCTGTAATGTACTATTTAAGAACGACTAGAGGGTCATCTTTTCTTTCTCTTAAGTTTATGTATTGAGACAAGCAATTCGCTCAAGATTTAATGCACGTGAAAAAAATGTTTTAACTTTCGTCTCTTCACCACCACTTTATCCTCCAGAACAGTCGTTTGATACAATCGCATCTTCCAAAAATTTGTCCAGTATATCGAACATTTTGCGCGACTTTAATTTAATTATTGAAATCTAAATTATCTCTAATTTGCTCATAGGTGTTCTCTTTACGAAATCCGCCTAGAATCTGGGAGTATCTGGGATAGAATCCATACAGAATCTCTGGAAATTCTGGAACAGAATACTGGAATCAACTAAGATGATACCTCTTGTATCCCTTAAATTTGGTACTCCCATTTCGTGTTGCGCTTTCGCACCAAAACACTTTACCACACTTTACCGGCTGTATATTTCATTTCTCTATGCAGACGATAAACTGTCAATCAAACGACGTACCAATGACCTTTGGCAATCACCTTACAAAGTACACAATCACTATCCACTTCAGATGTTCGATTCCCTCATCTGTCGCTATTTATAATTCATTCGTCTGTACGAAGAATTCATTTCGTGCAGAAGCTATGGTATGCTAAATGCTTACGTTGTAAAGCCGTTGAAGGTTCAACAAAGCAGAATATTTAAAAAAAACAAAAAACGATTGCCTTCAAACGCAGTTTTCTACCCACGGTCCGTATTCCGCTTACTTAAAGCCGACGGCATTCATTTGTCTACGATATATAGGCTAGTTTTACTTTCAAGTGTCGTTTGAGTAATATACTGTCCAGGATTCTTTATGGTATTATTCACGCCAGATAAAAGTTTCGTTACCCTCAACCATACCGGAAACGAGAAACATAGTCAGTGGGTCTCGTATGTAGGTAAACACCTTCGGTATGAAATTAATCAACGAAATTCGTTTGCTGTTTTGAAGAAACAAATGAAAACTCTGCTAGGACATCCATACATCTTGACATTTGATTCACTGAGCTGTATCAGCAGTCACTTTCTTTGTTATTTTCTCGCTTTGTAAGGGTGCCTGCTCTGTTTAAAGATCCCTTTTTTAATATTCAGATATACCAACATCTCACCTCTTCGTTTTGCATTTGCATAGACGAAAGTCGGAAATGAGCGAACCATGTCTTGCGGGATAGACCAAATGGTACGATTTGATAAGTTGACTATAGGCTAAAAGTAATTAGGCTAGACTAACTAAAACAAGGTCAATGTAACTTTTCTGTTAAACGAGTGCTGTAATTTGATTCTGCTGGATGTTATAGAAAATGTTTGTTTCACCCCTGCCTGGGTATTTATCTTACCCACAGACAAAACCAAATTTTGTGAGGGAATTAAACATTCGTTGAAACTGATTTTAATATCACAGAATTTCGAGTCAATTTAGACCCGACGTGCGAGACGTGAAATGCAGTTTTCACGTTGCAGCTCCAATTGCTTCACAAACGTTGACGAAAAATGAATATGATCATTAAACATCCTCTCCCCCCCCCCCCCCTTTATTTCCTCTCCTTAAAACTGCGCGTACATGATTTGCCGTTGGGCAAGAAGCAATCTTACCCCACATCATGAAAATGAAAACAAAAACATCCTTTAACTAGTCTAAACTACTTAAAGAGGCTTAACACGTGAACATTGACAGTAATTCAACTCAAACTCTGTTTACTAAAACTACAGACCCAAGTGTCATAAGCTGGCAAATAAACAGTGGTGTATTTTCTTTAAAAATGTCAGATAACAATCGAAAACTCTTCAAGACGAAAACCCCTAGTCACAAACAAAACGTGGTTAAAATGGTGGCGCTAAATATGTAATTGCACAAATTTTGGCACATGGTGGTACTGTACTTTCCTACCAAGGTCGCATGTACGCATGTCGCAAAGCTACGAAGTAATGCAAAGTTCTATGGTATTTGAAAAAAAGTAAGACTAGAGGGGAATAGAATATGTACAAATGTAAAGTAAAACGTTTGGTCTTGATCATGCAGTTTGGAAGCTATCTGAAATTGTCGAGTTTGAAAACAATCTCCATAGCAGTCACTGGTTGGTTAGACATTGATCTCAAAATGGTTACATGAAAAGAGGCGCTTCAACACATAGACGTATTTGAATATATAGCACCATTCAAGCGTGATCAAAACATAAAAATAGTTAATTAGAAAATTTCCAACAGGGAGGGATATATACTCCAGGTTGTTTTCGGATCAAATGGCTATAACTTTATCTTGGTCCTGTCACAGAGGTCACCCTTGGAACCAACAGTGAAAGCAGCTTGTATATAATTTAATAGAGTAGATATGAATATAGCTGAATATAGAAGTAGTAGTTAAAGATTGATGCGTATAATTGCATTTAAACCACATCTGTAAATCAACCTGAGAATAATCCTATTGATCGCCAGAAGAGCACTAGAACAAATACGAAACTAACCACCATGAACAGTTGTAACTCGTAAAGAAACGCTAAATCATGCATCGTAATTGAGTATGCCATTTCCTTCTTACTTGCTTTGCATTTATCGCTAAAATCCAAAACATAAAATGAATTTACAGAACTATTTGCACAGATTTCTTACCTAGTAGTTAGTGAAATTAATTAAAACAATGTCACGATACATGCGTATGAGAAAATTCCACAAGACATTAATTTGCGTTTACTTAAAGGAGCATAGATCCTGCGATGAGGTGACCACACCCTTTTAGACTTGCTCCAAGTCCTTGGTGAGGGATACCTTCACATGCTGGAGTTCTTCTGGACTACATCTGTGAGGACTGACAATCTGATGACCTTTGATCTGATGAATTAAAAAGAAGTCGTGAGAAGTGATAATGGTCTCATTTTAACGAGTATCTTTCACCCCATAATCTCGCCCACTGTCATACCCATCTCGCCCCTGTAGGCCACAAACTGAGAGACATGAATGGAAGGAACCACCACAGCAATAATTACTTTGTACAGCTGGAAATATGAAAAAAAGTGGTGTGGCATGTTGGAAAACAAAATCAATTGATATGATTCTTCATAAGTTCCGACAACCAAGTGAGGATTTTATTACACTCTTTCTGGCAACTGTCTTATCCCTTTAAAAACCATAAAACTGAACCCATCCTGAACTATTACTTTCAAAAAGGATAAATGTGTAACTGTGGAAAAACATCAAATGTAATTTTCTGTGAAGTTCAACTTCAATAAGCAATTCATATCATGACTTTTCCTCAAATAAAAGCAAAAAGAAAAAGATAACACAGATGGTAATGTTTCCACCGGGGAAGATTCATACATCACCGTAAACAGCAAATTTTTACCACAAAGTGAGTGCTATCACGTTCACACTGTTGCCTAATTTCAAGAGTCTTTGATTCTTTTAGCATAAAGAGCTTTCACATAAACATAATCCATCTATTGTTCAATTGCAAAGTTTCGGCGACATATGGGAACACGCTAAGGCCAGAAATGGCATAAGTTAGCATGTTTGGTAAATATTCCCAGTATTTGCCAACACTATTTTTTAAACTTGTGTTAACCAGCATTATTATTTTAAGGAGAAGGAAACCCTGGAAATATATTTTATAAAGTGAAGCAGAAGTGTTTGACAAACATCTTCCCAAAGTTTCATTTAGAGATGTTCTTTCCTATCCAAGTTACACACATTTGAAATTCAGAGAAGGGTGCTGCCATTTTTGCCCAAGTTGAATGTAAACCTCCTTGAATAAGTCGAATAATGATGTTATATAACCACAGATAACAGGAATTTTAATTTATTTCTTTGTTTTCTCTAGCTATAATTTTTTATAAATCTGCACACACTTGTAGACAATTTGTGGTTAATTACTGAGGTGTATCATGCAATAATCAAATAATTAATACTCTGATTTGAAAAAAAAAAAAATACATTGACAATGAAATACAAAGAAAAACAAGATTTCTTCAACCACATGTGGTCCGGTGATGTCATCACAATCTCAAACTGGCAGCTTCCTAACTTTTTATGAGCATTCAAATTGCAATATCTTGGAAAGTAAACAACATATCTACATGAAATTTGGTAATGGTGTTCACCAAATGATAGTCTCTCATTTATCATTGTCGAAAGTCCTGACTTTCCTTCAGACTTCTAAAACTAAACATCAATATACTTTACCTGTGACTTCCTCAGTGGAGTTGGGGTGTGAAATGTCTTGAAAGAGTGCTGTGCTTTGGCCGACCTTTGCAAAATAGATCAACAAAACGAAGATTGTTTCTTTTTAGCGTCGATGGAACGAGAAAAATGGATGGAACACAAGCAAAGTAGACGAAAATAAGGCAGTTGTAATCGTATCAGTAGGGAGTCACTGAGTGGCCCTTCAGTACTGTCAAACTGAGTCTGAGGTGAAATACAAGACAATGAAAGGAATCATTTTATCCAGTATTGTGAATTCCATGCACCTTAAGAAAGATTTACGGCATGGCAAAACGGACATAGTTACCCTCCACAAACAAGTGACTGGTTATGCTGTCATATATCTTTGTTTGAATGAGTTTCTTTAATTACAAAATGACTAATTCAAAGGATCTCTCACCTGTCTTTTGTCGACGTCATGTTTAAGGTGCACTAGTTCCTCCTTGCTTTATAAGGGGGGTTTGTATTAAATTGATAGAAACCTTCTATTCCTATCTCTCTGTATGCAAGATCTCTGTTTCTTTGATTGATAACTTATTCCAGTGTAAATATCATCAAAGGACATATGATGGGACATAACATGCTAATAAAGTTAACTGGGACTAAAAGAGCAAAGGATCAAATACTTGAAACTATTTATTTAAGCAAATGGAAATATGTTAAAAATATTTCATACACAATGCATAGTATGGCTCAGTATACATCACCAGGAACTGCATCCAGTCCAAATCTTTCTCATACATTGGTGAGCAGTACCGTATATGTCCACGCATGATTGAAAATAAATTGTATTAATTCTTTAAGTGTGTGATCTGTGGTAGCAGAAGTCGCTTTAGTGTGATCAGGACAGTTATGGTACAAAGGCAAACGCAAGGCCATCCTTGGACGCTTTTCATGTTTAACAGTCTTGGTGTTCAGTCTAACATAGGTGTAATAATGGCATACAATTGTATGTATATAGACAGGAACTCCATGTTCTAAAACAGAGCTTGCCCCAGTCATAAAAAAGAAAGAAAGAAGAAGTGGATGCCTTACGGGTCTAGTGGGGAGTTTGCCAAGTATTATGAAAATTTAAAGTCGACATTTTCGGAGGCACAACTAGTGTACCGTCGTCATATCGATACATCACGTGCACATTAGTGTTTGCACCGGGTACGCAAAGTCGCTGACTACGTCAAGACCAAGTTTAACTAACATATATTGACGCGTGGCAAAATTCAGCCAGCATGGTTCTTGGAGAGCACGTCGTTTTAATGGCAGTGCATGAGATACATCATGGTGTAACATTAATGAGAGAAGCAAAATGTCGTAGACTTCACAATGAACTCATGGTGTAATGGACATTATATTCTCAGATACCCAGGTAACCGGCACCCGACTAACCATGGACTTGGGATAGCTGTCCCCAAATTTTGGACCTGGTGGAAACATCAATGCACACATCAGGTTTAACGGGTTGCTGGGAGGCCTACAAACGACCTGCCCTCTGCAGGTAATGTTGCTGTTCCTTGCAATGTTGAGAAGTACATAAGTTCAGATTCACTGGAAACTTGGTAAAGTCCAAGAATGGCTAACAATTGCCCTTGATATTCAACGTAATCAATTGTCCATTTTACCTCGTCAACATCCTTTGTAAGGATTTAGTGTGGCAAGGGCTGAAATCTTCCTTCTTCGAGATGATGGCACCTACGGGAGTTCGTCTCCTACCCCGATGTGGAGTCCGGAACAAGTTTGGAGTTTGAGGAGTTGTCTGATTGCTTGAGTTGCCATGGTTACTATTCATCTTAGTATCATCTGACATGAAAGCGGGATTATTGAAGCTGAGAAATAAGCAGATAAGACAGTAAACAAATAAACCTGGTAAGACAGTAAAAAAAAAAAACAAATTATGAGGATATGTCAAAGAAAATTGTCCATCAAATTTGCAGTTGAAAATTTCGACATTGCAATTAAAGGGGTGAAGCATTCACCCCAATTTGTATTAGTATAGTCGCCTATCCTGATTCATGGATGGTTCTGTTGAACCCAATGTGACAATGTTTAACATTACTGGGTTGCTAAATCAATGCACGCTGTTTGTCTACTTTGAAAATGTAATAGTTTGAAACATCCTGAAAGATACTCGTAAGGTATAAAACAGGGGACTTGTAAGACTTGGCTGAGGCTTCAGAATAAATTTCCAGTGACTGCTCATTAACTTTAAACTGATTAATAACATTCAACAGACAGTGACAGATTGACTGGAATTTGCGGTCAGTCTTCCTAGGATTGCCTCCTAATTGTGGTAAGAGACAGTGGTGAAATTATTAAGGGAATAATATTTAATCATGCTAAAATAAGATCAAAAATTTGGGCTCAATTTTACAATAAGACTCAGTAATTACAGCAGAGGCTGCAGACCTATTCACAACAGACAAATCATCATTACGATTCAATCGCTTTAGTTTAAATTAATTTTTCCCCATCAAACTCAAGTCTAAGAAACCAAACAAAGTCTTGATTAAAGTTCAGAAATATTCCAGCACCATATTTTTGATATAATGTTTATCGTTTTGATGAAAATTATTTTGCATGACTTTACTAAACTTTTAGTGGGTTTTATATTTCTCTGGTTTGAAGGGTAATTACCTTGTTACATGTGCCATCTCTCTGTTAGTTGGATCTATTTTTGTTCTAGTAAGTTTCCCAGCAGCCGATCTATTTTCTCTTGCTCTCCTCCTGTACATGGGATTATCAAAAGAATTTGCCTTGTCCATCCTCCTCCTCATTCTAGGTTGGACGTCCCTGGTGACAATGGTGACCCGTGGGCTGTTTTTCACCGTGACCATCTGACCCTGTGATGCCACACCAGGACCACAGGACCACTGTCCTAAGGAAGGTTGATACCTGACCCCGCTGAGGCCCAGAGAACCAATCGGAGGCGGAACGGGGGCCGCGATGTTAGACGTGTCTTTCAGGATGCGCTGACCGAGAGGATTCAGAACATTTCTCATTCTTTGCAAAAACGATGATGGTTGGACATCTGCAGAATCTGAGGGGTAGATCAGATGATGTAGAAAAGAATGTAACAGCATAAAATCTGAAGAAGGAAATGATAAAGTCATGAGGAAGGAGCTGCTGGGAATCAAATTATTCAGAACCACAAGAGATCTTCTCTTAAAGGACACCACTAGGCAATTGTAAAATACAACTTACATTAATCTTTTGCACTTTCCTCTCCCAAATTGGATATAAACATATCTGCAAACAGGTAAACATTATTGATGTAACGAGGTAAACATTGATGTAATGAGGCAAACATTGATGTAATGAGGCAAACATTGATGTAACGAGGCAAACATTGATGTAATGAGGTAAACATTGATGTAACGAGGTAAACATTGATGTAACGAGGTAAACACTGATGCAACGAGTTAGACATTGATGTAACGAGGTAAACATTGATGTAACGAGATAAACATTGATGTAATGAGGTAAACATTGATGTAACAAGGTAAACATTGATGTAACAAGGTAAACATTCGGGTTAACATTCATGGCCTTCATCCAAACAATATTCCACGTTCAAGAGAGGGAACCGCGTACTTACAAAACAGATGCTCGTGAATGCTGTGCATGGGACATCATCATTAAAAAAAGAAAATAAAATTAAGGTTTTAACTTTTTACTTCGTCTACTGGGACACCATATGTAAAGGAGATGTGGGAATATTCATCCATTTAGGAAGTGCAAGGGCAAAAAATTTTGTAAAACCTATCTCATGACTACCTGTCCTTCTTTAAAACTACTTTTTCAACACATGAACAAGCGACAGATGTTTTGCATGTGACGTCACAATCAACAACTGTTGTTACGACACCACGCTGGATGGAATCAATTCTTAATCTAAGTAGTACAGGAACACTGGGTGGTGGTTTTTATGATATTTTCATATTTTTCTTTGTATGACAGGTCATGGAAGCCAACTGGGAGCCTTGACTGCATAGCCATAGGCTGTACAAATGAATCAGATAGGCAAGAAGCCCAGGCGGACGTTCCACCTATTTTCTGCAAATACAGGAAAAAGCAAACTTGTTGGTAATAAGCAGTGGTCCATCACCGTACCCTGCAGTACGTTGCGGTGTGCACGTTGTGTAAGCACACTGTTTGGTTTTCCATCCGATAGGGCGTTTCCATGGGGAATGTGACATCACTGCAAAACCTCAATTGGAAAATTAGCTAGGAACGTCGAAATGGCTACAGCAAAGCTGTCTTATTTATTTTTTTGGGGGGTGTATCTTGTAAGTTTTTGAATGGATTCATTGAAATTTTGCACATCGATGACTTTCACAAAATCACTTCTTAATGACAGTTCACAAAGAACCTTGCAAAAAATCTAGAAAAACCTTCAGCCAGTGCTCTCTTGTTTCTAAATTTGGTGAATCCACCTAATTTTCAGTTCAGAAAAGCAACTAACTTACCCAACTTTACGCGCTTAGCATCTCCATCTGGAAGGTCACCCTCAACGCTTCTTCTGCTTCTTTTAGAACCTAGGTGAAAAGAACACAATACCATTGCAGTAAAGTGAACCAACATGGGATACAAAAGCTTGACTGGGCTAGAAAAAAGCTTAATAATCACCAAAGGAAAGTTTAATATGGCCAGATTAGTGGTGTAGTTATGGGAGGGGGAGCCTGAGGGGGCCAGGTGCCCCCAAATACGATAGGACACCCCTTCTAAATTATGAGGGTTAAATGTATCCATATTTAAAATGAATGCAAATTTTGCAACACACCCCTCATTCACTCATGTGACAGCCAGCCCCTTCACCCCTAAAATTATAATCGTAGCTTTGCCCTTGGGCCAGATTAAAACTTCATACAGACCAGAGGAATGTTTGATAAAGCCAGATTAGAGCTTCAACGGACTAGAATGTTTGATATGGCCAGATTAAAGCTTCATATGGACCAGAGGAAAGTCGGATATGGCCAGATTAAAGCTTCATTGGTACTAGATCATACTACATTAAAGACACTGGACACTAAAGATTAACATTTCATAAAAACTTTTAAGAATTTTTGCTCATTTTTGGTAACAATCATATCTCAATAGCGTGATATCTTTTTCATAATGACACATGGCATTGTGCGATATCTGTGATATAACACAAATAGAACTTACTTCTTGAATATCCTTTGTATTTCTTAATAATCTTGACTTTAACAGAGTTTAAGAGATGTGACCCTAATGTTAACATTTTTTTTCTCCACACTTTTAGCTAAATTTACAGTAAACCCAGTCTAGATTTTCCACTGGTGTCAAATTTTATGGTTAGATGAGCACTTCATTCTCAAAGAATAGAAGAGACTTATTGCAGCAATTTTTGGGTGTTACATGGCGTTTTGAAAAATTGAGGTGACTTGGAAATTTTTCCAGTCTAGACCAGAAAAGTCATTCTTTAAACAGCAATATATTGAGTTGCAATCAAGTTCTCGGTATGGGATTTGCAGTAACTGCAGTGAAAAATTATTTTCATTTTAAATCCCACTTGGTGTGTCAGAGGAATATTCCTTTAATATTAAGTAAAATAAATCCAGGAAGGATGCTTGCAGACAGTTTTACTGTGAACCGATATTTCAACAATCCCAGGACATTTTGCTGCTTGCCGAAGACTAGAACAATCAGTGCGGTTGGAGCAGCATGAACTAGCGTCTGTTTAACTTCCGGTTGTAATCATGGTTAGGCTAACTGCATAAGTCATTAAAAGCTTTTGTATTGATAATATATGTAATGACATGTTTCTTGGTTAAGTAAACCAGAAAGAGAAAAGATTCATTTCTAGAGTTATCAAATTGCAGACCAACGGTCATCAAATTCAATGATGTGATTTGAGTAAAAATTCATTGAATTGGAATTTTCTGAACTCATTATGTCGTTTTTATGCTAAAGGTAGTGTGGCATGTATCTAGAAAAAAGCTCCCTTCATTTACAAGTTGTAGAGTGGAACCCTGAATTAAAAATCCACTGGACTTGTGTTTCCCTCTGCTATTGCTTTAGAGATAAAACTATTCATAGTTAGATGAAAATGCAAGTGCGATGACGGGGAGTGCCGCATGGTGTCGGTATTTCTTTTGTTAGGTTTACATATATTATCCCTTGATTTCTGGGTTCCACATTTCTCAGTGATACAAATATTTGATAAGAAGAAAATTCAAGCTTCCAAAACAAAGCCCCTAGGCATACAAAATTCTCAGTGTCCTTGAGATAAATGTTTAGTAAACAAAGGACAACATACAGTAAGACATTTCAAGTAAGTTCATCTCTTGATGTCATAAATTTGCATAGTACTCAGCTCATGTGTATTCATGCCTGCAGGTGTAAGACAGGAATTTGCCTGTAAAATTATCAATAGTGAATGGATTTGGATAGAATTTGTGGCTATTTTCAACATGTTTAATGATCAACACAGCCAAAATGTCATTTTGCTGTTTCACAACTTTTAAAACTTCAACACCATAGTGAGATGCAGCCGCCATCTAAGCGGCTCCAAACCAGACTCACCGGGTTTCTCTGCCTCTTCCTCTACCACAGCTTGGAGGGATTCAATCTCCCATTTCTCTACTGTCAGCTTCCATACGATGGGCATGAAAGTGGTGAGTTCCACTCTGTGAAGAAAAAAAAATACGGAATTTAAAAACGATTGTGAAAATCCCAAGATACAAAAAAGAAGAAGAAAGAATTGTAAGTGTTTTTGTCGGAATGTTTTTCTTTTCCATACTAGATGGCCCTGTACCTACTCTCGAGTGATTTCTTTCTTTGAATGTTTTGCACTGTTCAAAAACATAACAGTAAATATATGAAAACAAATCAAACGAATGAGTTAAGTCTAATTACTCTCGATGATACGTCAGTCTGTTGCTGATACCTTGTGGGAGCAGAGTCTTCAATCTGGACACTACGCAAGCTCTGTGAAAGCTTATAGAGCAATGACCTGCCAAAGTGAAGGTGATAGGCAGCCCCCCAAAAAAATCTTGGTGGATCATCTTCCCACTTTCTCCAAGAATCATAGTGAATGGGTGAATCAGTCTCCCACCCCTCCCCAAGAATGATGGTGAATTGATCTCAGACGACTTTCTGAGAGCCATGGAGAATTGATCTCAGACCCCTCCTTGACAACCACGATGAGCTGATTTCCCACCCCTCCCCAAGAACCATGGTGATAAGACATCCCATCCTCCCAACAATCGTGCTCCCTCAAGGCATATGACACAAAACTGACTATTGTGAAAAGGGGGTAGGAGAATTTGATCAACTTTTGAGCAATGTTTGTTATGCATGAAATGCCAAATTTTTCAAATGAATACCCCCCTCCTGGAAGTTTTTCGAGCCACTCATTGGAAATAACACACAGGTTGGTAAGGTTAATTTACATCGTCACACAGGTGTTTATGTTCAAATGGCTGGCAGTGCACAATGCTACTAAGGGATAAAAATGAAAGTTTGCAAACAAATGATACTACTTAAACGAATTTCCTCACAATTCTGCGGGGGGATGCAGGAGATTGGGAAGGACCTGACCCATCTCGATGCAGTTGAGGCAGCGGTGTCTGTCCAGGTGGAGAATGCTGAGAGCGACTCTGAAAATGGTAGATACACCTGTCACGAAAACAGAAGAGAAAAAATGGAAAGTAGAACGATCTATAACATTCAGACAATCCCATTGTGTCAAGTTTGCGAGCCTCCTGGCGATGGCTGACTGTATGCTGTGCTGACTATAAGTGGGTATATGTTTGGGGACACGCAACCCTAAGCTTTGCAATGAATACTCAGGTGAGAATTTGTGGCAATTTCGGCAGCATATCTCGAGATTGCTTCGATCAGTTGGAGAAGTTTTCTCGACAAACCATGAAAGTTACTCAATTCAAGCGACAAGCGATACAACAAGTAACTTTTAGTTAAGAAACAAACCAAAGTGCTTTTGTTTTTCATACCATGTTTTGCTGTGGAGAGCGAATCAAACATGAAAAAAGAGCAACCCAAAGGCGATGTCTCTGAGGATATATTCCACAAACAATGATAGCTATTACAGAAAGGTTGATCTCACCATCCAACAGAAGTAGGTCCCAGATGGCCAAGACAGTTTCCCAGCAGGGCATTGACGTGAAGAGGCACATGAACCAGGGAGTGACAAACATGAGCGGGTCAACACCCAGAGAAACCTTAAAAAAAAAAGTACAGAAAAAGATCATCCTAATTTTTCAAAGGAAAGTTCAATCTGAACAAATGTAGGATTCCTGCAGTTTTTATGAAATCAATCTTTACTTTCTCAATCAATTACTTTCCCAGGACCGAATGGCAAAAATTCCATGACCTCTCCTTTTTTAGTGAAAAGCAGACCATATCTGAATACACATGTGCAAACATTTGACATATTCAAATATGTCACCTGTTAGCAACATGAAACGTGATTGCTGTTCTAACCAAAGAAGCAATACAATACCTAGAAATCAAACAAAAATTAAGATTACCAATCAAAAGTTTTAAGGAAGCTGATACGTGTGGATCTGCAATCAATGTTCTGATCTCTCAATCGTACATCTATGCACACATGCAAATACTGTAGGTAATGTCTGCGTAATTCAAGTGGTATCTATGAAAAGCCTATCACAGTAGGACCAAACAAATTAAAAAAAAAAAAAAAACCAATGTGGCCCTGATGGGCTTTTGTAGGTATCGGGGTTTGTGGCCTCCAAATTACAGTTCTGCGAGGAAAATAAGATCTTGCAAATTTACTTGTCTATTGATATGTCACTTGATTGTCTTCAGAGATTCTTTCACACCATAAGCCCTGGCAGGACCATTACATGTATGTAACAGAGCTGCCAACCTCAATAAATCAAAAAAAAGTATTCCAAAGAGCAAAAAAAAGTATTCTAACTGGAAAAAATGTATTCTTACAAATATTGAATGCCTAGTAGAAATTTGCGATTGGCTTTGCTGTCTTTAATTTCTTGTTTTATGATTGACTGAATATTTTGTGGTAACTCTGATATCAAAATGATGTTATTTCATCCAAAAAAATGTTGGTAAATATAGTTTTAATGTTTCCAAAACATATTATGTAAATTCATTCTAAAGATCAGAACGAAGGGGAAAAACGTATTGCCGTATTTTGCTTCAAAAAACGGAAAAAATACGGCAAAACCGGGACGGTTGGCAGCTCTGATGTAAGGAATCGAACGATGATGCTACAGAAATATTCAGTTTGCACATGTTAGAAGATTGCCGGTAGTCTTTTGTTACAAATTACCAGTGTTTACTTACAGTAGATTCCTAGACATTGGAATCGGGAAATGTCTACGTACTCACACCCGTTGGGCACCCAACCAAAATGTCGACTGTATCGTCAACACTGGCATTAACACACTTCTGTGCATCATAGTTGGTGTATGTGAGGGAACTTTCTAAAGTATTATGTACACCAACCTACACTTCACATATGGAGGAGAAGCAAATGCTTTTTTAAACTTTCTGTTTCATGTCTTTTTTTTGTGGGGAGGGGGGTTGTGCATGTTAAAGCAGCCCGACTGAACATCGTAGCATGTTTGGAGGGTCTTAATACAATAGAACACTGCATTATTTTCTGTATTTATATAGTAGGCACACTTCAGCATTCTGACACAATGCATCTACACAGCAGTTGTGCCATTTTTTCACTTTATGAAGGAATGGGTTAGTAATTTTAAAACCGGGTTGCACAGGTCTGATGGGTACTGGGTAACCCATGAAAGCATTAATAATTAAAGCAATATATACTTTGAGTATACTTTGGTATTTACTAAAGGGGGTAATACTGTTGAACAGTTTAGAATAAAGCTGGCCTAATGAGAACAATTCAAAAATATTCTCTGTTTCCAGTCATCTGTTGAAGTTTAAGACTCAAAGAGCATATTAGCAAGTTGACGTAGTGAAGGTAATTTGATAAATTTATTATGTTTGAAGCAACAATTATGATAAAAAGTGATGGACTCCACCTGCGCTCAGACTTGGTACCTTACACTCTATGGAGCGGACTTTTTACCGACCAAGCCACGAAGGCTAGTAGTCTATCCCTTGGTCAAATAAAAAAAGTACATACTTACAAAATGTTTGGCTAACGTTGGATACCTCTGATGAAGTAACTTTTGAAAAACAGCTGCATGATTCTGAATTCTGCAGAGGAAAAGTGAGAGCATTTTTACGAATCAGTTTTAGAAAAGGATGGAAAAAGTTGGTGATGTACAGTAGTGCAGGTTTTAGATGAGATAGGGAGCAAAATTATTCAACTGATAGTTCACTTCTGGCAGGATATCGTGTCGAAATATGACAAAATCAACTGAATTACCACCATTACTGTAACCAATGAAGCCTGTAGTAGAGCTTCTACATGAATTACGACCCCGAAAATTCCATCATCAACTTGCACTGTGCACTACTTAATACTTTGAGTAGTAATCTCTCAGCTGTGTAGCTTCCAACATATGACTGCACTGGCTTGACTGACATAAACACCTGTTAGTTTGTCATGATTGGTTTTATTACAGGATAAAATGTTTCTCAAATTTGGTCAAACATGTACATTAATAATTCAATTTTTCTGGGAGCCTTACAGTAAGGTTTCAGAGGTATCCTGTGATTACCTGGTGATATTACTTTCACATACAACTGCCCTCCCCTTTCGCTGACAACCGATACGAGTGAAGTGGTATTATTGTTAAAGTTAGTGTCATTTGAAGTAAGTAAAAGAAAATCACTTGGTGGCATCATCTTTCAGTAAAAATGTGCTTCCTTTAAGTTGCGGTAACTAAAATTGGTCGATGAGAAATGAACAAACAGCAATCCAAACACTTGTGAAGGGGGTGCCCAGTACTAAATGACACAGGACCATTGAAGTCTACAGTATTTAGCATGTTGAGGCTCTTCATTAAGTCCAGCAAGCAAGTTTGGCAAAGCCTAATTGAATGTCGCTGTCATGGCAAGAATTCAAATATTTTCACACCAAATTTCTTTTATTTTGACGACTTACCGCCTTAGGGAAGAATCGAAGTATCCCGACAGGTACTTTGGTTTCTCAAAGAGCGCCACCATTGCCCAGAAACTCTCCTCCTCTGATGCCATTTGCATTAAGAGCATGCCAGCAATGTACGACATACCTGTGCACAAAAAAAGATGAAACAGATTACAAGAGGTTTGAAAATACCAAACAACCAAACGATTAACGTAACGATTATCTGTGTGCAACGAATGAAGTGAAATTTTCAACATGTGAATGGCTGCAAAACTAGAAATTATTGAATCGAACTCTGACACATCACTAAGCCTCTTTAATTATGAAGTTACATGGCCAGTGATTTATCAGGTGCACCCTCAACCCCTTTCATGCACAAAGAATAACTTTGAAAATGATTGCACATGAACGAGAGACTGTAAGAACCCAACATTCTAAATGCAAAGTAAACAAATTACTAGTTGAAGGATCCATCTCTCTTCTTTGAAAATGTATACAAATTTCTCTCTCAAACTTTTCACCAGTGCAAACACCTACTGGAGTTCAAATTATTAGACAAACTTCACAGATACTGTGTTTCTGTTCACATGTAATAGCATGATAATTTCATTCGGGTGGGGGAGGGGGGGGGTGAAGAGCAGGTTTGTGCTACAACACTAAGCGAGCACACGAGGGCGTGGAAAAAGCCTGAGGTTTACATTATGCAACTTCATCTCGGGTCACCAGCAACTCCACAATTTTAGATAAAATTTGTTATCTCTTTCTTTTTTTACATGGTCAATTCAGATGGAGAAAACCTTAGGCTGATCTAGGATGAAAACCCATATCACAGTACCATGACTCTGCCGAGTATCAAAGATAACAGAGCTGCTAGAGTAAACTTCATTGCTTCATATGCCACCCACATTCACTTAGCCACAGCGCCGGTCACGGCCGGTTTACATAGTGCTGTACATCCCTTACAGTATGGGAATGTGTTTTGCATCTTAAACCAAAGCGATGTTTGTAAGGCTCTGTCATAAACAAAGCAACAGTTCCCTTCTTTCTCATATATAGTGAATAGATAAAATACGTGGGGGGGGGGGAATCTTGACCCCAGATACTGTTGATAGGTCTGTCTCCATGGAAACAAGAGAAAACCAAAGAGTTGTTTTTTGTTACGTAGGTTTTGAACCATATGACATTAATTTAAACTACAGAGCACTGCCTTTTTGTTAGATTTTAGCTGATTTGCAAGGCTATTAAAGAAATTACAAGTTAGGTCAAATAAGCACTACTGACCGTCAACCTGTTGAGGGTTGTTGAGCAAAATGTCACATTTCAGGCTACGACTTACATTATTTATATTAATGTTAGCTGTGACTACAGTACTTCTCTTTCATCATGTTGTTAGTACTCCCCATGTTACCCCTACAGTATTGTCAGAACATTTACTCCCAACAACCACATCCAGTTCCTCTCCTTATACAAACAGTACCTTGACAGTATCCAACCTTGGGGTTATAAATGGAGTATACCGACAAGAGGCGAAACAGGGATGCCCTGCCTTCTTTGGCTCTAACGTTACTTCCCATGAAGAGCTGATGATTCGGAAATGTTCGGTCTGTGAAAATAAATATAAGAACTTCAAAGACTGAAACTTTCTGTGGAAAAGAATGGAATGTGAAGAAGTTTATAAGTTACAAAAAGTCCATGCTGAAAGGCTCTGTCATTTGTTTCATTTAGCGACCTTGAGCTAAAATTCTGTATGAACAAATGATCCAATTGTTTCTCTTTTGTGTCATTCACTTCTTTTGGGTCATTTCAGAATTAAAAAAAAAAAAAAACAGTGTTCGTGCTGTGAAATGCATCACAGGATCAAGTACAGCACACGTGCTGCTTCCCAGTATTTACTGCACAGTAGGTCAGGTGCGGTACTCCAGATGGTACTTCGTGGCTTTCTCGTCTACAGTGCAAGTTCCTAATAGCTCCAAATGGTGTATACAGTAAAGTTTGGGCGACATTTCAACATGGCACTGGACGTCAGGGAGTCGATGGTACTCCAGTTCTGAATTCTGTTTTTATGAGTAACGTGGATAGTTTACTACCCGGATTCAAAATTACTAACCCAGTCCCTAAATAAAGCGAAAAACAACACATATGCTGTGGGAACACTGAACACACTGTGTCAGATTGCCAAATTTCACCTACTTCAGCAGCAAATCTCCAAATTGTAATTTTCTTCTTTTTCCCTGGGGAAAATTAGTGGTCCTATTAATGAGTGGGTGTAAGCAGGTGCATACACTAGTAAGATCCCTCCTAAAGTTACCTGGGGTCCAATTTTCAGGAATCGACGAAAACAATAGTTCTGAGATTTCGATCATTTTATTACATCTTTCTGGCACTGAACTGTGTTGTGCAATAAAAAAAAAGTAAAGGTTAAAGTTCACAAAGGATCTGAACATCAGTCAAAATGTGACAGTTGTTTAGATCCATTGTGACATGGTTTGAAAACGTTGCACTGTAGTGTTTTTTACTATTTTTTTCCATGTTTTGAACTTTGTAAAAACTGAGTACCATAGAACCGAAGGATTTGTCAAGAATTTGAATTTAGTTTACTGTACATGATTTTTAAGTTTGCTCACAATGTAATCAGTGTAAACATCATTAGCTTACAAAACGGTTGTCTGTCTAACGTCATTTCACTCTCCGATTTTGTGTTAGTCTTGCCGTCACTTACACAGTTAAATAGAGCTTTTGTACATGTTAAGATATTGACGCAAAAATTAAATGCAAAATAATCCATGTTCAAACTAGAAGTCGGTATATATACTCTAGGTATTCCTCTATTTTTATCTCTAGCCACTCAATTTTCATTGGTAAATGAAATACCAAATCACATTACTTGGAGCCCGCGAAATTAACAAAATCTACTGATTTATATAATTTTGTATGAATAACACTGTACAGTATAAACACAAACCCCTGTAATACTGCAATGCAATTCTTTCTGGGTTTACTGATTGTAGCCCCATGGTATGATACTCAGCATGAGTTTAAAGTGATTACGTATGCACTGAAAAACCAGAAAGGGAAGATTATGTGCCATCTTTACTTTGCCTTTAATTTTAAATGTACATGCGAGGTTGTACATGGACGGGCTACGTCGTAAAACGAAGGAAAACGACAGTAAGTGCTTTGAGAAGCAATGCGATTGACATAAAAACAGAAATCATATTGGAAAATTAACGGTTCTTACCATAAGCGCCTACTTGATGAATAGGCAACATTATAGGTCTCACTGCTATATCAAAAACATACTACTCAAAGTGGTATACTCCTTCATCGGTATCGGGAATTGTAGTATTTGGTGAAAGAAAGCACTTTATTTGGAAATAACCCACAAACTGATCACCAACACTGAGGCGTCAGTCATCCTGATTTTTTTTTTGACTAACTGAATATTCATTACTAGTATATTTACCATTGGCTTGTTCAAAGAAGCACACGGTTGATTTGAACAAAAACTGTCAACCACTACATTATTGTATTCTACACTTTTTGTGTTTATGTTGGAAGAATTTGAAATCGCATTGCAGGATGTAACAAGTGACACCCACTTATATTCCCAGATTGTCTGATTGGTGCACTTAAAAGCCTAACCAAACTTTTGGAGATGAAATTTCAATGTTTTAACTTTTTACCTACGCATGCAATCACTTTAAATTGATGTGCATACAGTGTATGTAACACATACCCACTTAGGAGCATGAGGAAGACCAGTACAGGTCAAATGACCCCTCCAAGTCTCACCCCCTGATCCCTTGGCCTCCCTCAACCATTGTCACCCGTCCCTCCAACCCCCCGAGGAAAGCAGTTTTGACCTACCGACGTCAACGATAATCTGCCGTAAAGTCTTCAGAGATACCAAGTGGCTCATCCTCGACGGTTTGTGGACTTCACCTTCGGCATCGTCTGTGTTTCCTGTATTCCACAGTTCTTGGTTGTGGATGCTCAGTGAGTACTCACTTAGCCCAAGCTCCACCAGCTGGAGCCTAACTGCTCGAACACATTCCTGAAGAAGAAGAAAGTACAGTATTATGAAAAGGAAAAATGTCCAAATTATGCTGAAAAGCGCAGAGACCAGTTTACATAAACAACTGTACACAATTATGACCAGCTCTGGAGTGTACTGTATGCATACCCTGCACAGCATGTAACTGTGCATACTGCAGACGTTCTGTACTATTCTCCACACAATTCTCTTTGCGCTTGAATGTTCCCATTGTTGAGTGTGTTCTTACATATTGAGGGTTTACAAATTTACCTAGAAAACATTTCAATGTAAAACACGGGACTTCTTACTTTCTCTTCGCGTTAGTGCAAAAAAAAAAAAAACTTGTGAAACTTGCTGTCTACATATTACACACTATAGCATAAACTATACCGGTAGCATCAAAGCCATCTGTAGCTCTAATCAAACTTAACATGAAATCTATCTTTTTTGTAACTTTGGTCATACTAAATGATATCAATAGGGCTGTTACAGTTAAACGACCAACCCATCAGTTAATTGTAAGTCTTCCCCCTTTATTATTAACCGTTTTGTTAGGCTAATTAATCAGTTGCCACAGCATGGCTTTGTAAATAACTATCCATATATCAATGATTGTTTTCAAACACTGTATTTTCAAATGATTTTTCTCTGTGGGTTTTGAGCAGTTAGTGTTGACCAAGTAGAGGCTCCTACAAGTTGTTTACTGTACATTTGAATTTCTTGTTCCTCTTAATCCAGTTTGATAGTTGAGTGTTAAATTTGAAAAGTAAAAGCCTGGCACTGAAAGTATAACTTGCACTGAGAAGTACAGTACTTACTAAAATTCAAGCACTTTCATTTCATTGCAAAAAAATGGACAACTATTGTTACACATTTGTCCTAGTCTTTCCAAAATTAGATTGATCTTCAAAAAAGATGTCATTACTGCAACACAGATTCATGTACACTAGAACTATTTTAAACATTTCTAAGCCCTTAGAACTGAGTTCAGACAATCTAAGATTTATCCTGATTGCCAATTATGTTTCAGATTATTGGATGGAGGAACCACTATGTACTGTACATAGCTTCCTCTTTTTATCTTTAACACTACCTGGTGACAATATGGTAATATATACTAAGTGACATTTGTAGCTAAAATTTTGCACATGGACATTCCATGCACAACTTTTTACATACAGTCAATTATGCTGACATTTCAGTCTTTGAGAGAAAGGATCAATTTGAGGTTATGAGGCACAGTGCTGTAGTTGTATAGTCAACCTCCAATGCAGACCTTGTTTACCTGGTAACTAAAGGATGATGTAGACTTCAACTGCTCACAAGCCAACAGTGCTCGCCAGACATCTGGTCTCGTTTCAGGGGGCACACCTCTCTTCAGAAGGCATCTCAGTCTTCCAGGATGCTTTACATGAGACTCTGGCCAGTCCCTCAAAAACTTTTCCCACAGCAATTTGCGATGGTTGATGGTCGATGATGGGACAGGAGTGTCATTTCTAAAATAAAATAAAAAAGCATCAAAATGTTGTCAGTCCAAAATCAATACAATCTTCCCTTGATAAATTTGTAAACAGAATGCTAAACATAAGAGCAATGCACATCTGTATAACAATGTCAAGAACACAACCATTTCAAAAACTTCAAATTTATACTGTATCATGCATGATAGAATGGGGATTTCCTGGTCATGTTGAAGATTCATGGCATGTTCACAAAGTCCATACCAAAATCTGCCATTGAATGCTAGCAATGTACCCTTCAAGAGAAAACAAGTTACTTAGACTGTTAAGTAGTAAACATGACACTGCAACTTACCTTGTACAGTGTGTCAAAAAAAGAAAAAAAAACATGTACAGTATAGCTAAAGCAATGCATGCCATACATATAAGGTTTGAGTACAGTACCATAATGAGTGGTCTGACAGGAATACTGTCATAAACTCCATGAATCCGGTCTGCACTTCATAGGCCTATCAGTGTTTGATTTTAAGAAATTTAAAAAATCCAAAGGACAACCATTTAATGAAATTTGGTTGTCCTGCTGAAAAAATGGTAGTCCTGCACTGGAAAAATTGAAATTGCACTCTATTGAAAAACGAGAAGGAACATCAGATTTACCACAGTAACCAGAATTTATTTACATCACATAACAGGTTTTCTCATCCAGGGATTGAAAAAAACAGGGCCCTTGGGCCCGATGGCCCTTAGATATTGCTCAGGGGTGTAGGTTCATAATGAAAGGGGAAATGAATCCTAAATACTTAGAGTCTAATTGTACAGTCCTCTTTATCTACTGCGTACAGTAGGCCTGTGTATTTGTTATTCACTAAGTCTCTAAAAAGCTGCACAGCCTCACAAAATTTGGTGGTCGGTCGGACAACCTACAAGCATGTTTTTGCAAAGATGTGGTAGTCCGATAAATTTTCTAGTCGTCACGGACTACCGTAAAAATTGAACACTGCCTATACATATTCCATTTAAAAAGACTGTCATTTAGCCGGTGGTGGCTTATACAGTAATCAAATGATGCAGTTTGGAGAGCTTTTTTTTAAATTTGGTTCTACTTATTTCAAGGAAATGATGACTATCCGTGCCATTTCACCCAAAACTTACATCATATCTGCAACAAACATTTCTACTGTACACATGAGAAACTCTACTGTAGGTAGGAAATCAGTAAACCTACTACTGTACACTGCACAGTACTAACAGTAATAGAAGTAGTAGGTCAACTGATTCCCTAGATGAAACAACTTGTACAGTAATTACTGTACATTATTTTCAGCCCTGGTTTCATTCTTGTAAATTACTGTAGGCCTAGTTCAGTGTTAGTTACTAACTGCTAGACATACAGGCATGTGAGTGTGTTTTGACTGTTTCCACCCTAAACTGAACCCTATCTCTCAATTTTAACCATGACTGGTGGTTGTTTCGGTTAAGGCTTGGCCTACCTAGCTTTTTACACCCTCAACTTGGTTTTTTCTCATCAAATACTTAATCCTAACTATCATTCAATAACCTTGACTGGTAGTCACTGATTTTGAATTACAGTACTGTAGGCCTAGAGTCGACATTTGTTCTTCAACGTTGCTCGAAGTGGTACTGTAAGACTCAACACTCATCAAGTCCACAGATCGTCCTAGCGTTATACACGCCTAATCATTAAAGCTTTGTTTAGGACCAGGACACAACGCTAGGACGACCTTTGACATAGGTATTATTGAACACAGGCCTACCGTTAAGGTCGAGTATGGGCCTAGCCTAAGTTACACTTACTTTGTGCACACTCTGCATAGTTTGTCTCCGTCGGACATAACGGCGAATCCGTGCTTATCGAATATAGTTCCCTTATGGGTAAACATGGCACACCTTATTTCAAAATTTTGATAAACTTGGATTAAAGATACGAGAGTTTTCTTCTCCTGTCAGTATCACGTTATCTGTGCACTTTCGTCATTTGAATCTCCCGGTCAACTTCCGTGTTTTACATGCCGGCCGGCACTACTCACAAAACGCCAAATCAGCCGCCAAATGGACTGAGAAAAAGTCAAATTCAAGATATCAACCCGCGTATACAGGTAGCATAGCCTATATTGAAGTTGGAGATTCCTGCGCATTATGTTCGCCGTCGGTGAAAGTCCCTATAAGAGACAATTGGAGAACTTTTTCGGTATTTTATCCTTTGAGATGGGTCCTTTTGTGGATTGAATATTGAACAAGGCTTGTTCAGGTATAAAAGGTGTGAAAATGGTGCCAAATGAAGCAATTATAGAAAACTTATGGACTTCTCGCTGGCGGAGCAGTATCATTCGAAGTGATGTGTGATTTGCCCCTCCACTGAGATGTGTGATTTGCCCCCAGTGACAAGGTAAGCTAACTTCGACAGCCTCTAGCAGAAAATCTAACCAGAGCTACGGAAAATTGTAGAAGCCATGAATGGCAAATGTTTCAGCTTCCTGAAGAGTGGCAGCCTATATCTGTCTAAACTTCAACGGAAGACCGGCTCATCAACGAGCTCTCTCGAAGGCTTTTGCGGATCTAAGGGAGGAATTGTGGCACAGATCCTAGGCCATACGCACCACTACCTTAGCGAAGCCGTTACGGGCATAAAAATTATGCATGTGCAGAGCACACCGACGCTTACCTAGCCTTCTAGACACGCATTTACACAGTGACCAGCACGCAAATACTCGATCTGGTGCCTCGCCGAAGCATGATCACCACTACGTCTGTCTGAGATTTTCTGCGACAAAATAATACTTCATGGTCAAGTGAGCTCAAAACCGTACGTTTGCACGTTCAAGCAACAACAATAATCAGCCAATTCATTGTGATGACGTCATTGATTGGTACTTCGGTTGTCTGCACATCAGCAGCGCATCGGCACTTAACGCATTGCCCAACTTTCCAAAAAGTTGTTGCGCGCCGTTGTTTTAACGCAGTGCCAACCATCTGTTTCAATTTCTGGTAACCCTCTCAAAGTATACAAAGAGCTCAATCATGCGTGAATATCTCGGATATACACAGGGTAATATTCTATAGATAATATTCTATCTCATGAGACTGTCAAAACCATCACCTATAGAGATTCATGCAGCTAGCGAGAAGCTTTATTCACAATATTCAATACATGCACGGTTTAATTACAGCCTAGCGATCCTATATAACCGTCTACGTCGTGACCTGCAATCTTATTCTAAATCTCTCCCTTTCCCCCAGATTTCTTACAGAAGCTGCGCTTAAATGGTTATTTATTAACAACCACGTGACAAAAGCGAACGGATATACCTACCACAGTGACGAAACCAACACCCTTACACACTTTCCCGAAGGTAGAGTCTTTTGTATTCCTTCTTTTCCTGTATTATTGCTTCATCCTATATCTTCGTCAGACCCTCCACCCCTTCTTCCCGTCCGTCCGTCCGTCCGTCCGTCCGCCCGTCCGCCCTCCCACACACAGAATCCACCTTCACTCTCTCTTACCATTCATCCCTTTCGTATTCTGTCAATTCTCTGCACATATAAATTGATTACAACCACAACAGCAACAACAGCAAACAGCACTGTCCCAGTTATCTAACATTGCACTGAAATTTTAACGAAAGCGTGCTTCCTATCTCAACCCGTAAACCTTGGATACCTCTGTTTCGTCACCCGTGTGTTGTTAGTCTATATGTAAGAAATGCGCGCCTGCCTTCTACCAGGCGCATCTGCCCTATGCCTACGGAAAGCGTATTGCGCGTCATATTACGTCATACAGGATAATTGCTGAGCAGCAAAGTCATTGTGTATTCTGTGTACTTGTACCTCAGTAATAGATCTCCCACCCAAGTAGCACGAATCTCCTGTCAGTCACTCCAGAACAAAAACAGATTCAGTTGTCTAACAGTAAGCGGCATCACCAGCTATGTATCATTGTTTTGTAAGTTTTTTTTTGAAATGCATCATAAATGTTGGCATATGTTGTCCACGCAACATCTCAACATAAATATTTTATTCTCTTTTTTTAGCTTGTGGATGGACTGTAGAGGGCTATAAAGCCCGTCAACAGCGGCTCTTCGTGGTAGGTCTGCGCATTAGTACTCAAACGCAAACTTGAAAGTAACTCGCAGCGTCGGTACGGTGATATTGTGTTAATAAACAAGGAATGTTTAAAGCTAATGAGAAACCGTTCCCATCCTTGCAGTAGATAGAATAATAAAAAAAAAATATCATTAGCAATTTATCAGACGCGACAGCTACGTATTTTCATGTTTTATTCAACGACAATTGTTTTGCCCCTCTCTTGTATTGGCATTCTTTGTTATGCAACTTGTCCTTCTCGTCACTTCTTGCTTCATCACTTGTACATTTCAAATCTCGATTTGCCCTTTGCACAACTTAGTTTCTCCTGTTCGTTAATATATCTTCTTTTGCTAGATAATTATGTGCACCTGCATCATTTCCTTTATATATTTTTATTCAGCCATCCATGCATTCATATACTTTTTTAGTGTAAGTTATTGCAACGCGCGGCTTTTTCTCTTTCTTTTCCTTTATTTTAATTTAGCGTTGTTTCTTTTTTTTTTCACTGCACAGTATCTTATCAGAGAAGGCAACGATTTCTTTTTTTTTTTTCTCTCTGTATATTTCACGGACTGATCTTCACGAGATTTGTCACTTTGATCTATACCGTATCTCTCTCGCTCTCTCTCTTTCCGGCCCTTCACCCGCTGTCATAATTTTCACTACGGAGTGTCGCCGGGCATTTAATCAGAGCCAGTGATATACTCCTAAGTTGTCTTAGTTTACATTTACACTACATGTCGATATATATTTGTAATCATTTGTGTTATCGCGTTGCTGGTTGTTTCTTTTCGTTTTTCTTTCTCTGTAATTATTTGTGTTTCCATAATGTAGAAAGCCTCGAAGAGTTCTGCAAGCTGCTTGTATCCTCCGGTTAACAAAAAAAAAAAAAAAAAAAAAGAAAGAAAGAAAGAAAGGCAAGGCTATAGCGGAGTAATGCAATAAATTTAAACGCGCATTGACGACATTCTTTTTTTTTTTTATTCTCTACACTCTACAGTCTCCTCGCATCATTTGTTTTGATTTTAACTTTATCAATCCCAGAACTACTGCCCACTCCTTGTTTCACAAGACGCCGGTCTTTGGAACGCGGCACGTGAAATAATTTTGTCATTCCAAATGTGTTACAGAGACACCGAAAACGATTTACTGTGTTTGAAGTATGGATGTAGGAGATAAGGACGATTTTGGTCCTGCAGAATTAGGCACATCTTGTTGATAATGTTGGGAAACTAGGTGAAAAATGAAAATGCAAAATGAGAGATGGAGAGAATTTTACAAGATGGCAAATTAAATTAATGAAGAAGGGTATCTCCAGATGGTCGTCTGTCCGAGCGAGTGCTTGCAACTGCATCATCAGATTTTTTGTTTTTGTGTTTTTATTTTTGTGTTTATTTTTTGTTTCATTTCTCCTTGTTCCTTTATATGGAATAATCTAAAAATAAATTTTAGCAAGAGAGACACGTCTCATTTGAGACCATGGTTTCAGTGAACGTTGAACGTCAACTCACTCCGGCCGAACCTAATCGACCCGCCGCAATGACGGGAGCCCTCAATTGCAAGTCAGCTAGCCCACTTCTGGCACCGAACTCGGACCGGCTCATCAACGAGCTCTCTCGAAGGCTTTTGCGGATCTAAGGGAGGAATTGTGGCACAGATCCTAGGCCATACGCACCACTACCTTAGCGAAGCCGTTACGGGCATAAAAATTATGCATGTGCAGAGCACACCGACGCTTACCTAGCCTTCTAGACACGCATTTACACAGTGACCAGCACGCAAATACTCGATCTGGTGCCTCGCCGAAGCATGATCACCACTACGTCTGTCTGAGATTTTCTGCGACAAAATAATACTTCATGGTCAAGTGAGCTCAAAACCGTACGTTTCCACGTTCAAGCAACAACAATAATCAGCCAATTCATTGTGATGACGTCATTGATTGGTACTTCGGTTGTCTGCACATCAGCAGCGCATCGGCACTTAACGCATTGCCCAACTTTCCAAAAAGTTGTTGCGCGCCGTTGTTTTAACGCAGTGCCAACCATCTGTTTCAATTTCTGGTAACCCTCTCAAAGTATACAAAGAGCTCAATCATGCGTGAATATCTCGGATACACACAGGGTAATATTCTATAGATAATATTCTATCTCATGAGACTGTCAAAACCATCACCTATAGAGATTCATGCAGCTAGCGAGAAGCTTTATTCACAATATTCAATACATGCACGGTTTAATTACAGCCTAGCGATCCTATATAACCGTCTACGTCGTGACCTGCAATCTTATTCTAAATCTCTCCCTTTCCCCCAGATTTCTTACAGAAGCTGCGCTTAAATGGTTATTTATTAACAACCACGTGACAAAAGCGAACGGATATACCTACCACAGTGACGAAACCAACACCCTTACACACTTTCCCGAAGGTAGAGTCTTTTGTATTCCTTCTTTTCCTGTATTATTGCTTCATCCTATATCTTCGTCAGACCCTCCACCCCTTCTTCCCGTCCGCCCGTCCGTCCGTCCGCCCGTCCGCCCGTCCGCCCGTCCACCCGTCCACCCGTCCACCCGTCCTCCCTCCCACACACAGAATCCAACTTCACTCTCTCTCTTACCATTCATCCCTTTCGTATTCTGTCAATTCTCTGCACATATAAATTGATTACAACCACAACAGCAACAACAGCAAACAGCACTGTCCCAGTTATCTAACATTGCACTGAAATTTTAACGAAAGCGTGCTTCCTATCTCAACCCGTAAACCTTGGATACCTCTGTTTCGTCACCCGTGTGTTGTTAGTCTATATGTAAGAAATGCGCGCCTGCCTTCTACCAGGCGCATCTGCCCTATGCCTACGGAAAGCGTATTGCGCGTCATATTACGTCATACAGGATAATTGCTGAGCAGCAAAGTCATTGTGTATTCTGTGTACTTGTACCTCAGTAATAGATCTCCCACCCAAGTAGCACGAATCTCCTGTCAGTCACTCCAGAACAAAAACAGATTCAGTTGTCTAACAGTAAGCGGCATCACCAGCTATGTATCATTGTTTTGTAAGTTTTTTTTTGAAATGCATCATAAATGTTGGCATATGTTGTCCACGCAACATCTCAACATAAATATTTTATTCTCTTTTTTTTAGCTTGTGGATGGACTGTAGAGGGCTATAAAGCCCGTCAACAGCGGCTCTTCGTGGTAGGTCTGCGCATTAGTACTCAAACGCAAACTTGAAAGTAACTCGCAGCGTCGGTACGGTGATATTGTGTTAATAAACAAGGAATGTTTAAAGCTAATGAGAAACCGTTCCCATCCTTGCAGTAGATAGAATAATAAAAAAAAATATCATTAGCAATTTATCAGACGCGACAGCTACGTATTTTCATGTTTTATTCAACGACAATTGTTTTGCCCCTCTCTTGTATTGGCATTCTTTGTTATGCAACTTGTCCTTCTCGTCACTTCTTGCTTCATCACTTGTACATTTCAAATCTCGATTTGCCCTTTGCACAACTTAGTTTCTCCTGTTCGTTAATATATCTTCTTTTGCTAGATAATTATGTGCACCTGCATCATTTCCTTTATATATTTTTATTCAGCCATCCATGCATTCATATACTTTTTTAGTGTAAGTTATTGCAACGCGCGGCTTTTTCTCTTTCTTTTCCTTTATTTTAATTTAGAGTTGTTTCTTTTTTTTTCACTGCACAGTATCTTATCAGAGAAGGCAACGATTTCTTTTTTTTTTCTCTCTGTATATTTCACGGACTGATCTTCACGAGATTTGTCACTTTGACCTATACCGTATCTCTCTCGCTCTCTCTCTTTCCGGCCCTTCACCCGCTGTCATAATTTTCACTACGGAGTGTCGCCGGGCATTTAATCAGAGCCAGTGATATACTCCTAAGTTGTCTTAGTTTACATTTACACTACATGTCGATATATATTTGTAATCATTTGTGTTATCGCGTTGCTGGTTGTTTCTTTTCGTTTTTCTTTCTCTGTAATTATTTGTGTTTCCATAATGTAGAAAGCCTCGAAGAGTTCTGCAAGCTGCTTGTATCCTCCGGTTAACAAAAAAAAAAAAAAAAAGAAAAAAAAAGAAAGAAAGAAAGGCAAGGCTATAGCGGAGTAATGCAATAAATTTAAACGCGCATTGACGACATTCTTTTTTTTTTATTCTCTACACTCTACAGTCTCCTCGCATCATTTGTTTTTATTTTAACTTTATCAATCCCAGAAATACTGCCCACTCCTTGTTTCACAAGACGCCGGTCTTTGGAACGCGGCACGTGAAATAATTTTGTCATTCCAAATGTGTTACAGAGACACCGAAAACGATTTACTGTGTTTGAAGTATGGATGTAGGAGATAAGGACGATTTTGGTCCTGCAGAATTAGGCACATCTTGTTGATAATGTTGGGAAACTAGGTGAAAAATGAAAATGCAAAATGAGAGATGGAGAGAATTTTACAAGATGGCAAATTAAATTAATGAAGAAGGGTATCTCCAGATGGTCGTCTGTCCGAGCGAGTGCTTGCAACTGCATCATCAGATTCTTTGTTTTTGTGTTTTTGTGTTTATTTTTTGTTTCATTTCTCCTTGTTCCTTTATATGGAATAATCTAAAAATAAATTTTAGCAAGAGAGACACGTCTCATTTGAGACCATGGTTTCAGTGAACGTTGGACGTCAACTCACTCCGGCCGAACCTAATCGACCCGCCGCAATGACGGGAGCCCTCAATTGCAAGTCAGCTAGCCCACTTCTGGCACCGAACTCGGACCGGCTCATCAACGAGCTCTCTCGAAGGCTTTTGCGGATCTAAGGGAGGAATTGTGGCACAGATCCTAGGCCATACGCACCACTACCTTAGCGAAGCCGTTACGGGCATAAAAAATTATGCATGTGCAGAGCACACCGACGCTTACCTAGCCTTCTAGACACGCATTTACACAGTGACCAGCACGCAAATACTCGATCTGGTGCCTCGCCGAAGCATGATCACCACTACGTCTGTCTGAGATTTTCTGTGACAAAATAATACTTCATGGTCAAGTGAGCTCAAAACCGTACGTTTGCACGTTCAAGCAACAACAATAATCAGCCAATTCATTGTGATGACGTCATTGATTGGTACTTCGGTTGTCTGCACATCAGCAGCGCATCGGCACTTAACGCATTGCCCAACTTTCCAAAAAGTTGTTGCGCGCCGTTGTTTTAACGCAGTGCCAACCATCTGTTTCAATTTCTGGTAACCCTCTCAAAGTATACAAAGAGCTCAATCATGCGTGAATATCTCGGATATACACAGGGTAATATTCTATAGATAATATTCTATCTCATGAGACTGTCAAAACCATCACCTATAGAGATTCATGCAGCTAGCGAGAAGCTTTATTCACAATATTCAATACATGCACGGTTTAATTACAGCCTAGCGATCCTATATAACCGTCTACGTCGTGACCTGCAATCTTATTCTAAATCTCTCCCTTTCCCCCAGATTTCTTACAGAAGCTGCGCTTAAATGGTTATTTATTAACAACCACGTGACAAAAGCGAACGGATATACCTACCACAGTGACGAAACCAACACCCTTACACACTTTCCCGAAGGTAGAGTCTTTTGTATTCCTTCTTTTCCTGTATTATTGCTTCATCCTATATCTTCGTCAGACCCTCCACCCCTTCTTCCCGTCCGTCCGTCCGTCCGCCCGTCCGCCCGTCCGTCCGCCCGTCCGCCCGTCCGCCCTCCCACACACAGAATCCACCTTCACTCTCTCTCTTACCATTCATCCCTTTCGTATTCTGTCAATTCTCTGCACATATAAATTGATTACAACCACAACAGCAACAACAGCAAACAGCACTGTCCCAGTTATCTAACATTGCACTGAAATTTTAACGAAAGCGTGCTTCCTATCTCAACCCGTAAACCTTGGATACCTCTGTTTCGTCACCCGTGTGTTGTTAGTCTATATGTAAGAAATGCGCGCCTGCCTTCTACCAGGCGCATCTGCCCTATGCCTACGGAAAGCGTATTGCGCGTCATATTACGTCATACAGGATAATTGCTGAGCAGCAAAGTCATTGTGTATTCTGTGTACTTGTACCTCAGTAATAGATCTCCCACCCAAGTAGCACGAATCTCCTGTCAGTCACTCCAGAACAAAAACAGATTCAGTTGTCTAACAGTAAGCGTCATCACCAGCTATGTATCATTGTTTTGTAAGTTTTTTTTTTTTTTTAAACGCATCATAAATGTTGGCATATGTTGTCCACGCAACATCTCAACATAAATATTTTATTCTCTTTTTTTTAGCTTGTGGATGGACTGTAGAGGGCTATAAAGCCCGTCAACAGCGGCTCTTCGTGGTAGGTCTGCGCATAAGTACTCAAACGCAAACTTGAAAGTAACTCGCAGCGTCGGTACGGTGATATTGTGTTAATAAACAAGGAATGTTTAAAGCTAATGAGAAACCGTTCCCATCCATGCAGTAGATAGAATAAAAAAAATATATCATTAGCAATTTATCAGACGCGACAGCTACGTATTTTCATGTTTTATTCAACGACAATTGTTTTGCCCCTCTCTTGTATTGGCATTCTTTGTTATGCAACTTGTCCTTCTCGTCACTTCTTGCTTCATCACTTGTACATTTCAAATCTCGATTTGCCCTTTGCACAACTTAGTTTCTCCTGTTCGTTAATATATCTTCTTTTGCTAGATAATTATGTGCACCTGCATCATTTCCTTTATATATTTTTATTCAGCCATCCATGCATTCATATACTTTTTTAGTGTAAGTTATTGCAACGCGCGGCTTTTTCTCTTTCTTTTCCTTTATTTTAATTTAGAGTTGTTTCTTTTTTTTTCACTGCACAGTATCTTATCAGAGAAGGCAACGATTTCTTTTTTTTTTCTCTCTGTATATTTCACGGACTGATCTTCACGAGATTTGTCACTTTGACCTATACCGTATCTCTCTCGCTCTCTCTCTTTCCGGCCCTTCACCCGCTGTCATAATTTTCACTACGGAGTGTCGCCGGGCATTTAATCAGAGCCAGTGATATACTCCTAAGTTGTCTTAGTTTACATTTACACTACATGTCGATATATATTTGTAATCATTTGTGTTATCGCGTTGCTGGTTGTTTCTTTTCGTTTTTCTTTCTCTGTAATTATTTGTGTTTCCATAATGTAGAAAGCCTCGAAGAGTTCTGCAAGCTGCTTGTATCCTCCGGTTAACAAAAAAAAAAAAAAAAGAAAAAAAAAAGAAAGAAAGAAAGGCAAGGCTATAGCGGAGTAATGCAATAAATTTAAACGCGCATTGACGACATTCTTTTTTTTTTATTCTCTACACTCTACAGTCTCCTCGCATCATTTGTTTTTATTTTAACTTTATCAATCCCAGAACTACTGCCCACTCCTTGTTTCACAAGACGCCGGTCTTTGGAACGCGGCACGTGAAATAATTTTGTCATTCCAAATGTGTTACAGAGACACCGAAAACGATTTACTGTGTTTGAAGTATGGATGTAGGAGATAAGGACGATTTTGGTCCTGCAGAATTAGGCACATCTTGTTGATAATGTTGGGAAACTAGGTGAAAAATGAAAATGCAAAATGAGAGATGGAGAGAATTTTACAAGATGGCAAATTAAATTAATGAAGCAGGGTATCTCCAGATGGTCGTCTGTCCGAGCGAGTGCTTGCAACTGCATCATCAGATTCTTTGTTTTTGTGTTTTTATTTTTGTGTTTATTTTTTGTTTCATTTCTCCTTGTTCCTTTATATGGAATAATCTCAAAATAAATTTTAGCAAGAGAGACACGTCTCATTTGAGACCATGGTTTCACTGAACGTTGAACGTCAACTCACTCCGGCCGAACCTAATCGACCCGCCGCAATGACGGGAGCCCTCAATTGCAAGTCAGCTAGCCCACTTCTGGCACCGAACTCGGACCGGCTCATCAACGAGCTCTCTCGAAGGCTTTTGCGGATCTAAGGGAGGAATTGTGGCACAGATCCTAGGCCATACGCACCACTACCTTAGCGAAGCCGTTACGGGCATAAAAATTATGCATGTGCAGAGCACACCGACGCTTACCTAGCCTTCTAGACACGCATTTACACAGTGACCAGCACGCAAATACTCGATCTGGTGCCTCGCCGAAGCATGATCACCACTACGTCTGTCTGAGATTTTCTGCGACAAAATAATACTTCATGGTCAAGTGAGCTCAAAACCGTACGTTTCCACGTTCAAGCAACAACAAATCAGCCAATTCATTGTGATGACGTCATTGATTGGTACTTCGGTTGTCTGCACATCAGCAGCGCATCGGCACTTAACGCATTGCCCAACTTTCCAAAAAGTTGTTGCGCGCCGTTGTTTTAACGCAGTGCCAACCATCTGTTTCAATTTCTGGTAACCCTCTCAAAGTATACAAAGAGCTCAATCATGCGTGAATATCTCGGATATACACAGGGTAATATTCTATAGATAATATTCTATCTCATGAGACTGTCAAAACCATCACCTATAGAGATTCATGCAGCTAGCGAGAAGCTTTATTCACAATATTCAATACATGCACGGTTTAATTACAGCCTAGCGATCCTATATAACCGTCTACGTCGTGACCTGCAATCTTATTCTAAATCTCTCCCTTTCCCCCAGATTTCTTACAGAAGCTGCGCTTAAATGGTTATTTATTAACAACCACGTGACAAAAGCGAACGGATATACCTACCACAGTGACGAAACCAACACCCTTACACACTTTCCCGAAGGTAGAGTCTTTTGTATTCCTTCTTTTCCTGTATTATTGCTTCATCCTATATCTTCGTCAGACCCTCCACCCCTTCTTCCCGTCCGTCCGTCCGTCCGCCCGTCCGCCCGTCCGTCCGCCCGTCCGCCCGTCCGCCCTCCCACACACAGAATCCAGCTTCACTCTCTCTCTTACCATTCATCCCTTTCGTATTCTGTCAATTCTCTGCACATATCAATTGATTACAACCACAACAGCAACAACAGCAAACAGCACTGTCCCAGTTATCTAACATTGCACTGAAATTTTAACGAAAGCGTGCTTCCTATCTCAACCCGTAAACCTTGGATACCTCTGTTTCGTCACCCGTGTGTTGTTAGTCTATATGTAAGAAATGCGCGCCTGCCTTCTACCAGGCGCATCTGCCCTATGCCTACGGAAAGCGTATTGCGCGTCATATTACGTCATACAGGATAATTGCTGAGCAGCAAAGTCATTGTGTATTCTGTGTACTTGTACCTCAGTAATAGATCTCCCACCCAAGTAGCACGAATCTCCTGTCAGTCACTCCAGAACAAAAACAGATTCAGTTGTCTAACAGTAAGCGGCATCACCAGCTATGTATCATTGTTTTGTAAGTTTTTTTTTTTTTTAAATGCATCATAAATGTTGGCATATGTTGTCCACGCAACATCTCAACATAAATATTTTATTCTCTTTTTTTTAGCTTGTGGATGGACTGTAGAGGGCTATAAAGCCCGTCAACAGCGGCTCTTCGTGGTAGGTCTGCGCATAGTACTCAAACGCAAACTTGAAAGTAACTCGCAGCGTCGGTACGGTGATATTGTGTTAATAAACAAGGAATGTTTAAAGCTAATGAGAAACCGTTCCCATCCTTGCAGTAGATAGAATAAAAAAAATATATCATTAGCAATTTATCAGACGCGACAGCTACGTATTTTCATGTTTTATTCAACGACAATTGTTTTGCCCCTCTCTTGTATTGGCATTCTTTGTTATGCAACTTGTCCTTCTCGTCACTTCTTGCTTCATCACTTGTACATTTCAAATCTCGATTTGCCCTTTGCACAACTTAGTTTCTCCTGTTCGTTAATATATCTTCTTTTGCTAGATAATTATGTGCACCTGCATCATTTCCTTTATATATTTTTATTCAGCCATCCATGCATTCATATACTTTTTTAGTGTAAGTTATTGCAACGCGCGGCTTTTTCTCTTTCTTTTCCTTTATTTTAATTTAGCGTTGTTTCTTTTTTTTTCACTGCACAGTATCTTATCAGAGAAGGCAACGATTTCTTTTTTTTTTCTCTCTGTATATTTCACGGACTGATCTTCACGAGATTTGTCACTTTGATCTATACCGTATCTCTCTCGCTCTCTCTCTTTCCGGCCCTTCACCCGCTGTCATAATTTTCACTACGGAGTGTCGCCGGGCATTTAATCAGAGCCAGTGATATACTCCTAAGTTGTCTTAGTTTACATTTACACTACATGTCGATATATATTTGTAATCATTTGTGTTATCGCGTTGCTGGTTGTTTCTTTTCGTTTTTCTTTCTCTGTAATTATTTGTGTTTCCATAATGTAGAAAGCCTCGAAGAGTTCTGCAAGCTGCTTGTATCCTCCGGTTAACAAAAAAAAAAAAGAAAGAAAGAAAGGCAAGGCTATAGCGGAGTAATGCAATAAATTTAAACGCGCATTGACGACATTCTTTTTTTTTTTATTCTCTACACTCTACAGTCTCCTCGCATCATTTGTTTTTATTTTAACTTTATCAATCCCAGAACTACTGCCCACTCCTTGTTTCACAAGACGCCGGTCTTTGGAACGCGGCACGTGAAATAATTTTGTCATTCCAAATGTGTTACAGAGACACCGAAAACGATTTACTGTGTTTGAAGTATGGATGTAGGAGATAAGGACGATTTTGGTCCTGCAGAATTAGGCACATGTTGTTGATAATGTTGGGAAACTAGGTGAAAAATGAAAATGCAAAATGAGAGATGGAGAGAATTTTACAAGATGGCAAATTAAATTAATGAAGAAGGGTATCTCCAGATGGTCGTCTGTCCGAGCGAGTGCTTGCAACTGCATCATCAGATTTTTTGTTTTTGTGTTTATTTTTTGTTTCATTTCTCCTTGTTCCTTTATATGGAATAATCTCAAAATAAATTTTAGCAAGAGAGACACGTCTCATTTGAGACCATGGTTTCACTGAACGTTGAACGTCAACTCACTCCGGCCGAACCTAATCGACCCGCCGCAATGACGGGAGCCCTCAATTGCAAGTCAGCTAGCCCACTTCTGGCACCGAACTCGGACCGGCTCATCAACGAGCTCTCTCGAAGGCTTTTGCGGATCTAAGGGAGGAATTGTGGCACAGATCCTAGGCCATACGCACCACTACCTTAGCGAAGCCGTTACGGGCATAAAAATTATGCATGTGCAGAGCACACCGACGCTTACCTAGCCTTCTAGACACGCATTTACACAGTGACCAGCACGCAAATACTCGATCTGGTGCCTCGCCGAAGCATGATCACCACTACGTCTGTCTGAGATTTTCTGCGACAAAATAATACTTCATGGTCAAGTGAGCTCAAAACCGTACGTTTCCACGTTCAAGCAACAACAATCAGCCAATTCATTGTGATGACGTCATTGATTGGTACTTCGGTTGTCTGCACATCAGCAGCGCATCGGCACTTAACGCATTGCCCAACTTTCCAAAAAGTTGTTGCGCGCCGTTGTTTTAACGCAGTGCCAACCATCTGTTTCAATTTCTGGTAACCCTCTCAAAGTATACAAAGAGCTCAATCATGCGTGAATATCTCGGATATACACAGGGTAATATTCTATAGATAATATTCTATCTCATGAGACTGTCAAAACCATCACCTATAGAGATTCATGCAGCTAGCGAGAAGCTTTATTCACAATATTCAATACATGCACGGTTTAATTACAGCCTAGCGATCCTATATAACCGTCTACGTCGTGACCTGCAATCTTATTCTAAATCTCTCCCTTTCCCCCAGATTTCTTACAGAAGCTGCGCTTAAATGGTTATTTATTAACAACCACGTGACAAAAGCGAACGGATATACCTACCACAGTGACGAAACCAACACCCTTACACACTTTCCCGAAGGTAGAGTCTTTTGTATTCCTTCTTTTCCTGTATTATTGCTTCATCCTATATCTTCGTCAGACCCTCCACCCCTTCTTCCCGTCCGTCCGTCCGTCCGTCCGCCCGTCCGCCCTCCCACACACAGAATCCACCTTCACTCTCTCTCTTACCATTCATCCCTTTCGTATTCTGTCAATTCTCTGCACATATAAATTGATTACAACCACAACAGCAACAACAGCAAACAGCACTGTCCCAGTTATCTAACATTGCACTGAAATTTTAACGAAAGCGTGCTTCCTATCTCAACCCGTAAACCTTGGATACCTCTGTTTCGTCACCCGTGTGTTGTTAGTCTATATGTAAGAAATGCGCGCCTGCCTTCTACCAGGCGCATCTGCCCTATGCCTACGGAAAGCGTATTGCGCGTCATATTACGTCATACAGGATAATTGCTGAGCAGCAAAGTCATTGTGTATTCTGTGTACTTGTACCTCAGTAATAGATCTCCCACCCAAGTAGCACGAATCTCCTGTCAGTCACTCCAGAACAAAAACAGATTCAGTTGTCTAACAGTAAGCGGCATCACCAGCTATGTATCATTGTTTTGTAAGTTTTTTTTTTTTTTTAAATGCATCATAAATGTTGGCATATGTTGTCCACGCAACATCTCAACATAAATATTTTATTCTCTTTTTTTTAGCTTGTGGATGGACTGTAGAGGGCTATAAAGCCCGTCAACAGCGGCTCTTCGTGGTAGGTCTGCGCATTAGTACTCAAACGCAAACTTGAAAGTAACTCGCAGCGTCGGTACGGTGATATTGTGTTAATAAACAAGGAATGTTTAAAGCTAATGAGAAACCGTTCCCATCCTTGCAGTAGATAGAATAATAAAAAAAAAATATCATTAGCAATTTATCAGACGCGACAGCTACGTATTTTCATGTTTTATTCAACGACAATTGTTTTGCCCCTCTCTTGTATTGGCATTCTTTGTTATGCAACTTGTCCTTCTCGTCACTTCTTGCTTCATCACTTGTACATTTCAAATCTCGATTTGCCCTTTGCACAACTTAGTTTCTCCTGTTCGTTAATATATCTTCTTTTGCTAGATAATTATGTGCACCTGCATCATTTCCTTTATATATTTTTATTCAGCCATCCATGCATTCATATACTTTTTTAGTGTAAGTTATTGCAACGCGCGGCTTTTTCTCTTTCTTTTCCTTTATTTTAATTTAGCGTTGTTTCTTTTTTTTTCACTGCACAGTATCTTATCAGAGAAGGCAACGATTTCTTTTTTTTTCTCTCTGTATATTTCACGGACTGATCTTCACGAGATTTGTCACTTTGATCTATACCGTATCTCTCTCTCTCGCTCTCTCTCTTTCCGGCCCTTCACCCGCTGTCATAATTTTCACTACGGAGTGTCGCCGGGCATTTAATCAGAGCCAGTGATATACTCCTAAGTTGTCTTAGTTTACATTTACACTACATGTCGATATATATTTGTAATCATTTGTGTTATCGCGTTGCTGGTTGTTTCTTTTCGTTTTTCTTTCTCTGTAATTATTTGTGTTTCCATAATGTAGAAAGCCTCGAAGAGTTCTGCAAGCTGCTTGTATCCTCCGGTTAACAAAAAAAAAAAAAAAGAAAGAAAGAAAGAAAGGCAAGGCTATAGCGGAGTAATGCAATAAATTTAAACGCGCATTGACGACATTCTTTTTTTTTTTATTCTCTACACTCTACAGTCTCCTCGCATCATTTGTTTTTATTTTAACTTTATCAATCCCAGAACTACTGCCCACTCCTTGTTTCACAAGACGCCGGTCTTTGGAACGCGGCACGTGAAATAATTTTGTCATTCCAAATGTGTTACAGAGACACCGAAAACGATTTACTGTGTTTGAAGTATGGATGTAGGAGATAAGGACGATTTTGGTCCTGCAGAATTAGGCACATCTTGTTGATAATGTTGGGAAACTAGGTGAAAAATGAAAATGCAAAATGAGAGATGGAGAGAATTTTACAAGATGGCAAATTAAATTAATGAAGAAGGGTATCTCCAGATGGTCGTCTGTCCGAGCGAGTGCTTGCAACTGCATCATCAGATTTTTTGTTTTTGTGTTTTTATTTTTGTGTTTATTTTTTGTTTCATTTCTCCTTGTTCCTTTATATGGAATAATCTCAAAATAAATTTTAGCAAGAGAGACACGTCTCATTTGAGACCATGGTTTCACTGAACGTTGAACGTCAACTCACTCCGGCCGAACCTAATCGACCCGCCGCAATGACGGGAGCCCTCAATTGCAAGTCAGCTAGCCCACTTCTGGCACCGAACTCGGACCGGCTCATCAACGAGCTCTCTCGAAGGCTTTTGCGGATCTAAGGGAGGAATTGTGGCACAGATCCTAGGCCATACGCACCACTACCTTAGCGAAGCCGTTACGGGCATAAAAATTATGCATGTGCAGAGCACACCGACGCTTACCTAGCCTTCTAGACACGCATTTACACAGTGACCAGCACGCAAATACTCGATCTGGTGCCTCGCCGAAGCATGATCACCACTACGTCTGTCTGAGATTTTCTGCGACAAAATAATACTTCATGGTCAAGTGAGCTCAAAACCGTACGTTTCCACGTTCAAGCAACAACAATCAGCCAATTCATTGTGATGACGTCATTGATTGGTACTTCGGTTGTCTGCACATCAGCAGCGCATCGGCACTTAACGCATTGCCCAACTTTCCAAAAAGTTGTTGCGCGCCGTTGTTTTAACGCAGTGCCAACCATCTGTTTCAATTTCTGGTAACCCTCTCAAAGTATACAAAGAGCTCAATCATGCGTGAATATCTCGGATATACACAGGGTAATATTCTATAGATAATATTCTATCTCATGAGACTGTCAAAACCATCACCTATAGAGATTCATGCAGCTAGCGAGAAGCTTTATTCACAATATTCAATACATGCACGGTTTAATTACAGCCTAGCGATCCTATATAACCGTCTACACTGTAAACAATTTCCTGTAATTTTTACAGTAAATTACTGGCAGCAGAGTTGCCAGTATTGTACTGTAGATTTTACAGTAAATACCTTCACTACTGTAAAATTTACCTACAGTATACTACTGTAAAATTTACAGTAGTAATATCAGTTGCTGTAAACATGGATACAGTAATTTACTGTGATTGATAAATACTACTGTAAACATGAAATGGCTCCATACTGTAAAATTTAAAAGTAAAATAGTAAAATACTGTAATTTTCCTACAGTCTGAATGGATTGAA
>CM037847.1:10995975-11019967 GCA_021234535.1 Stichopus chloronotus
GTTTGGCCTTTCATTTCCTTTTGCAAACCACGATCGTTCAAAAACGTTTCTACGGGAATCGCCCAAGGCCTTGCTGCCATCCGAATGCGCGGCATCGTCTGGTTGGGTGCAAAAATTGATTCCACAGTTACCGGATGCACGCAGAGAGGTAGTTACCACAAGTGACTTACCAAGTGTTTCGTTATCTCCACGGCGATGGGAGCTACCATTTCTTCATAGGTATGAATCAGCTTCTGCATGACGTTGGTGAGGTCATCATTCTCTGTCTCTCGTATGACCACCAGCAGGGCTGAGAGTTAAACGACAAAAAAGGATCACTGATTCTAGACAACCTGAAAGGGAGCTCTAGTGGAATCACAAAAATGCTTTTCAAGAATCCTGAAATGTGAGGAAGGCACTTAAATAAAAGGACCAGACCAAAAAGGACGCAAAGTTTTCCGCAATTTAGCAAGCATGTTGAGTAATAATGAAATGGTACAAGGAACCAACCTTCGATGATATTCTTCACATGCGGCTGTATGAAATTTTTTGCCTTTTCGTTGTCGCTTATCAGAGCGTGGAGCGCGAAGGCGGCCTCCACTCGTACTGGTAGCTCCTTGTCGTTGATGAGACATTCTCTTGTCATGTTGAGGGCAGTATACAGGTTCTGGTCTTGCTTGAACTTGGTCTCACTGCAAGTGTGTATGACCCAGTTAGCCTGAAACAAAGAATAGCAGAAGAAAAGAAAGTGCAACTTTTTCTTCAACCGTATGTGGCGATTTGTCCTCCAGGCCCTGTAACCTCCTGCAGAATGAGCTTGTCCAAATTAAGCGTAATGGTTAAGTCAGCCACGCTTACAGACAGACACAAGGTTATGGCTCAGTTGGAGAAAGACGTGACAGAAATTTACTGGGTTCCTGTATCTTACACACAATAAAATTTCCGGACTTTTCCATGGCAGTTCCATGACATTTACTTGACCAAACTGAACTAAAGCATTTGATTGATGAGTAATGGCACAGCTATCATGAAAGTCAACATCTCTAACTCATAACACAAAGCAGTCTGTATTAGATTTCATGACTTCTCTATGACTTTGCTCTTTTTTGCCAATTTTTTACAAATTTTCATGACTTTCTTAGGCCTAGAAGATGAAATCAAACTTTCATGACTTTTGCAGTCTGCAAGAGCCCTGACTTTATGTTAAATCTTTCTGACACTTTTATGCTCCGCTGTTACAACAGACAATGCCATAGATGAACCAGAATGCACAAATGCATTGTGGTTTAAATGACTTCATTATGAGGTTTTATGAATCTGATATATGATGACTGATATGTATCCTGTCTCAACATGCACAACTGCATATTACAGTTACAGTGATGCAACACCTACACATAACATATGAGATCATAGCTTCCAGTGTCCCTCCTTGAGATGCAATTTTTACTAAAATGTCACAATTTTAACCATTTTATTTAAAAAAAACCTTTCAACTCCACCAAAGCCAAAAGAGTGTTTCTACTCAATTTGATGCACCTGCACATTACATATGAGATCTGTAAAAGCTTCCCTCAGTGACATATCCTGATCACAAGGTTTTCAGTTTGACCTCTGTTGACCCCAAATAACCTTTGACCTCCACCAAAAACACTACACAGCTCTTGTGGTACCTAAATTTAAATTCACATAAGCTTCTTGTAACCTAAGATTCTGGATTCATATTCACGCCAGCTCCCATAAAACTTTATCAATTTTTTATCAATACTTACTGTCTTCTCTCATATAGCCTAGTGACGTCTTGATTCATACTCACTCCAGCTCTAATGTCAACAAGTGAATCATTAATTCATATTTTACTCTATCTCTCATATAGCTTAGTGACTTCTTGATTTATACTCACTCTAGCTCTCATATAACCAAGTGAATTCTGGAACTCTGGGAAGACATGTGTAACTAGCATCAGTTCCATCTTGTCCTTAAACATCTTTTTCTGTGAAAACGATCAACATTTTAATGGTGAGCCCATCAGGGTGGAGAGACAATGGATAATTTGGGAGAGGATGTTGAAAGCAGTAAGATGGTGAAGAAAATTGGATGGAGAGGAAACGGGGGAAGATAAATTTAATCAAGAAGATGCAGATATTCTCATAAATCATGTGATATGTTTTATTAGATGGGTAAATCATCTTCCCTTCAAAAAAAAAATTAATGTCAATGTCATTAAAAAGGAACTCATGGTTTGGGACAAATTGTTCATGCTAGTATCCACTTTTATTTTTCTGCACTTACTACACCTTCAGCATTGGCAATTTACTTTACTATACTATCCAAAGGGTTTCGGCACTTTCCGGTGAATCAATTTTCATGAATTTTCCATGACATTCCCAGAACAAAATACTTTCCAAAACCTTTCTCCCTATTTCTTTCCACATGACTTTCAACTATGACAGCGAAAGCCAAACCAGTATGAGGTGAAGCAAAAGATGAATGTTGATACTGTGGTGCATTTTGATATGAGAATACATTTTGATATTACTGGTGAGGAAAGAACATCCCACTTTGTGAACACTTTCCAGGACTTTCACACAATTTAGAAAAATTCATTCAAATTTTAAAACTGTTTCAGGCCTTCAAATAATTTTGAGAAATCCCATGACTTTTCAAAGGTTGTTCACCGGCACCATGTGCCTACTTTCCAGCACATATTTTGTTCACCTTCAGAAAGCAATGAAATTCTTCTCAAATGGCCTGCTGCTGGAGGCACTCCCCTCACAGAGCTGTAGATGTCTTCACTGCTATCAGCATTTTTTACTCTTAACATTTTCCAAATCCCTAAAAATCAACTTTTTGATGTCTACTTTGTCAGCCAAAAATTCTACAATTCAGTCCCTTGGGGTATCACTTCCACCACAAATCATGCACTCTATCGGCATGTTTTGACAATGTTAGGTCTTTTAGTTACCACTGGTCTTCCTTTTGGAACCAACCTTTAGGAGTATCTCAGCCACGGTTCCAACCATGTGCAATGCCCCATCCTTCTGTCTCGCGTCCACGTCTGCCAACTGCATTTTCTGCATGCAGAACGCCATCGTCTTGGGCAGGACCTCTTTCCTCTTCTTGCAGCTGGTGTGGAGGACGGTCTGTGCAGCCGTCACCGGGGAGATGAAGTCCTCAAATACGTCTGTAGGGGGGAAAACCAAAATGGGCCGGAAAGAATGTCACCAATCAACGGTAATGTGTACGATGCAGATAAAAAGAAAATGTGACTGAAGAGCTGTGGGAAAGTTGGAGATAGCTGGTATAAGTGAAGAATTAATGAAGTACTGTACTCAACTTCTACTGGTAGCATGGTTCTTCTGCACATGACGGATTATGGCTACGGACACTTGACTACCTTAAATAGCATACTATTCCTTCAGAAGACAAATCAAGGTTTTGAACTACTTGATTGCAGTCTAGTCTTCCGCCAAGACAGATTACGACTGTGGACTGCTGTTATAAACGCACTTTCTTCATGTGACAGTTCATGACTGGGGACTGCTCTTGAAAGGATACCATTCTTTATGTGACAGATTGTGACTGAAAACTGCTGTTGCAAGGATACTGTTCATGCGGTAGACTGTGGTACTGTGACTGAAAAGGTATCGTTCCTCATGTGACAGATTGTGAATGAGAACTGCTGTTGAAGGGATACTGTTTTTCATGTGACAGATTTGTGACTGAGGAGTGCCACTGAAATGATACTGTTGTTCATTTGGCAAAGTGTGACTGAGGCAAAGTCTGAGGTTAATCACTGATCCAATATTTACACTTTTTCAGGAAAACCAATGTAGTGACCAAATCAGACTTTGACAAAGGAAGAGAACTGGCAGAGACAATGTTCACGACAGAACCATGTGCATGGCAACAGGCAGGAATGCTACCTGGGACAATACAGATGAAGGTAAATCAATTGGAGGAGGGGTCAATGAAACCAATGCCAAAACAAAACTTACCAAACTTGAGTTTGATGTATTCATATGGGTCATCTTTCCACAGGGCATCGTCTTCATCTGTGTAACACATTAGCGGAAAGAGGACACCTTGGACGATTCCCTGACACCAGAGAGAGGTAACACAAAAAAAAAAAGAGGCTGAAAGGTTGCTTAAAATTAATTTCATGATACACCAGTCACACTGAATTTTACAAAAAAGAAAAAGAAAACCTTTATATTACTTTCGATAAACTCACCTCCATGTGTGGTTTCAAAACTTTCCAGGAAATTGAATGGCAAAGCCTGCAGAACAAACAAAAAAAAAGAGCAGAATGAGAACCAAAAAGATTGCAACTGAAACCGATGCTGTAACTATCTAAGTAAGTTATCCCGACTACATGGCAGAATGGTAAAGGCACAAAATAAGCATTTTTAAGCAGAATTACAGCTTGTGTCATTTTGTCTGCTACAGTGACTAACTTTCAACATCACTACCCGTCACTCGGAACGGAGATGGAATGGCCTCGAAAGGTTGGTACAAAACTATGACTAATCATAGTAATATAAATATTCATACCCAACATTAATGGCAACAACAGGCTACCAAAAATTGCAACAGCAAAATAAGAACACGGCAAGAGCATAGCACCAGACAAAGACAGAAATAGTGACATGCAGGATGTCAGATGTCCTTTTGCTCAATTCTCACACGGAATATTGGGATGCGGGGGAAATAAACCATGCTCATCATACAAAACATAAAACACAAACACCTTTTGACACAGTATGACCGCTGTTTAGACAAAACAGGCTGTACACACGATGTTGGAGATACAGAACCCTCTGGGTAATTGCAGCTGATCTTAACAAATTGAGTATCTCCAAAATAAACTTGAGTTTTTTGCATGCTATGTATGAGCATACTTGTTTTGTATCCGATTTGGGGATGTGAGCATGCATATTTGAGGTTTCAAAAGGGCCAAGAATGCATTACAATGGAGATGGCAACAATGAAAACACCACCAGCAGATCTATACAATGACACTTATGATGACAACAACAAAACAATCAGTGGAAACAAGAGATACATACCAATAACCAGCATGACGTACTACAATTACAATGACAATAACATCAACAGCAGCAACAGACATGGTACTCTAATATCATGAAAACAACATAACTGGAATCAGCAGAGACAATAGAAACATACCTGCAGAATGTAATACAATAACAGTGAAAACTTCAAACCACCAGTAGAAACATTTTCCTTTGCAACAAAAACAACATAACCACCACAACCAGCAGAGACGATAGAAACATACAAATAACCAACATAAAGAATTACAAAAACAATGACAACATCAAACCACCAATAGACACAATGGCACTTAAAATGAAAAGAACGTAACCACTGCAACCAGCAGAGACAATAGAAACATGCCCATTACCTGTAGAATGTAGTACTATATCAGTGAGAACATCAAACCACTAGTAGATACAATGGCACTTGCAATAAAAACAACATAACACCACAACCAGCTGAGATAATAGAAACAAACCCATGAACAGCTGAAAGTAGTACAATAACAGTGACATCAAACCACCAGTAGACACAATGGCACTTACAATGAAAGCAACATAATCACCACAACCAGCAGAGACAATAGAAACATACACATTACCAGCAGAAATCAGTTCAAGCACAAACAATTGTAGTAACAATAGCAGCAGCAGCAGAAGAAACTGTGAGAGCAGTCAACAACAGCTACAGCCATATCATCAAATCAAACCAATGATGGAGAAATGATCAAACATTGTGAGAGAGAAAACCAACAGACACAAAAGTAGGGGTAAGAACAGAATCAAGGAACCGCTATGATACTCACCCTGTGTTGACATAATTGAGAGTTTGTTGTAGAACCCTGGGAGAGATGTACTGTCCTTGCCGGTACTGATTTAGAATGTTCAGCAACGTTTTCAAGATGCCCGCTATGGTAAGAAAAAGAGAAATGTTCAATGTTACCACGTCAGAAGATGTCAGAACCCCGTTCTGAATTAGCGACCCAGATCCAAAGTTTCACTATTGAACATACAATGCACCTTTGACAAAATTCAGTATAAATGCCTCACTAGTAAGAGAGTATTTCATTGTACTTTCATACGAACAATGCAATATGTGGTATTATATTCAAGTGTGGTACTACATTAAAGTGCGTAGCAATATATTGTATTAATTTCAAAACAAACTTGTAGCCTGACAAAGGTATATCTTGGGTACACAAGCGTCTGACCGACTATGGACTTTGGGTTCCCAGGTCTGAAATCTCGACCTGGTGCAAACACTTGTGCGAAAGGATCAAAACATGGAGAGCTGATTATTCTCTCTGTCCCTTTATGAAAGTGCAAATGCAAATTACTCTTTGATATGGCCAGGGTCACGTTTCTTGTCAAAGGACTACCCTATGGCAGACTTTTCCTAAGGACTATCCACACATCGACCATGTGTAGTGACACCAAAATCAAGCGAAAGTGACGCACCCAAGCCTAGGTTGTAAAGACACCCACACATAAATTGATCCACTTTGTGAGACATAAAAAAGTCTCCCTCTCTCTCTCTCATGCAGGAAAAGAAAATCATCACTTACCTGAAAATGTCTTGAGATACCAATCTGAAAACTGCACATAATGTTTGACTACACTGCCTGGATTACCGTACCTGAAATATTTCAAACAGACAATGAGTGTGTACCGTGAAAATTTCTTGATGGAAATGAGGTTTTCATTACACTGGTCACACATTCTCGCAAGAATGCATGACCAAATTACATTCTCACATTCTTATTACAGCATTAAACTGTTACCTGACTGCACCCATCATTCCTTCGTGACACAGCTCTACATAATAATAATTGACAGAGTTTGAGGGGCATGGCGCAGCTGAGATATGAAGTCAAAGAGGGTAATACAGTTAGATTATTACGAGTGAGAGTACATTTTGATATCAGGTGTGCAGCCAGAAAATTGGTGGAAATTTTCAAGACTTCACACAATTTCCCTGAATTTCAAAATTTTTACCAGGCCTTGAAATAATTTCTTAAGTTTTCGTGACTTTTTTTCAAGGTTTTCCCATTACCAAAATGAACCCTGAACCGAAAATTTTGAAGAGATTGGGTGGTTAGCTTGATATCCAATTGTAGCTGGACCATGGACTGGAATTCATCTCCAAAAAAGGCTTGAATTTGATGGTACAAGTCAAACAATCCTTCTGCTTTCTTTCATATTCATTTCTCTTCTTTATTACTGCTTCTCACCTGTCAAATATTCTTGACAGAATGTGTAATGCCCATTTCTTAACTTTCCACCAGGCTGCCTCAGGTCTGTCCTCTATATCCAGCTGATCCACACTCTGCAAGCATGGAGGAAGAAAGAAAGCCAACATGATCTCGAACATTAAAGCAATGATTGGGGCTGCTGAAATACTCTTCTTTATAAACTAACAAACAAATGAATTGGATCTAACATTCCTTCATCTTGTTAGACATCATCTGAAGGGAAATGACGTGTTTCTATCATGGAAAAGGAATATTTTGTGGACACAGAATGGTAGACTACTCAAAATGAATGGTGGTGTCCTTTTCAAGAAATAAGTTTCTCACAAATAGGAAATTCAGTAATTTGTTGCTTCAAGAATAATTTGTTCAACCAAACATTCGTAAATTCAAATGATGCTTCGTCCCTAACTCAACTTTGATATGAACGATGTTTTGAGGACATGAAGCATTTTGTTGGTCTTCAGAGATGACTCTGAGTGGTTTCAACAATGATTGAATCTATGTCTCTCAGTACACCATGGGTTGGTGCATTTGTAAATGCCCTTTTTTACCTTTACAGACTCCACACACCTTTCCCATAGTAACTGGTCCTATCTAAGACCTAACTGTCCCAGTATGGTCTACAAACCATTTCGCAGAACTGGTACATATGGGAGCAAAGGTATGTGTCAAAACAGACATGTTCACTTTGTCATTTCTCATCACGTCTAAGGTTACCATTCACTCTGTTTGGAAATATATTAACCTGTCATTCACTGCTCTACGTCATATGCATGGTGATGATCAATTCTTGACAAAAACACAATCAACAAAATCCCAAGCGCACTATGGTTCCTTGCATGAAGACTATTTTGACTCGACTGTAGTCACTTAGTCTTCACCACGTTAATCCACAATTCATCACATCCTAAAAAGTTTGGGTCGCATTTCGTACATCAGAATGATGAGTAGCCAAAGGGACTCGACTACCATAGTACTAATCTGAAAATCCCTCGACACCGTAGCATAAAATCTGTTGAAGTGCTCTGCTTCGCACAATGTAATGCTTTATGGCCCAACCTGAAGATGGAAACACAAATCTTGAACACTACAAATGGTTCCCTTACCATGATGCTAACTTGACAATCCTTCAGCAATGTAATGCACAGTATATGTTTTATGAGATGAAATGGCACCAAATTCCTTTTATGGTCAATAAAGACTCATATATCTTATATCTTGAAACTAACACTTTGCATGAAGTCATAAAACAGTCCATATGGCCCATACGTGATCAGGTATTTAGAAGCAGAGAGAACCACGAATATAGTAGTAACCTGACATACTTTCAACTGAATCCATACAATCAGCAGAAGAGTCATTTTGCATGATTTCTTAAAAGGGTCCATCCATATGGCTAATTAGGATCCCAACATCTTGAACACTCTGAAGGCACCATTACCATAGAGCATTCATTTTCCAAGTACAAAGTTTGTCCAAAATTTAAGACTTGAGATATCATGTTAAAAAGGTTTTCAGAGTGTTGCCCCACGATGACATTTGACTCCACCTGAAACACCAGGGCACACCTTCTCAATATGGCAAACCTTCATACCAAGTTTGACTTTTATCCAACTTTCCCCTACTGAGTTAGAGTGTGCCCAGGCAAATGTGACAGAAACACAAACACATACCAAGTTTGACTTTCATACAACTTCCCCCCACTGAGTTGCATACCAAAGCAAGTGTCACAGAAATACACACACAAGCCAACCTCACTGCAAAACAGATTCCAGCTTTTCAAGTAGAGACACAACAGAGTGTACATGCCAACTAGTAGCAGTGACAGTCTTACCGGAGGTACTGGCCTGTCGGCGATGGATTGAAAGACAGCCATCCACTGGGTGAAAACATCTTGATTTAAGAGTTCCAACGAAAGATGAAACTGCAGGGCGAAAATATTATACGTTTATTTACTGTAAATGATGTTGGTGTTTTCAGGCAAATGACAAATTATGCACAATTCTAGGAAGTTTCGTTGTCATCCTGAACAATTCAAAGCCCGGTCCCGAGAGAGGTGTTGAAGATGACATCATAAAGACAATCAGTATTTCTGTCAGATGACTGCACACCGTGACTTGATGTAATTTAACAGCCAGTATGCTACAATGTAAGCAAGACTCATATTGTTACATCTTGCTCACATAGTTCCCATCTTGTGTCTTCTCACAAAAATTCAGTAAGCGCTTACTTTTAAAGCTGAGCACTATGAAAGCTGCAGCAAACTGTGAGAGCTCAAAGTCTGAAGAAAGAAGTCCCAGAAATCACTGCAATTTTCAGAACACAGAAGACCCTGCTCGTGTGAGCAGCAACGGCCACAAGACGCATTTGTTTTATGACAAAACAAATGTTCAAGCCACCAAAGGATTTACTGACAACTGTCTACTGACTCTGACAGATTCCCACAGTTGGCATGGACAATAAAGCTTGGTAACAGTCAATTCTTGGTTGTGTTCTGTTTGAATATAGTACTTGAAACCAGTGCTCCCTCTGAGTATAATTAATATCCATTGTCTAAAAGTAATTACTTATGAGAAAATCGACCCACTATAACATTTTGAGACATGCATCTGTAAATGTGCGCACACCAGGTTAAATCAAATTGTAGGAATAAATGAAAACCCTTTGAAACTCCTTTTTGCCCTCCACAAATACCTGTGTGTCAAAATGACAGGTCATTGCATCAACATTGTGTAATTGCGGCTTAGGGGAAACGCTACTTGCAATATTAAGTACGTTTCACAAAGGGAAAATAACAATAGTAGAAAGCTAGAAAAGCTGGAAATAGTTTGCCCAAAATGGGATGAAAGCTAGGAAAGAAGAACTTCAGGTTCTTGTAAAATAATAATCTGAACACAATTTCACACAAACATCTGTGTTCCTTTAAAATGGTTTCAATGACTGAGAGAGAAATGCAAGAATCAACAAATACATGCATCAACAAGGCATACAGTATGAATACAGTAAATGTCTCTCTTTTTGTTATCTCTCTTCACATTTTCTTTATGACAAACTTTTTCCTTACAGGGTGGCCAGAATAAGGAACTTTAAAAAAAACAAAAAGAAAAAAATAAAAGAGGTATAACCTGGACAAGAGCATGGAAACACTTTAGGATTAATTTTTGTAGTAGGACCGAAGGTTCCGTGGCATCCGGAAGAAGCTGATAAATTCTCTGATACATCAAAGGAAGAAGGACAGCCATAGCTTTGTCCAATGGCCCCCTTTCTTCAGGTTTCTTGTATCTGGCAGGAAAAAAATCAAGTGAGACTTTTGATAATGGCACATCTGTTAGTTGCCTATACAGTAGAAGCAGGTTAAAATCCTTGTTATTTCAATCGAAATCACTTCTGTTCAGAACGGGCCATACCCATTCAGAGCACATATTAAACAGCAATCTTCACTGTACCTATGACGTATATCCTCCGAAATGGTGTTTGAATGGGGTCCAATTTCGGTCTCGGGTACCCACCCGCCTTCACGAAAAACGTAACTCACATTACTGTAGGCTAAGAGTTCATTGAAAGTGAAGTCATAATGCTAAAGTACATTTTCCTTTGCATGTCAAAATAACACCATGTATCTTACATATTATGAGCATTGACAATGAACTGTTCTTGGATAGTCACACATGCTAAATTTTGTCAAACAGGCAAATGTATGCTATTCAAACTTTGGATATCCGTAGCAAATTTAAGAATTGGGCCCTGACATTGTCAGTCTGGTACCCAGTTCAATCACTCTTCTCTAAGTTTGTGTGTGTATGTGTCCGTGCAGTACATCTACTCATCCTTGCTCTGGCTTTAAGTCTGACAATTCACAGCCACAACACCTGTACACCTTCTTTTTTATTAGGGTTAACATTTGGGGACTGGTCCCCTACGGATACAATATCCAGAGGAGAGAGACACTTACAAAACCTAAGGTACATGGATTCATGCCGGGAAGTAAATAATGGTATGCACGGGAGAACAGTGAGCTGTCCCAACATTTTGTGCAAGTTTTTTTATATGAAAATCAAATTCTCCAAAACTGATCAATTCTGGTAGTCTTTGACATCCTCCTTTAATTTCCAGTGCTGCTATATCCTGTTTTCCCCTCCATAGGCCTTCCATTCTTATACAATGCTGTACATCAACCTGGTCGTGATATAGTGTTTTTACATGGATCGTGCCATTCACAGTACCGTAGGGTTGATCTTTCCAGGCGTACTTGATTTGTGAGAATCAACTAACAACAGTTGTGCATTGTTGCAAGAAAACAAATGCTTCTCCCCCCCCCCCCCCCCCAAATAAAAAATACACTATGCTTGAGAGACTCCAATACTTTTGGAGTCAAGTGCTTGCGGCCTGAAGAGTTGTGACTCAGAGATCACGAATACCACTGTATCTGGTATTGGTTTCAGTGATCTCATAACTGCCACCCACACATTTATGTTATGTTTTGGACATGAATAATCATACAGACATTGAAGGGGTCCACACAGTGTTGGTGGGTTAGAACTGGCTTCCTCACTAATCATCTAAGTTGCCAGATATACTGTAGGCTAGGCCTTCCTGGCAAATGAGAAATGTAAAAGAGCAATGCTAGATGTTATAATGTTACCATTTATCAAAACTTGATTTGAACAATAATACAAATTGTTATGCAAACAGAAAATGATCTGCATGGTTTCTACAGTTTTCAAAATTTTGAGTTTCTGAGTTTTGTATGTGCTACAGTACCTCAAACCTGTTTACTTTCCTTTGCATGTTGGAGAGGACAGGTTTTTGTTTTAGACCTTTTAAGAGTGAACAAGGTTGCTTCCCGAGGTCCTGTGAGCCTTTGTTTTACCTAACTTACACAGTCAAAAAGGAAAGAAATTTCTAGCTGCCGCATCGACAATGGCAGATCTCCAGGTGAGTTAATAAAGATTTTGGCTCTGCAAATGAGTGCGATAAGGTGGAGAGCAGAAAGTAACCAGGCCTGACATTATCACCACCTTTGTAAGAATGATCCACCTGTGATATATAATTTTTTACATGATATTTGAACCCACACATGTACTGTATGTACTTCTCGAAGCAACGTTGCACCTTCGATGGTTTAACACAGTGAGTCAATGGCACAATTTTGCGTCTGAAGAGAACAAAAACACATGCTGAAGGCCCATCGAGTTGTTTGCAAAGAGAGAGAGATGAGACTTGCTTTTAATCTTTTTTCAAATTCTCAGGCAGGAGGGAATTTTAGAACGTTAACCCCCATCATAAAAGTAGTACTCTCCAAATGTGGCCAACCAGTGTAGAAACGAGCAGGTACCGGTTGTGTGGAACACGCCAGGTAAGAAGAGGGGGTTTTACCGTATTTTCACTAACAAAAGTTTTTAGTAGGCAGGCGCCATGTTATGATAGATCTTGATGGATAAGTTAACCACTTAAAGCAATAACCACAGTACTGCATTGCAGCTGTCAATGTTTGGGAGTCCAACAGGTTTATTCAGTAACAAAGTTTGGAAGCACGAACACGGGAATTGGTAGCCACACACAGCCTGAGCATAGGATTTTTTGAGCACTCTAGTGGATGGAGACATTTTATGTGATAAACACGTATCCCAGTTCTTAAACTTACTCATAGTTTCTAATCAGTTGGTAGACCGCTACGAGTGCACCATACCACACGGATGCATCGTCCATGCTGAGGTACTGTACCATTTCTTCGATGACAGAGTCACACTTACCAGGGTAGTCGTTCTTAAGGATTGTACTGAGACAGACGCCGAGCTGAACTCTGTGGAGAGATGGCATGGCTTTGACAAATTATACCAGTAGCATCCATGATGAATAGCACAAACATGCATGCAACAGAAATGTTCAACTTACGCTGTACGCAAAGCCTTAAGTTACCTTACAGTATTCAAGAAAACAAAACGCATTGACTTTGTATTCTTTAAAATACTGGCGATGCCCTTAAAGAAGGCACTATGAGGCAGTTCTCTAAGAGATGAGACAGGTCTTTAGTTTCACTACATCTTGTAGTAATTTGAGGCATCTGGCAAACCCCAATTTACCAGATTTGCAGTGCAGTTTTTCTTAACAATATTTAGAGTTTAATTTAAAACAATAATAGAAAAGGGTTTCAAGAGCTTGCAGTGAATATCGTTCATTTAAGAAACCCTTCAGTTGTTACCCAACAGCTTTTGCACAGAAAATATGTGGTCCTCTGTCACTACCCATGTTGCATTTACTTATCATCTCACCAGAACATGGGCGCTTAAAGCCAGTGCAGCATTTCATAAAAACTTCTTTGTAACTGTTTTGAGGGTACAATAATTACTTATCTTCGTTACAAAAGTCAGACCAAAAAAAGGGGAAAGTACAAAAAAAAAGACGGAAATGGACACTAGCTGAACATATTGCCAGGGAAGTAGAATCACAAAACACAGTGTGAACTGGGAAGAAAAAAAAATGGATTTCACAGGAACATAGGGCAATTGCAATCATCCATGTATACAAACCTAATCAGCTCAGGGCTCTTTATCATAGCTTTAATGATATTTTCCCGAATGAAAAGTTTGTCCTTCTCGTGGATACAAAATTGTGCCTGCTCGATTGGACTCTCTGGTTCCCTCTGCTGCCAGAATTGTATCACCATATTCTTAAGATAGATTACGCCTGCTTGCCGGACTGGAAAGGGATGGCTCTCGTCCATGACAGTGAACAACAGAGTGGGACTGAACTCTATAATTTTGTGAACCTGCATGAATGAGAATGAATTTAAATGACTTCATTGCGACCACTGTTCAGAGGGTGCAAGAGTTCTCTGACAATTTAGTCCACGATAAATGCTTCCAGAATGATTCATAATTCGTGACATCATGGATATTCAAATGCAAGAGGAGATCCTGTCAACGATTCTAGCTACGAAAATTTCTCCTGAATTCTTCATCTGAAGAGACATGAAAGATACAAGATGTGTATACACAAACTGACATTTTACTCAAAGAGATACCATCTGCCAGATTGGAATGTTTTGATTTTTGGCAGATCAAGAGTGTGCTGCCCAGATTGCAAAGTTTGGCCTGCACACTTCGGCAGTTTTTCGTGAAAATTGGCCCATTTTTTCGATCCATTTTAAGTCGGTCCCCCGTGACCTCATGCAGGCCTTCAGTTTCAGATTTTCCATGCGTGCTATGAATCACACTTCTTGAGAAATTATGGAGTGTGGTAGGTGTGTTGTTTTATAAAACTTTCATAGATAGCCCATTGCCCCATTTTTCTTCTAGGTGTGCAAAAAAGTGCACTTCTCACAGTGATGACTTGAGGTGAGTGATGGTGTGCGGTCGTGCTCGCACACCTCAGAATTGAAGACCTGCTCATGTAGGGCAGATTATCTGTAGATTGACATAGTTCACCGAGGAAATAAACTTACTTTCCGTTCATTGACAATTACGTATATCTGTAGGTATTGTTCTATATATCTGTGATAACCTTGTTTGGTAAAATGCACCCCAATGAGTGCAATTTAGTAGCATGGACATATAAAACTTTCCGCATGTAACGTAAAACATTGGAATTTCTAACTGCTGGAAATTCAAAATCCCTATGAATCTAAAAATCTTGTTTTAGCAAATCTAAAGTTCCATATGCTAGAAACTTGACCGAATCTGGTAGGATTTGTCCCTCAAAATCTGTTATTTTATCCAACATTTACTTGAGTTAACAATACGATGTAAACCTGCCAAACTTTGCGCACCAACTAACATGAGCATGAACTGTTTAAACATTTTCTTAAGTGTGAATCTACAGCAATTACCCGAGAACAAGCTAGCAACAAAGACGGTTATGAACAGTTCAATTAGGGTGTCCAAATGATGATTTCAAAATTTGTAACATAAGTCGGCAACTGGGAGTAGGATGCTTTACCGTCGCCTTGTCTAACTCTCCTGAGTCCTGTGCAAATGCAGCACTGTTAGTAAACTAATCACACGGGCGATTAAACATACAGTGTCTCAGATTACTTTTAAGTCATTTCAAGGTATGGTAGTCGTTGTCAAGCTGCTTAGTCCTTGCCGTCTCAGGCTTATTTTTTAGCGGTGCACGAAGTTTGTCGGGGGCGAAGTTCGGTGTATGGAACGATGTGATGTAGACTAATAGTAATAGCCTAGACTGGTTAAGTAAAGTTTGTAGTCGGCGTTAAGATGTAAGAATAGGACAAGTTTCGTGTATCGTTAGAAAGAGTGTCCTACCTTGTAGATATATTATATCTAGGGCATAGCCCAAGCTACTACATGGGGGACGCCTGTCCTGTGGTGTGAAATGGGGCTAACTTACACTACAGTATGCTACCGCTAGTCCTAACTGTAGTCTTAGGCCTAGGCTAGTACATTATTGTGAGGCCTAGCCATATGAAAAAATAAATGTAATTTATAATTCTAACCTCATTTAACTGTTTTTCAGCAATTTCACGGGTTTCGGGGTGAATCGTCCCTTGAAGCATATTGACAAGCTTCTGAGGGTCCATCTTTTCCTACTTGGCTTATAATCTGTTGCTGAAAGAATAAGATCGGTGTTTTTCTGTGTGATCAACGGTGTGAAAAATCACAAAAACGTGTGCCGGGAAATTTTCAGAAAAGAATCATGTCGAAGAGAAACGGTCAGAGGTCGCGGTACTTATTTCAGTCGTTGTAATAAAGGGGACACATTTTCAAATAGTACTAAAGTATAACAAAACATCAAAATCCATATTGAAAATCAACACAGGCTCCCAATACGATTAAAATGATACAAGTAGAAAGTTGACCCATATTTCTCTGTAAAACTAAAAAGCAACTGTTTGGAGTACTGTGAAGTAGGTTATAGAGAAATATGACATCATCAATGAGCTGAACCAAGAAATCCCAAGCTTTTACCTGGAAGATCACTCCTCTGTCACAAATGGCCAATACAAGAAGGTCACGTGCTGAGGGAACAAACGCAGTGCACACTAGGTGTACGCCTACATTGGGTCGATCAGTACTTTGAGTCGATCAATCCATTCTAAGCTTCAGTGAGGCTGTGTGGACGCAAAGAAACTCCAAAGTAAGCACCGCCTGCATCATATTTACTTCAAACAACATAAAAAACAAATATTTGTCGTGTTATTTTTATTCGCATGGAAATATTTTACTCACAGTCCAATTTTTAAGTTGCAGCAATATAGCTGACTATGTGATGTTTCAAATCGGTAACAAAATATTGACCAAAACGTCTACGGTAAAATACTCGCTCTCAAAAGTTGGATAGAAGAAACAATATTTATATCGTTTTTTGACATTAATATGTATTTACTTGATAATAAGCAGAATTTTGATAGGTCTTATTCTGCCGTGATCGACTCGAGGTTTCATCATAGGTTTAGAGTGTACATACACGGACACGTTAAATTCAAAACCTATTTCCACGTTATTACTCGTTTTAAAGTAACTCAACCAAAAGGTGATAAAATAATAAGGTCAGATTTATGAACATTTCTGTCAAGTTACATACATTATAAAAACGTTTTCATATTTTTAGTTTTAAAATGTTTGTTAGGTGATCGACTCATGGTACCCCCATGCGCTACTACCAGTTCTGCAAATAACAACTTTAACTTAGATCAAAACTTTAAGATGATAATTTTACCTTACAAATTACACGTCAGCACAAATTTGTGGCATTTTTAAGTGCAAGCCCTTCACTTTTACTCTGACAACGAATTTGGATGACATTAGCTGAGTAAAGCAATTAAGTTAAGTGATTGTAAAAGAGGTACAAAATTAAAGTTACACAAGATTCCTGTACCAGATTAGGTATAGGCCTATTTGCTCATGTTCTTTGCCGGTTGTGCACTTTCCATAATTTTGAACAATTAATGCGTGAGGGGGGGGGGGGAACCTCTGTTCCCCAATGACTGCATGGGAGTGTGCTCACTCAGTATGATCAGTCAGTCCTTTTTATTTAAACAAGTCTTCTGTGTAGGCTACCTGTAGGCCAGTGGCTGCCTTAATTTCCAGTGTAGTCCTAATTGTTCAAAAGTTATGGAATCTAACATTAAGGATGCAGCTGTATTCAACCATTTTAATGTTTACTTTTTGTTGAATCGTTTGCAGCATGTTTTTTTTTTTTTTTTTTTATCACACAATATCTTATTTGACTAACCTTTTGGAATTCGGAGTGGATGATGATGTTACGCACCAGCAGTCTTTGGATAGTTAAGTTTCGAAGCCGTTTAATTTTAAGATTTCCAGAATGTTTTTGACAGTTGAATGAGAAACCCTCAGTTCAGCTACCGTAATGTATTATTTTGGCCTCAGTGAAATGACAAAGTATTAATTGTTGATGCGACTCTTGTAATCATAATTCTTAAAGCTATAGCATGAAAATTTATTTCAGTGAAGTTGGTGTCAGTTACGTTTTCTCCTCAATTTATGAGTACAACATCAATGTTGACCCTGTTGTAGAGCCTACATGATCTGATCCAGTGGGAGTGCCTCCCCAAAACAATAAAAACGAATTATGAAATAACATAGAAATATAGATAAATACCCACAACTAAAATGTCAGACACTTGTCAATGAAATCCGTCTATAAGATGGAATTTTGCCTACATTCCATCATCTCACCGTTCTTTTGTTGTCAGTTCCTCAGGCTTACGGTTTTGATATAGAAACACAGGCTACTCGCGGGCCATACCAAATTGAGGGCACCGTACCATATTGAGGGCACTATGCCATATTGGGGGCACCATGCCATATTGAGGCACCATGCCATATTGGGGGCACCTTTTTTTACGGTCGTTGCTCTTGTGTTCCGACCTATAATCCACGCAATTTAGTTCAAACATTTCGATCACCGGGTCAAATCATTGTTGTAGTACATGTTCAAGGTGCCGCCTTACCTACATCCCTTTATACGAGTGCGGGAAATAAGGGGCGGGGTGATATCAGCATATGTAAAAATTTCCTATCGGTTTTGCACGAATTGCGAATATGTTTCGGACAGGTTATGTGAAATTATTACTACTCACCTCCAAATTCACTCATATTGTAAAAGTATAGTGTCTTGCAACCATCTCTTCAGTAACACAGTAGAATTGGAATTTACATATTTCGTTTTGGAAAACTAATTCCACTACGTCGATGAAACCTTCTAGTACCCTTCATCAATTTCAGTTTATTCTTGACATTTTCAAATTAGGGGTTCAACAGACTGACAAAATGAACTTTTCGGCATTACATTAATTCACTTTAGCAAGGAAATAGAAAGAAGGGGGGGGGGGGGTGGGGAGAAGAGAAAAAATACTCTAAATAGGACAAAATATGAGAGAAAGAAACAACAATCATAATAATTCAGGTAAAAATAAGGGGATGCGAATAGTTCCGAGCCATTTTTGATTCCTTGCAAAAAGGCAAAAGGAATCAAGTCAGTGGTGATATTTGTGTGTGTATGTGTGTGTATGTGACGCCTCGTTTGTAAACACGATATCTCAAGAAGCGTTATCTTGACATCATAATACTGAATGTGTGGGTTTGTAACAGTGAGTAGATGATTCCTACTGATTTTGGTGGAGGTCAAATTTCATTTGAGGTCACCAGAGGTCGAATTGTGAAAACGTATAAAACTGCATAGTACACATGGTGCCGGTCAAAAGAGCTCTTTTTAGGCATGCTTTCTCCAGAATGGTAAGATGTTTGAATTTCAAAATTGTTAAGCCTGTACATGTTCTGTGCATTGTGCTCTTCATTAATATTGGCAAGGCATCACAAACTCTTTTGACTTTCTTGTTTACATGGGCACCAACTCAATACGTAGAAAAACACACACACACAGGAGAAACTCAAAAGTACTTAACTATTTCACGGAAAATAAACTAATATTTAGCAAAGTTTTTTAATTTCCGACTGAAATAGGAAATGGAAGAGTTATCAGATATTTTGTAAATTAATTCTCCTTGAAAATACGGTAATTCTTACACGGAGTATTACTGTTGCCGTCTACAAGACACTCCTTCATGTAAATTCCACCGAGTCTTTGATTAGTGTAAGTTTTTTAAGCCACTTATGATGTAAAATAGCTGTAGGCTTATGATCTAATTCATTCTCCGTACAGTAATTACAAGTGTTCCAAATAAACGGCATACCTGTTTGCCAACAACACGTTTAGTGTTTTTTTCTAATTCAAGGCGAAGTGTAAATATCATGGTCATGAAGCACTCTTCAAAATTTGTACAACATAGGGCCTATGTGATAACTTATTACTGTCAACGTTCAAAATTCTATTCCCCAATAGTGATCATCTTATTCTGAATTGTTTTTAGCATTTTGTACCTACCCAGCTCACCATACAGTTTGAGGAACTTTTGTTTAAGTTTCAGTAGCTGCTTGCAATATATCAGTTGGAAAGCTTCAATTTGCTTCAGATCTTCAAAGTCCCAATTCTGCAGTACAATAGAACTAGTGAGACACTCTGCTTAAATTCTTTGCAAAAGTTTACGCATTTAATCACGTAGTGGCAAATTATAAGATGTATTCATCAGACTGAACAAAGCCTTCCTTACCGGCGGGTTAATTCAACTGGTTGCATTTATTTTCATTAAGTTTGTTATTATAGTTAGACGTAACACCTAGGTAAGTATAATCATCGACTGGCTCAGCTTTCTCATTACCAAAATAAAAACTAGGCCTCCGTCTTATCTTTTTACACTCTTAGAAAATACAACTATCATAGTTTTACTAGCATTACAATGGTAATATCCTAAATATCGCAGTAGCCTATAGGCTTGACACAATTCAAGCTTGCTTGCAGGTTGACCCTTTTGAGTACGGTGTATGCAACTCTATACAACACTAGCATTTCAATAGTAATATCCTAAATATCGCAACATAGGCTTGACAATTCAAGCTTGCTTGCAGGTTGATGGCATCTTCGGATAAAACAATCGTATCATCACCATATGACAGGGTAAATAATTTGAGGTTAGCATCAACGTCGTCTTTCCTGAAGTGATCTTTCAATAATGACTTATGAATCGCCTAAAGTCGCTTAAAAAAATGAAAATCATAACAGAGATTTGCTTTCACCTTGTCTTACTCCAACATTACAACTAAACATATCAGAATTATCTCCATTTTTCTCAACACGTGAGTTAGCATTACTATAGATCGCGTGAATTAAAGGTTAATCAACTATCGATTAAAGGCCCATCAATAGGCCTTAATTATGTGTGCTGTAGAGTTTTCTGTCCTTAAGAATATTAATCCGTTGGTTGCATGGATACCATTCAAGATGGCGATGTGTTGCAGTCCTTAGTCCCCATTACGATTATATTGCTTAAGGAATTGTTTTGGAACATCTCAGCAGAATTCGACAAGAAGGAAAGCTAATTCCGGTAGGCTTTCAAACTTTCAAAGGTGTTCAAGAAGCTTTCACCCGACACAGTTCTGATATTTAGGTAAGATTACCGTACGTCAGAAGACTAACCACATAGTATACTGTTCTGTTGTTACATAGATTTACGTACATTTACATTTTACATTTGAGCAGGCCTTAGGCACTAGGCTCGGCATAGGTAACATTAGATCTACGAACTTCAAATCGAACGTTACTTCACTAGTAAGCCTGTTACTAGTAATACTGTATTAGCCATTGTTTTGTGTAAGATATAGCAGACTGAAAACACACTGTCCATCTGCAGTTTCATTGTATTCATCCACCGGGTGATTGACCGTGATTTAATCAGTTGGGTCATAAAGGATTAACCCACGGTCACCTGACTGAAATGGACCAATAGGAGTTAAGGATTCTTTCCAAGTATGTATGATCAACTTTTAAATCTCTACCATTAACAGTGTGTGCAACTAGCTTACTCCAAATGTAGGCCCTATCCACCAAATCAGGCCCTTTTTTTGTAATCAATAAATGGTCACTGAACACGTTTCTTCTTACTTCAATAAAAATCAATCACAGAATGTAGAACAGTTATGTGATGTAATGTTCATGAATCCACTGTGAACATTTAATTATTGGACTTTGGGCCATTTGCTGCTCCCATGTACTCTTAGGAGTAGTTGGATTCACAACATTGATTGATTCACCACATTTCGATAAACATCCCTGTAAACGAAGACTAAATTTTCCCCTTAATTTGGTGTTTTGGTTTTCCACATTTTAAAGACAAAAACTCATCACCCCAGACAGTTTCAATTCTGCCAACCACTTTCGTCTAGTTCCTCCCACAGCCTGTCTCAAATTCCTCCACATGTGTAATCAAACAATGGATCCCTGTGTACGCTGTGTAAAATGAGCTACTCTGCATCTTTCGAATATACTGTCAATGAAAGAGTACTGTGACTCAGAACCAGTTGAGAATTGTGCCACTTTCCGTAAGGTAAAAATATAGCTTAGGGTGATGAGTTAGAGCCTTTAAGGAAACTGCAACGTATGCTCTGGTTAGGAAATGTAGGCTATAGTTTACTCCATTTTGTAGGATGCAACTTTTGTTGCCACAATTTATTGGTGTCACACTTTGCTTACCCTTAAAACTGGTGAAATGTTTCCCTGTTCTTGAGAAAAGAATAGGGAAACATTTCGTCCCCGCCCCCCAAAAAATAAATTATGAAAAAAAACCCTCGAACGTCTATCGGGTCATTAATGACCCAAAAAGTGAGTCACTTTCAAAAAAAAATTTTCTACGGAGCCGTTTACCCTACATGCTTGGTTTAAGTGTCAATAGAAAGCAGAAACATAGGGCTTTTCAACAACGTAAAGTTTTTAGGGGATAGCTATTTTTTTGTTTTAGTTGAAATTTGTTATGATTTGAACAATGCAAAAATTCTTTTTTTTTTCTTCTAGCTTGTAAGCAAAAAAAAAAATTAAATACCACTTTACTAACCAGCTAGGAACTTCTCTAAAGTTTTTTTTAGCAAACCACATGCTTCTAAAAGATACCCTGAAAACCCAATACCTCTAGACGATTGACAGTATGAATTATTACTTAAGTTATCCCCCCAAAAAGGGAAAATTAGGGGAGAAAAGTTCACAAGACAAAAAATTCCATCTCTCTCACCCTACGCCCAATTTCAAAATATGAAAATTTGCCGTGTCCTTTACAAGTTTCCTTATACAGCGCAAGTATCAAAAAGTAAAATGGCGCCACTAATCGACAAGAAAAAATTTTCTCCTCGTGAGCCTAGTGAAAACTGCGTACCGTATTACGTGCACAACACTTACTTTACCTGTGTACTTACCACATACATTTGCTGTTTGCCATTACTTTTGTACTGTCTCATTATTATGCGAATACTAATTTTCTTTAAAATAAGGCTTGATTGAAGCCGTACTTGGACAAAATTGAGCGATGTTGTTCCTATTCATCGACCCCAGCAATGGAAAGCTTTGTCGAAGAGTATTCTCACTCCAAGACAGGCTAAGGATTTGAGACTGGAATGTTGACCTCATTTGCATATTTTCATAAATCATGATGAGAAATCAGATTCAAACCATAAAATCTTATTTACTGTGTCAATATCATGTAGTCATGTGCAACTATTAGTTATCTGAATCACTAGATACTACTAAAAGCATTTGTAATATTCACTCTCACACTTTGTTATTTTTTTTTTAGAGGGGCGGGGGGGGGGGGGGATTGAATGGGCTTACCCAAATTATCAGTAAAATTGTTATATCTCGGTCGTTTCTTTATCAATTTTCACATTTTTTGCGTTGTAGAAAACAACAGCTCACACTAATACAATGTAAAATACAAATAAAAATAAGAGGCTAATATCATTTAGTACCTTGGCATTTATGTAGCTAATTTTAACCCTAATTTGCATATTTGCATGCATAATGAACCCCTAAATTAGTAAAATTTACAAATCTAGAATCCCCGACTCATGCCCTTTCCATTGATACCAAGGTCTATGTGCAACTGAACTATGTCTCTATAGCTGGCTCTAATTTCCCAACTTAAATTGGGTCAAAATGCTGAAAAAAAAAATGGCACAGAAAAGGGAAGAGATAAAAGAGTGATGCCGATGACTTAAATGCAAATAATGGCAACCTGTAAATAAAGACAGCCCAAACATAATTAAAAACGGAACGTAATTAAAGTGACATGATGATGTAGCAAGTTTGCGTAATGACGATAGAAATGTACACCAAACATTTGAGAAATAGGTGTTGCTAATAATGTGTAAAATATTTTGTGAATTTGCTGGAAGTTAGCTGGTTAAGTCACGTTGTGTATGTAAATGTAATTCCTTAGTCTCAGCATGTTGGGAAAGTTTTGCCTTTTTGGAGTGTTGCATGCAGTCCTGAACGCACACTATGGACCAGAACGGACTCATATCTTACACTAAAAAAAAAGAGGTCTTTTTACACTCAAAAGTGGTGGCACCCACGCTGCCACCTATTTTAGGTGTAAAGTGAGGATTCCCCTCAGGTGTAACACTTAGATTGCCTCACAATTCCTCAGTCGTATTGGGAAACGAAAATCTTTTCACAAGAATAGGGAAACATTTCACCAATTTTAAGGGTAAGCAAAGTGTTACACCAATAAATTGTGGCAACAAAAGTTGCATCCTACAAAATGGAGTAAACTATAGCCTACATTTCCTAACCAGAGCATACGTTGCAGTTTCCTTAAAGGCTCTAACTCATCACCCTAAG
>CM037847.1:12501057-12532430 GCA_021234535.1 Stichopus chloronotus
TTCTCCCCTCATGATAAACTGACTCACGTTGTGTTCACTCCTACGTGTGTAATATAATGCTGTCTATGTAGGCTACGTTACATCAGAAGGTTTCCAAACTTTTTACATCATTTTCAAAACGTTTCGAGCCATGAAAGTCACATACTTTAAGTTAGTGTCATTTAAGCTGGGTAGTCACTAGTCTCCCATCTTTGCTGAAATACTCCAGACCGGTCCCATATATCATCTCATTCTGTTAGGTTGCACAAAAATTCCAGCTTAAGTTTTATGCATTCATATGTATGTCCTTTGCATTACTTTCATAATAAAGTTGAAAATTTTCTGGTTATCTCCAGCCAACTTGCAAGTCATGTAATGGTCTTCGAACTCAAATTTTTGTTACCGGGGATAACCCTGAGTTGATACCTGCCTCTTAAAACTTAACGGTACATCGTTGCTCTAGAATTGTTCAATTTCAGTCCTCCAATGCAACTTGATAAAGAGTTTTGTGCTCAAAAGAGCCTTTCCTAAGCGTATAATCATGTCATACCCTACAACATTACCTCTGTATTTTACCCCTTAAAGCAGTCTTCCTGGGGCCTCTGAGGCGTTACAACCCAGGAGCTTCCGGGGGCTTCTCCCCCTGGACCCCACCAGGGGCCCTAAGGCGGGCCCCCGGACCCCACCCTTTAGGGGCTTCGCGCTTCGCGCTGGCCGTGCACACTTCGCATGCACACACCATCCCCCCTCCCAATGTTGAAAAGAAATCTACGCCCCTGCATGTCAGTGATTGTTTCTGGTGTCCGCGAGGACGTAAAACAGCTGTTTTTTTCTTTTTTTTGTACCCATTGATTCGCTGCGGATCAATAATGTATGCTAGAATTAGTTGTGTGCTTTGTTGTTTTATTACGCCTCATAAGTACGCCTCATAAGTACGGAGGCCCCATACGAACATGCAGCAAAAAAAAGCTCTGTGAAAATTAAATATTTAGAATTATTAATTTGAATTTTTTGACTTTTAAAGGCAAAATTTTTACTTTTAACTTCATAAATTTTTAAATAAAAGTAAAAATTTAACTGTAAAAAGTCCAAAGTCAAACTTCTGAACATTATTTCTGCTTTGTGCCTCTCATGAGTACAATACCTCAACACTGACTACAGGCTACAACTACGTCACAACTTCAACCAAGCCTATATAAGGTTTGTTTCAATATTGAAAATACACTTCGCCATGCATTTTGAGAATTGACTTTGACGTTTTGGTTTTCACTGATATGTTAAGAATTGCATGAACGTATGTGGAGTAAATTAAATGTTATCCCCCAGTTAGCTTAGCGCTCCATTGCTACTGTACCTGCTAGCGGTCATAAAGGTGACCAGAATTAGACGAAGGACCACAGAGAGATTTCACATGTCGCTGCGTATAAACAGGGAGGTGTAACTTAGAAGGAGGTACAACGGAGGGTTAAATTTATGCTAATCCTGTTTCGATTTTCCCCGGTGTGATAAGAGTCCTAATTCATAAGAGATGAGTACGCTTAAAGCAACCTCTTACTTTTGTGTGACATATCCAATTTCTAGACGGTATCCAAGTAAGTTTATTCACACCGGCATATATCCTATGAAAAGGATTACTTAGAACAATGCTTTGATGCCAAGGTTGTTGCCGACAGTCAAGACAGCCTGACTAAGAGCTCACCAATCAAAACGACTGATTATCTCTTCCGAATCAAGATGGAATGGACTATAAGGGCTTTTGCCATATGCAAATGATTAAAATGAACATGAGACTGTAATTTACCATTGAATTTCATTAATTTCCGCAAACTTTCGCATTTTGTAGTAGGTGTACCCATGTTCAGCAAATTGCACATCCTGAAACTGGTCTATTATGATAAACGTCAGAAGGCGTCGAAAAGGTGAAAGCTATTTTTCAAGAATAGCGACTGGCAATATTATTTTAACTATATTATATGTTATATTAACTATAGACGAAATTTTTCAATGTAACTGACACCGTGGCAGACGACATGAATCCTTTAATGTTAAGACCTTAATACGTTTTAAGTAGCAAACAACAGATGTCTTTGGCGGCAACTAGTTAGATTCAAAGGATGGAATTAGATGTATCTCCTTCTAAATCACACCTCCCTGGTATAGACGTGTCTCTTCACTGAGGTTAATACTTCTCTCAGTAAAGGGGTTACGGCTGATTTGAAGATGGTCTTAGTCACATGAGAACGGAAACAAAGTAAAAGATAGAAACGTAGAATTAATTTACCGACAAAGGAGTTTTAAATGGAATACAACTGACGTAAGCATTATGAACCCATTGATTCGCTGCGGATCAATAATGTTTGCTGGAATTAACCATCCCAAGGTGAAAATATATCCAAATACAGGAAAGAGGGATCAAAAAATCAAAAGAAGGCAAAAGAATAGTGGAGAGAATGGAAGTAAATAGAACGAAATGAGGGGAGACCGAATAATGTATTTAACACCCGCCCGGGCCGGTGAGTTCCTGTTCATTCGTATGATTTTCCAATTAATATCTATTCGGATCAGCTTTTCCTGGAAATTTGGGAAAAATACAGGATTTACGTCACATATGACATTTAGAGGTACATGCTGGGGGGGTGACAAGTAAGATCATTAGATACGAAAGTTCGAGCACCCCACTGTTCCATATAAAGTAATCTAAGCAAGTCGACAACAATGGGCTAGTCAGCCTGCAATAATTCAGCGGTATTGCAGGTAATGAACTTTAAAGTGTATGCGGTTTGAAAGTGTTGAAAGTGTCCCCAGCGTAAAACTCCAGGAAGACATATTTTGAACATGAGCTATCAGTCTATCCACAACCACCTTTCTCATCAGGCTACTTGACCGGTTCTCTAACACTCACGTCAAGTGCAAAGTCTCAACAAACGACAGTTCGCGGAACTGGGACTGACGAGAGGTGCCCAACTGATTGTTGAATGATACAAAATGAGACGCTTTCTTTCCCTTCATAACGAGATAGGTGGATACTTTAATCTTCTGTCTAATTGAAAGATTAAACATTTGTTAGGTACTATGAAGGATATTTGAAAAAAAACAACAACAGCAACACTCTCTAATAGACCTAAGTTACTCAGGTCCCAAACAGTGTCTTCAAATTTTAGTGTGAAACCGGAGTCTCATTTGAACGAGTAAATTCGATATTTTTAAATCGATGTTTGCAGATGACAATGCATAAGCTTTCCATGACACCAAAATTACCAAGTTCTTAATTGACACAATCACTAAATGTAACGAACAATTTGAGATGAAGCGATTATACTGCTCATTTTAGATGTACTGCTTCTAGCCTATTCACACAGTAAGTAACTGTTTTGGATTTGCCAAGAACTGATACCAATGGATAGGAGATAATATTTTCCTTTTATCATATCAAAACTGAGTGGCCTTACAATGTCTCGATGTTATACAGGATAATTTTACAAAATAATTGAACACACTTATAGAGACATTTTGTAAGAGAGTCAAAATTGTCTTTTTGCAATCCTTGTTCACCGACGGGACTATCAACAGTTTTTTTTTTTTTTTTTGAACTGCTTGTTGTGACTCTAATTGTTTGATGGTTAATAGCTTCTAAAGACTGAGGTATTACGGTTCAAAATGTAGATGTACAGTGTGTTTAGCGTTAGATTTATCTGAAATTTTTTAAGTAGTGCCCCTTGACAAATAAAAGAGGACACCCCACTCACTTTTCAGACCTTAGACCTTTAACGGAAATCTGCGAAATCGGTTCCCAAGAAACTTTCAAATAACATCAATACGTTATTGTTAATATATTTCAAAGCTTCCGATATCCTTGAATTCATCAATATACGGTATCCAATGTATAACCTACACATGTCAGTCATCATATTGCAGGAGGACATTTGTTCAATATCACGTGCCCAAGATACATGTACATATATGTACATGTATATACATTTACATATATTATGAAAAATATTCTGTTTTTTTTCATACCATAACGGGTATTCCAAAGAGCCGCTCATTTTCTGGTATGTTCGACCCACTCTGGCCCTCAATAATTGTTTTTGTCGTTCGACAGCACAGTATTCATAATCTGGGTCTTCTTCGTCGTCTATGAGATTAGTGATGAGCTTACCGGGATTAGTGATCCTTACGTGTGGAAATACTCAGTCCATATCCGTAACTACTCATAAGGAAACGGAACCGAATACCACTGGTACAACCGACAGACTTTCAATTCAAAAGCGACGCTAATTATTCGTCCGACATCGTCGAGTATAAGTAGAAGCATTCGTTCATGTCATGTAATAGAGAAGTAAACCTTTTGGTCGCATCCAGCTATCATCGCTAACTTTATTTGTAAACAAGTACGATCTCACGAATTTAAAATAACTTTTGTATTTCTTTATTCCCTTGCAATTAGCAGGCACTTCCTGACACTTCTACACTTAAAAGGAAATAAGGGTTTTTCCCAGACAAAAATGTCAAATTAAAGTAAAAGAGAACTTTAATGGACACAAAATGAAAGCGTATTCATAGCAAAAAAAAAAAAAAAGAGGGGGAGGGAAATTGCATATTCCTGTCTTTCTCATCATGTGGGCCCATTCACAGTAGTGAAAGGAGCAATTCCAAGTTGCGAGGATGACTGTCAGGGCTTTGGTATAGGGAGAAACCGAAACTAGAGAGCGCACAATAAATACTTCAATAATGTATGAAGGGGGGGGGGGCATTATAAGCATTTCTATGTGTGATTTCATTGCTTTGGGGTGTTGTAATTTTTTCTCTTTTGCTACTCAACACCCTTCAATAAACGTTGAGGCAGGTGAAAAAAAATAACCATCGTAATAATGTTTTTTTTTTTTTTATTTGCTCACTGCTTCCTTCAGATTTCGCAGAACTGAGCGTCACCTTTACGTTAGGTGGAGCTCGATACGAGCAGATAGCATTGAGAACAGTCTAATATACTGGAGTGACTGGAATGGCAGATTCTCTTCGAATGTTTTTATTTAAATCGGTAACGTTGCTGAAAAACATTTAAGTGTTTTTGTTTGGATTAATCTTGAGTCTAATCAAAAATCAAAATATACCTGCTTCATGATTTTGTCAGATTTTCCCCAAATCGGCTTACAGACAAATATTACACTTTTTCAACGGTCGGTTGTCTCATTTTTGGGTTACTGATTTTCATCTCATCCTGCAGAAAAGTAAACGCTATTTATTTAGTCAATTCATATATAGTAACCATTCACCTGAGGCATGTGTTAAAGGGTATGATCGAGTTTAAACTAAACCAAAATGATATACAAAGGCAGTAACTTTAATAAATGTCAACCAGCCAGTCGAATTAATCAACGTTTCAGGTTCATTTCCTCAAAACATCCGCAAGATGAGTTACGAAAAATGCAATCATTTGAATTTTCAATGTTAAGGTGAGAAAATTGTTCTAAACGTTGACCAACAAATTATCATATTTCTGTCTGTGGTTAACTTACTTTTTAAAAAATGAGCCATTGTTGTGCGTTATGTTTTTACATTTGTATTGCCCATAACTATATATATATATATATCAATAGGGTTAATTTCTGTAAAAAAAACAGTACTTTCAAGTAGGTGCAGTAATATTCAGTAATCTTCGGAAAACAGCGATCCCATTGCCCTTTCTGACTAAGTTATATGTTATTTTTCTTGTGATTTGTCATCTGCATGTGCAAATCACTGACTATCTGGAATTGAAAATTAACAGTCGAGCGACACATAGGTAGACGTTTAAATTTCCAGAGCAACCAGCATTGACTACGATAAAAAGGGGGAATTTTAGTAATATGGAATCCTGTAGCTCAGAAAAAAAAAAAACAGGAACGATACTTCATACTAAAATTTGTCTCACTGAGTATGGTCTGGTTTTATAGAATGATGCTAAATGGCTATAGATAGAATGATCAGTGTATGAAATTGGGACTACTTCAGTGGTCTGTTCTTTCGTAGTTTCTTAGTTAATCATCTTCATTAGATAAGTATTTCATTTAATCTGCAGAAAGATTAACAAGTATTCTTAAAGCAAGGAAGACACGACAGGAAATTAGAAAACAATGCCAAGTGATCTACGTACTTGGTCCAACGGAGGATTTTAAAAATGGAAATTGTCACCATATTCGACATTCTTCGGGAAGGCAGTACATACAATTAACCAGACAGGAATGGAGACACAAATTTAGAACGACCGTAATCATGACCAAATATGTATGATTCAGTCCGTGCGTAAGTGCTGTTACGTATGATTAACATGATAAATCCACTAGAGAAAGGTAAGTGATGATAAAACCCTTTCACGGGTAAAAATGCCACTTTTTCAATGCTGACGAACCTGTACATTCTTAGTGGTACAGATCCTTAGCTAACCATGGAGAGCTAACCCAGGCTTAGTCAATCTACCGTGGTATAGTCCATGTCAAACGGAATGTTAGCATACTTGGTATTTTCGGTACCTCATTCAGTACGTTTTGCAATACCAGTTTAATTGTTATAGTGATAACTCATCATCGGAGGGAAATGTTGTATCGAAGAAGATGTTATAGCTGTGAGCTAACGTCAAGTTGATGGAAGCTCAAAATCACGATAGTGATTGCCGGGCGAAGTACTGTAGCAGCACCTCAGGAGTAGCACCATGGATGTAGAAGTAATAACACAATCAAACTAGTTCAGACGTCCATTATATTCCTCTCCTTGCTTTAAGGTTGTGTGAAGAGAAATGGTATTTTCTTGACAATGTTAAAAATAGCGACAAATTCCATCAAAATCCATCAACTATTGACAATTTTACAGGCAATTTCCTATCGCAAAACTGCATCATGAATAAACATTTTGGTAAGTATGCAAATTTGTAACGTCAAGAGATGAAGTATGATGACCTTTATCATCTTTGACCAACATATTTATTATGTTAATGTTTTGTTTTCTTAAACTTTATTTCAAGAACATTTTATGTGCCCAGGGCTTTAACTTGGAAGCATATATTGTCTCTTTCAAAAAATATCAGTATCACTTACTAGTTTGAAACCAAGTAATGAAATAATTAAGAGACAATATGTAAAGAGTTAACACAAATACTGACACTGTGTAACACTCCACGTCATCTGTTTTAGATTTTTATCCGACTTTGAAAAGTAGTATCTCAAAAAGGGTAAAAGATATAAACGAAATTCCAATGGATTGTCTTTCTAGGTTTCACTTTGCAACTTCTTAATAAAGCTATAGCTTTTCTGTAGATGCATGACACACGACCTTCAAGGGCCGATCATGTGGCAGTCTAAGGACATCTCCAACACGTGGCTATATCTGTCATGGAATATAATGGAAGTCACCTTAATTTCTTCCAAATCTATCAGAAATTTAAAATTTTACAAACAACACTCTGTTCGATACTTGCATCATGAACAAAACAGTGACTACGTATGCAAGTTTGTGATGTCTAAAAACGGAATACCCGTGATATGGCTGATATCACTTTCTTATCTTCTTAACACTCATTTCGATGACCTGATGGATTTATTTTTAAAAGTTAATTACAAGAAGGAAAGGAAATTAATTTTGTCTTCTTTAAAAATATTGATATCAATTACCAATCGTCTAAACTATATATAAGTAACGAACAAAATCACCGTCTGTAGATGAGAAAGGTAATTACCATCTGTCCATCTGTACACTAAAGGATAAAGGGGCTGAATCTTCCATTCATGACTCTTTCTTAGCCGTCAAATGCGGATGAACCATGACTGACTGAGGAATATGAGTTGCATGTGATGGGTTGTTTTGCTTCAAGTTCAAGTAAAAAGCCAGTAACATCGAACTTAACATTTAGACAACAACAAAAAACCCATACAAAAATGACAATATGACAAAATTTTATTTTTTTACTAAGGTTACGTAATTAACCAAATCAAGTTCAAGTTCATTACAGTGTACCAGTTACAAAGTTCCACAAAAACTAATTCTATTTTGATGTGGCATGTTTTAAAAGATCTCACCCATGTTTTTTAACATTATATCTACTTTTATTTCTATTTAAACCTTTTTTATGACCAATATTATGTCTTTGATTTTATTTCATTCAGAAGAAAAGTTGCTAACATTATTCTAATTTCATTTTCGTATAAACAAAACTATACGAATTATTCTACTTAAACCAAAAGAACTCCTTAGTTTATTTAATGCAGATGAGTGACAAATTGTTCCTTCTACAGTGGCAACAATATAAGACAACCCAATCACTTACAATAGATAAATCATACGCCGGCAAGACATTAGGCAATAGGAGAAAATTTGGCCTCAAAGAGTGACCCTGTTCAGGCACCACCAGTAGTTCGGTGAGGTAAAGATGAGGTTACACAACGTTCGATCGTGAGGATGGCGCTGTCGACTCCGCGCTGAGATTGCCTGGTGTGTACTGTGCCTCAACAGTGTCATTTTGTCTTTGTTAACTTTGTATTTAACATAAATCACCCCCCCCCCCACATCCCGCCCGCCCAAAAGACCCCGGATATCCGCTGTGGTGCCTGTATCATCAACGGAGACAATCAACGAATATACCAATTACTTATATACTAGCCGTGTTCACGTGGACATCCAAAAGTCAATTTCGGTCCTTGTCGATGGTGTCAAACTGACAGTTTGGTTGTAGAGTTTACCAACCAAAAAATTCGTCTATGGGTATGAGTTGATCTGCAAACAGATAAATAAGGATTAAATCGTTCATTTCGCATCAAACATGATATTCTACACCTCGATGTGACCATGTATATGACGGTAATTTGAGCCTCGGCATTTGATGTGATACTTGTAAGAAGCGGTCCGGCATATCCAGACTACAGACACATTTAAAGGTAGTCACTTAACATCCGACGCTACATTCGTGGCTAGCGGTAAGAGGAACTCTCAGTTGGATCTGCTGTTTGATTGACGAGAAATTTGAAAGATGCAAAGTAGCTCACATTGCACAACATACCCATTGTTCTAATCATTGTTTTGATTACACGTATGGAGAAATTCTAGACAAGCTGTGGGAGGAATTAGACGTAAGTGGTTAGGAGAATGGAAACTGTCTGGAGTGATGAGTCTCTGTCTTTAAGCCTGTTCGCAATCTTGACTGCGCAAGAGCAAATCCTCAAAATATGATGATAAACAAACACGTTATCGTACCTATAATACGTACCAAAAAACTGAGTTGATTTTAAAATATATTTAAATCCTCTCTTCACTCAGTCCAATTGCTAATACACAGAGGGCGCTTAAATATAGTTCTGCGACCTGAACGGCATGTAAACCGTTTTTTTTTTTAATCCCTCTCAAAGTGTGTATATTTTCACGCTATGTATAGTGATCCAGCATGGTTTGCTTATCTCACTTGCATCCCACAATCATTTGAGGGATTTTTAAAAATACTGATCTTATCCTTTTCTAAGAAAGAAAAAAAAGAAAACAAAAAGAACGACGTGTCTATCCTAGCTTTATAGAGCACCATAGGATAGAGACGGCCAAAAGCACACGAGCAACACGTCGTTCACTGATCTGTGTGTACACTTCTGCTTTTCAATTGCAAAGAAAACCCGTACCTTCTCCTTTAATTAAACACCCACATACACTATATCCCCCCAGTGCATTGTCGTCCAGTTAGGGCACGGCGCAGTATTGATTCAAGTATAATTAATCACTTGCCTACATGACACATCTTTCTCAGTCGTTGTGATTACTCACCCAAGCAGAGATATCGTAACTGACATGCCACGATGTTTTTCCTATTGCCACAACTCCGAACCTCGAAATCTGGTTCCGAATTCGTATCTCTCTCCAGTTCGACACAGATATGTCTGTACTGGCCGCCACATCCCATACCACTTGCGTCGAATTCGGTAGTTATCTTTGGAAAGACTGTGCTTTGCCCGGGAATGATGTCCGGAGAATAATTAGTATCGTTCGGAGTTCAAAGCCATTGAGGTGTAACCAAGCTTTTCGGGCTTCGTATCCGTTTTCGTTTCTGCTGCCGTAGACGCTGAGCCGCCACATGTTTTTTCCCCCAAGAACTCTATCACTGTCCCCATGGACACGCAAGGTTATTGTGATAGCCAGGTCCCAAATGTTATCTGACCGAGGGTTAGTGAAGCTCACATGGGCCCGAGCATACGTGAAAAAAAACCGAGCTTTGTAGTGGACTGTAAATTGTAAAGAAAACAAAAGTCAGTAAAAAAAAATAAATCTTCCACACAAGGCAAAATCTTCTAAAATTCGAACTCATAGAATCAGAGCTAAAAGGTACTGTGAGAAACAATGTAAATTTCATCTATGGACGTCCTAAAAAAAGCAGTTGACACTGGATTTCCAATTCACTTAAGTGGTTTTATCGTGAAAAGAGAGTTGACATTCATAGACATCACACTGTTCAAATGACAACTTATTGTAGATGGTCAACTCAACAATTCTCTGCAAACTGTTGACTGGTTCACTTCTTTTATGAATGAGCAATTAAACAAGTCTCTGCAAAATGTTTAAATGACCACAGATTACATCCTGTCGATTCAACAATTTCAATCTGCAAAATGTTGATTTGATCACTTCCTTTTAAGTGAGCAGCTAAACAATTGTCTGAAAATTGTAAACTTGTTCATATCTCTTTAAGTCAGCAATTAATCAATTTTCTGCCAATTGATCAAATGACAACTTATATCATTATGTAATTTGTATTTCTGGTCTAGGAGGTGAACAAGTGGACATTTCGCAGAAAATCGATGAAATGACAAGATATGATAAGGTGTCATTTGAACATTTTTCACAAAATTGTTCAATTGCTCACTTAGAAAAAAAGTGAACAAATAGATATTTTGCAGAAAATTGATGAAATGGCATGATACTATAAGTTGTCATTCAAGCATTTTGCAGACAGTTGTCAAATTGCTCACTGAGTAAAACAGTGAGCAGGTCAACATTTGCAGCAAATTGTTGAATTGACAGGATGTGATGAGTTGTTATATGAACTCATCAAGAATCAAGTAAACAAGTTTACACTTTACAGAAAATTGTTAGTTCTTTATATATATATATATATATATATATATATATATATATATATATATATATATATATATATATATATATATATATATATATATATATCTGATATCAGCAATTGACTCTCCTGGGGAGTTAAAATGGAATGTTAAGTATTTATAACTTTAAAACCCTTTAGATTATATCCTCTGCATAGATGCTGTATTTTGATACCTGATTAATGAAACACGTGCATACTTTTCAAAGTGAAATAGAATGTAATATCCGTTTAGAGATTGTAAGTTAAAAGTTCACAAGGTATAATCACTTACGTTGTGAACAAGACAATCTTGAGCATCCCAAAATAGATCTAGATCCATACGGGCTTACGCTGAACTCGAAATCTACGGAAGCGTCTGGGTTACGTCTAAACGTGTAGCAAAGGTATGGCGAGTTTTCGCAGCCTATTCCGTAACCGTTAAACGGCACGACGAAATGAAGGTCTCTATTTCTTATCGACTGTGAACTCACGGTCCTGTTTAACACTTGCCGTTGGTAGTTTCGGCGTCTTCCCCTTCCTAATGGGTGATTACTGCGGAAAAGACTTACTTGCCACAAGTCGTTCCCAGTCAAGTCATCATCCCCACTGCTAATAACTTCCATCTCGATCGCGAGGAAAGGGAGGCTGCTATTGTCAGGGTTTCGAACCAAGTGGTAATTCCACAAAGTTGAGTGGACTACAATTTCTAAAGAGAGGGAGACACGAGGTTAAAGATACAAACAAAGGATAACCAAAAGGTAAGCATGACAAAAATTTACAAAAGTAAGGGGTCTATAAATAGAGCATCAATTCCAAGACTGTCGATGAAAAAGTTATCACTTAAGCATTCATCTAAATAAGTCTGTTGCTTTAATTACGTTGTTACTTTTTGAGAATGAAATCACGTCTTGCCTGAAATAAATGGATCAACTTAAACACACAACCAAACAAAAATGCATCGTCACATCAAGTGAAAGTCAAATCAAATCATCGTCAAAAACAATACCGTATATGAACGCGAACCCCATAAATCGTCTGTACGACACTGCATGTCTCGTGATTTTTCAATCTCATCAAACTTCATCGCCATGCAATTGCCTTCTTCTGAGAAGACATATTTCATCTCGTCATGAATCTCAATAAAAACAGCGTTACATGTACGCGCTTGTAAGACTATGAAACTGCAATGAGCCTCTTCAACTGCAAATTGAGATGATTACTTAATTAGTAAAAAGCTTAATTTTAAAAAGAGAGAGTAAATGAGAATTCAGGATTGGTGCATGGACTGACTGTCACACACTTATTGCTAAGCCTTGATCTTGTATTTCATCTATTCAATATCGCATACCCAAAAGTGGTTGTACAATTAAGTGTGAGGATCATATCACAAGCTCTTACTTGGTTGGCATGCATACATTTGTTTACCCATTCGAAAATGGTTTGTCTATTTAATAACAAAGGAGATAAGTGGCAAACTGTAGTTCTTCCTGAACTCCTAGGTCATACACGGCTCTCAAACTTCAAGGCCCTACCTTTACGTGCACAATTTCCCAAATTTCCAAGCTGGACGGGAACGTTTTCACACCGCGCTGCCTTCTTTAACTCACAGAGATTATCGTACTCTACGCTGTTGTTGCCACAGACAACACCACTGGTTACATCTTCGGCGGGACAAGGATTGATACAGATTGGCAGCATATCTGGAAATAAAGGGAAAATAAAATGGACAATTACATAAAGTGTGTGGAGTCTTCATCGGGTGGTCTACCAAACACTTTAAGATGGACAGAGATATTAAACTCCTTATCATAACTGCACTTGAGCTTAAAGGCAGTCATTCATCCCAAACTACATTTTGAGGAAAACCAAAATTCTCAATTGGTTCTGCTCTCTAGTGGTTCTGACAACAAAAATCGAAAGATGAAGAGTCGCTCATCTTACCCAACATAAACAGGGGCTCATTGTTTTGATTACAGTTCGTATGGAGGAATTTTAGACAGACTGTAAGAGGAAATAGACGTACCATAAGTGACTGGTAGAATTTGAACTGACTGTGACGATGAGTCTACTTTTTTTCTGCAGAGAAAGTTGCAAAAACCCTCGGGGATGGTTGGTCGTGCATGACATTAGTATTGGAAATGAAACCATGTAACGTGGACGTAGTATTTCGTCCATATTTCCTGTTTTCGTAAACGGAGTTCTAACAAAAAAATACCCTTTTTTCATTTCAATTTGCAAATACTTTTTTTGTCAAAAAAAGAAGAACTGTGTAGATTAACTTGGAGATTTAAATCCTGAAAGTACTTTCGAGGAATATACTCTAATCCAAATTCACGTATTCAGCTATCTATATGCACTATGTCATCATAACCCATTCAAAATTTTCGACTCCGCTGTCACAAAACTACAACTCCGGATGAGATGAACGTCTACATATCAGTTGGGAGAAACCTTATCTACACAAACAGGTCGGTAGCTTATTGTTCACTTTGCTTCATTGAGCTACATTAACCTTGTTTTTTGTCTTGCAATTTGTCACTTTCCAGCATCAGAGTCCATTTCAGTTTGTATCTAACGATGAAAGCTGTGCCTTTCGAAAGATGTCGTCTTTTCTGTTGTGCAACTTGTAAGATTCTTCTTAACAATCACTGTCACTCTCTACCTCTATACCGATAACCTAAAAACATCTATTTCTCCACACTGACAATCTTACCTTTCTTTTATCGTTGTGTCTTTACTCTGATTAAAAGTCCACGTTTCCTCCCTGAACAGATTCAAACAGTCACGTGGAAAATTGTTTGCAATCAACAGAAAACTCATGTATATTGATCAATATCAATAAAGTAAGGCATACTTTTCGAGTAAACTCACCATTTCTCTCAGTGGCTGAAATGCTTGGATCAGTGCACTCTAACGGCTTGCAGGCTACAAGGCTATTTACAAGACCGCCATATCTCAATTCGAAATTGACTGACGAATCTCTGTTCTTCGCTAACTCGACGCAGAGAAAGGAGGCATCACCACAGCTTACCCCGTCCACATCAAAGCGTGTCCTCAGATTTCTCAGTTTGAAAACAGACCCCTTCTTGACAGTCTTACAGGTTTGCTTTTTGTTGAGAATTTGTTCAACGTAACTGTATCTCTCGCCAGAGCCATCTTGACTCTCGCTTCCAAAGACGCCGACTTTCCACAAGTTTTTGCCGCTAACGGAATCGCATCTTCGGGCTATGTTGGCCATTAATTTGATCGTGAGGGAACTCGTTGAACTGGATTCCTGTTGTGAAGTTACATAACTCCAGTCGAACGAATCCACCTTTACCACTTTTTCTGTTGAATAAAAACAACTATGCATTGTCAGAGGCTTTTGATTTCTTAAAGGTATACTATCATGCGTTTTTAACAAAACACATATTCGTTGTAATTGCCTGAATTTTCATTTGCTGACAGAGAGTGGTATTAGTGATGTCTGGCATTTTAATATGAGAGAAAATATAATGTATGTTGCTTTCTATAAACGAATGAAAGTAACGATGAAAGCGTTGAAGTTTTCAACACCCGGTTACAAGCAATACATAAATGTATACATCTTTCGACGAAAACCTTACACAAAACTTGTGACAGTGACAGGTGACAGTGCGTATGGTGGGCGTAAAGTTGGGAATACGACATTTGAGAGACCCCTGGCTCGAGATGAGAATACAGCAATAATCACCAGGGAATGTAAGCGTTGCTGGTTTTTTCGAGGACCTCGGATGGGGTCGATCACATGACCGGGGACAACAGGAAATCTCCATGACGTGAAAGGGAGTAGACGCGTTCTGAGCAGTACAGATTAGAGTCTAGCTTCACAAGGAGAAACAGAAACAGAATAACACGTGGATGGCAGAGGAAAGAGAGTGAGAGCAGAGAGACGGCCAGAAGGAAACAAGGATACGAATACTAAACCAGGAAAGGAGGGAAGTCACTGAAGGTAAAGTTTATCAAGTTTTTTTTTTTTTTTTAACAAGCTTCTGTGTGCATAGATTGCCTAAAGCGTTTTGTCTCTCACGATGTCTCACACATTGTGTAAGACGTGTAGCCTAGTCGGTTTATCTTTAAAGAGGCCATGCCACGTAGACTAAAGTTCAATAGAAACTGGGTTTTTGTGTTCGATGATAATAGTAGCCTTTATTATCATGCATCACTGTGTCTGTATGTGTATACCTGTGTGTATGTATGTTCGTGACGCCCTACCTTGTGAACACGATATCTCAAGAAGGAGAGTTTCAACAGACCTCACATTTGACGAGTTGGTGTACCATATTGAGTACAAGAATGCTATTGTTTTTGGTGGAGGCCAATCTCATTTGGGGTCAACAGGTCAAATTGTGAAAACCTTAAAAACACGATACCTCAAGAACAGAAGCTCGGACAGATCTCATATTTGGTATGTAGATGTACCATATTGGGTAAAGGACATCTACAGTATTTTGGGGAAGTCAGAGGTCATTTGGAATCAACGGGGGGGGTCAAATTTTGAAAACCTTGTAAACACAATATTTCAAGGAAGGAAACTTGTACAGATCTCATATTTGGTATGTAAGTGTTTCATAATAGGTAGAAGAATCGCATTGTTTTTTATGTAGGTCGAAAGTCATTTGGGGTCAACAGGGGCCAATTTGTGAAAATCATGTAACCCCGATATCTCACGAAGGGAAGCTTCAACAAATCTCATATGTGGTATGTACGTGTGTTATATTGAGTAGAAGAACCTTATTGATATCGGTCGAGGTCATTTAGTGTCAACGCGGGTGAAATTCTGAAAACCTTGTAAACATGTTATATCTCAAGGAGGGAAGCCTGGATAGATTTCATATGTAAGGTGTAGGTGTTGCATCACTGTAATATGCAGTTGTGCATGTTCAGACATGATACATATCAGTCAGCATATATCAGATTCATAAAAAATACTTATAAGTCATCGAAACCACAATGTATTTGTGCATTCTGATTTTAAATATTGAGACAAAGTGATACACAAAACTGACTTTTTGTCCTTGGGACGTCTTTCAATGTTATGCAATCAAAGTTCTAAGTTTCGCAGTTGGAAACTCAGGCTTGACAAACTCTGTTTTTTTTATGAGAGGATTTGGTCACTTAACCATGGCGATGTTACATGTTTAGACGAAGACAGAAAACTGTCTAAAACTGGAGACTGAAAATTGAATTACTGCTAATAAAATCAGCAAATCAGCGAAGAGAATCTTGCATTTGGCTTAAAGGTATTCTTTCCCTTTTTTTCTTGAAGTTCCAGTTTCATATCATTCACGGAGCAACATCACTTAAGTCAACTAAGAAGACAATGCTTTGATGAGTACATTTTCACCACCAACATTTTAAGAGCAATAGGCATAAACTGGAAACCAGTTTCATTGAAAATAAATGAATACGTTTATCTGCTACCTAATTTAGAGATGGCATGCAAATCAGTCGAAGAATCCTGAGTCTCATTTGTTAACAACTATATGAGAAGTTTTTTGAGGTTCCTGGAATAACCAGATATATATTGTTTTTCATATTTTGACATACAAAAAAGAGTTTCGCTGCGATAAGCGACAGTGAACGACACTATAGGGAGAACAATTATTTTCCTCCTGACGACTGGTCGTCACAATATGTGACAAAGCGGCAGTGGCAATCTTAACAAAAATTGCCGTCAATTTCCACGTAATTGTAACAGACGATAAACTGTTTTTCATTGTTTTAACATGTTTTTTTAACATGTTTTTCATGTTTTAACATACAAGCAATGTGTCATACTGCGATACGTGACACTGAGTGGCATTATAGGCAGAATTTTTTTCTCCTGACGACCTGTAATATTTTGTCAAAGTTACAGTACAAAAAACATCAATCGGTACATTTGTTTTGGTAGACCCTATTTACAAATAATCATACACTGATTTAAGGCGATTTCAATTGCCAGGAGACACAACATAGACAAATCATGCAAAGATATAGGAAGCAGAACCTCTCACAGACGAATGGACACATAAAGAACTTTAAGCGATTTTCCTACTTCAAATTAGCCATCTAATTAGGGTTTCCATTATGGCCTTTCGTACCCCACGGAAGTCTGAAAGAGTTGCAAGCCATGAGAGAAAATGGAGTTTGTCAAAATCCCATATTAACCGTTTTTTTTATATAAAGTATGTTCCATTCTGAGTGATTGATATGTGACATGTCTTTGGCATTATGTCATTTATGTGGTAGTACATGACGTCACTTCCTAATGTCCCTCCGTGCAGAACAAAACAGGTTTAGGATGTTTTAGAAACGGATATTTCCAGTGTGCGACGTTTCATAACTTGACTGTACAATTTTCGCTTCTGGCAATGATTGTGGTATAAAAAGAAACAGAAACGCTGAAAGGAGTTGAAGTCTGCAACATCATACTACACGCAATACATAAATGTATACATCTTTAGACGGAACTAACTAAAAGAAAACTTTAAAAACATATATGTTAAGAGAAGCATCAAGATCACGCACCTATTTAATCCCGGAGACTGTCACTATTGATACTCACGTCGCAAGTGAAAAAGTAACTACTCAAACTTACATAGGCACACACACACACACTTTGGTGATTTTTCCTGTCTGTGTTTTGTATCGGTTGAAAGAACAGTATTTTGAATAATTTAGTTCCAATAAATTTTTGCACATAACTTAGAAGAAAAGAATAACAAGTAAGAAATGGAAACTATATATCACTGGCAGAATAACAATTTAGTGGCGGGTATCTACCGAGGTTGTTTCTCTCTTCATCTTCAACTCTTCAACCATACCGATGCCATGATCCGCGTACCTATGCGGGTGCATGCATTCAGTATATCTTGACAAGGTAAAACCCTTACTCATGCACGGAGTTAAATGCAAGTGCCAAATAGAATGTGAATTGATTATATTTGGATTACTCAAAGCCACAAAATAAAAAAAATCAAAGATTGAAATAAATGCTATGAGTTTCGTCCGAGATTATTCAAATAATTCTTTAACACGCTGTTTTTCAGGCTGACCTACCTGCTCCATGGCTAATGCCAATGGCCGTAGATGTTACCAGGAAGACATTGAGGAAGGCCCACAGATGTTTCATGTTACTGTTTGTAACAGTGTCTATCCGACGAAGTTAGAGTTCGTTGATGAAGACTAGAGGATGCTTGCATATGGTCTTTACTCAGTTCAGGACGACCAGCGAATGGAATCTTGAGAGAAAAATTAAAGTTTATCAATCGACGAATGCTTTTTCACGTAAATGGTTACAGATAAAACAAACAGAGAGTGAATGCAGAGATCAGAACAAAATAAGAAACTAAAACAAGAGAAAAAATTTAAAAAAATACACCAAATTCAAGGAAACTTGATAATGATTCTAACCGATGGAGTGCCCAAACCTCATTTTGTATTACTTCCTGTAAAAGTGTTTTTCTTGTTAGATCAGCTTTTCCTATGCAGTGACATTTGCGTGGCCTAGTTGTTCAGGATGTTGATATGACGTTAGGGTACTTGCGTCTGGTTTAAAAAAAATAGTGCCTTTGGATATCAAAGTTGGCGAGGTTCAAAATGATTAATACATTTTTGTTCTGTTAAAGCCACAACAAAATGTCAGACAACAATAATATTTTTAATATTTTCCTTTCCAATAAACTTTCAGAACGTTTTCACGTTTTCAAGTGCCAATAATCGAATAGAAACAAAGAAAATGGTTATGTTTAACTGCCGTTTTCCTTGAGAACAAAACCAATTATTTTAAATGAGAATTTCAGTTGCCTGGAAGGCTTTACGAGAACTGTCGGCTGCAGTTCTCGAATACTAATACTATACCAATAGATTACAACAGAACATTTGTCTTGAGTCTTAGCTAACCCTACGTACAACCACCAGCTTAAGCTTAGATGATCCTTAACGTGTTTATCCTATACAACTCAGGACAATGGCAGACTGATAATGTAGGCCCATCATTTTTTTTTCTCTCTTCTTCGGTCAAAACTTCAAGTTGTCAAATACACCATAATTTCTGGAGGATGTAGAATTCTCAACTCACGTATTCATGGATCTCTTCGAAAGAATACTATGATCAAAGAGACTGTGATAAATCACCTTTCCCATAAATCTCCCACGCATATTGCAAACTTTCCACCCTAGCCTGAGCATGCAACTTTTTTCGGTCGTGCTTACAGTGCATACAATAATTTTGCAACTCAAATCTCGCCCGCAACCTTCCCCTGACCAGCACCCCCATCTCATCGTCTAGCTATTATCTTCCCACTGATGACAAACCTCATCATTGTCTAGTACATGACAAATTTCAAATCTCCAGGTTTGAGGTATCAATCTCCAGGTTTTGTTACGGAAATCCCAAGGTTTGCTATTATGGAGGTTGGCATGTCTGTTGAGGTTAAAGCTCAAATTTCCAAAGATGCATGATTCTTCATCAAGAGCAAACAAAAATGTTCCCCAAGAAATTAATGATGAGCAAATATGATGGATTGCTAGAATTCACTCAAGGTACAGTATTTACTTCGTTTTATGCCACGGAAGCGTTTGGTCTCACATGTGAAGAAAATTGAATCTATGAGCTGAGGTTGGTGTCATATGCATGTTACTGTAAGTTTATGTGCCCAATAAACTCCACAAGTAAACTCTCGGCTGATTTATCTTTTAATGTTACATTGTCTAGTGATTCAGTAGGTGGCCCTTTTTGTATGAGGAAGATGAAACTAACAGTTGGTCCATTACGTGTAATTATGATGATCATTAATGAGATGACATCTGGACCAAACATTCTGAAGCTGCTATTTTTTCTTTCATTAAGGGTTTACCTTTCAAAGATAAACCTTTTGACTATGCAGTCAGCAACAAGCGAGATGAAAACTGGAGGGAACGGTCAGTCCAGCATTCACTGGAAATAAAATGAAACAGGTACAAGGTTTTATCATATATCATGCATGACCTTATGAGTTATTGCTGCATGGAATGATTAAGACATTTCATAAGAGATATTAGATATTTCATATGCTCTTCATACTACTGTATGTTCATTGACGACTCAAATGTAGTTTTGCTCAAAAGTTAAACTTGCTTTGTAGACAAGTTAATGAGGGTGTTCTGCTACTATAATTGGTGAGGAACTTTGAATTACAGAGAGAAGCTGCTGGAGCCATTCAGTGCAAAGAGTAAGGTATTTATTATAATTATTGCATGTTGATCTTTGCCACTGCCAATGCATGACGGTTCATCCATTCCATATGTAATGTACAGTTAACTTTCTAGGTTGTATTTCTGCATTTTATGATCACATCTGATCCAACCTTATTGGAATACGTGAGCTTTTTAATCCACGTAACTATAGTAAGTTAAAGTATTTCTATACTAAACATCCAGTCAGAAATAAAGTTCCATTAACAGTCATCAGTTCAATGCTGATATGAAATAACTGGTGTTCACCTCAGTCACATTCAGGTACTTTTCAGAAAATTGCTGTCGTTTTTAAGGATATGATCTTTAAATTTTAAGTCCATAGTGTTCTAAATACAGTATCATTTTTGTAGATAACAAGACTGTTTTGGCATTTGTTCCCCTATGGGCAACATGATGTTGGTTTTTGATGAGTAATACCCTTGACCCTTTATGTGTGCCTCCTTGTTGTGTTTGACATGTAATGTCTAATTATGCTTGACAAATTACATTTCTGAGCTGGCCAACATTTTGTGAAAGAAGTGCATATACACAGGTGTGATTTTAGACTATGAACACTTACGAAGCTGGTAGGTTTTTCCCTGTCTACAGTATCATCACATTCCCTCAGCTTCCTTGTATTACACTCTGCACATTAGGATGCATGTTGTTACAAGGTATTAAAAACATGATTCTAATTGTGCTCGCTTTTTTTTCTTTCTTTTTTTTTTCATCCTTTTACAACCGTACAGTCTGTTTTGATGATACAGTCTGGAAGTTGTTGCTTCGGTGTTTTTCGGCTTAGACATCGACTCTCAGAACAATCCAGATGACCCGTTCATCAAATACTCTCAAGAAGTCTTCAGGACAGCTTTTTCAAGTGCCAAGTACTACCTTCCATGTGAGTATGTCACATTGCTGTTAATTATAGTCAAGGATACAGCTATGAATTAAAATAGAAGTGTTCCTGTGGTAGGCCATATGAGTGTAAAAAAAAGAGAAAGGATATAGGCCTGCACATTAATCATTTAATCTTAAAAAAAGCTAGGCCAAGAAATATGTAGGTAGAGATAGGCAAAGAGACATAGGGCCATTATGGGCAGAGTGACACTTCATCGCGGAGGTGAGGAACAGATCGGCTGGCGTGTCAATTTCAGATTGTATGTCATCATTCACTGAAGGAACATTTCATCTGAAGTCATCACAACATTACATATTCCCCTCCTCAAAATCACTTCGCTTGGCTAGTCCATAGTGTCAATATCATAAAGAAGTTTGTTGAAGATTGGAGATCGGACACGTGTGCAAATTATGCATCTTTCCAGGTTTTGTAATATGTTATATCACATTGTGGAAGGCTACATACAGTAAACTGTACTCGCTGCTTTTTTTTTCAGTTTATCTAAAAACATTTGTTGTTGGTATCAATGAACATGTAAGGACGATTTTGATGTATCTTTTTCTGCTCTTGCAAACTGTTGAGTCATATACTAGCTATTGTTGGAGGATCAAGCCACATAAATTTAACGAGTTTTTCTCCATCCCATGCTTAGCATCCCTTACCTCCATCCTTGCCCCTATTTAATACCGTGTATTGTGTGTTTTGTTCCTGATCATGACACCATTTCTCCTTGCCCCACTATGCCAGACAAAACTGAAATGCAGGAAGAAATTAAATATCAAATCTTAAAAATAAAAAAAAAAGTTGGGACTTGCTTCGTACCTACAGTATCTTTGCGGTTCTGTCCTAAAATTGCAGAACAGAGGATCACCTTTTAAGAGTATAGATGTTTAAAAACAGATTTAGGATTTGCGTTGCTTTAATAATTTATGACTGACTTGCAGTCGATTGCAATAATGATGACGAACATGATCAATGATAATGATGGTGACAGCGGTGATGATCTTAGTATTGTAGCAATGAATGGTGGTGATTATGATGATGATAACAATTATGGTGATGTTAAAACATGATGATGTTGGTAGTGATAATGAATCATGATGGATAATTATCATGACAACAATGCTGATAATGATGGTGAAAATTATGATGATTGGACAATGACTATGATTGCAATGATGGTGGTGATCATGATGATGATAATATTGATGATAATGAAAATGTTATGATGATGGTATGACAATGATGGTCATAACAGTTATGATGATGTAAAAATGATGGATAATGATAATGTCAAAGGATTATGCTGCTGCTGCTGCTGCTGCTGCTGCTGCTGCTGCTGCTGCTGCTGATGATGATGATGATGAGGATGACAGCAATGATGATGTCTAAGATAGCAGTGTTGATAGTGATCATGATCGCTATGAAAACAGTGATTATCAATGATGACAACATGATGATAATAACAATGATGATCATAACAGTGATGATGGTGTAACAATGATGGATAGTGATAAATTTTCAAGGATTATGATGATGATTATGATAACGATGATTAATGAGAATGACAGCAATGATGATGTCCAAGAGAGCAGTGTCGATAGTGATCATGATTGCAATGAAAACAGTGATGATCAATGATGTAGTTAAAGGGAAATAGGGCATTCATAATACACCAAGATACAAAGAAAATAGCTTTAACCATTGCTAAACCATTCAGTCTCATCAATAAACATCTACAACAGCTTCATATCCTCAAAACATTATGCATGTGATGAGTTAAGGAAAACGCATCATTTGGAATTTCTATCTGTGAGAAACTTATTTGTTGAAAAGAAGGCCACTGTCTTTCCTTGCTTTCAATGATCTATCATTCTATATCCACATGTTTTTAAAAATATGATCTTGTTTTCTGTATAACAAATGCCTTATTTTCCTTTAATGATAATCATAGCTACGGAAAGTATTTGGGCATCAGCGACCTACATTTTATTGTTTTACTCTTCTCTTGTTCTTAACCATCAGTTAGTATTCCAGGATTGGGAAAATTGTATCATTTGTATATATGATATGTATCTGTGACTGACTGGGAAGCAAAGAGGTTTTTCCAGGATGCGATCTCAAAGGTGTTGGATCTTCGAGAAAAAGGCGAGGTTGAGGTACAAAATGCCATGTTTGATTGGTATTTAATTGTTTTACAAAGTGGTCATAGCAACTGAGAGCATTTTCCTGACAAGAATACCATCAGAATTATCATTAATTCCTATAGTGTATTTGTCACCATAAAGCAAAAAGATAGAGAATCGGTTTTACGAATTCGCAAAAGTATATCTCTAACAGTGACACCATTCTGTCTCCCTCCTTTCAGAGAATGGACATGTAGCAGTTGCTGGCTGAATCTCACAAGAGGAAGGCAAACCCAGCGGACTTGGGGAAGACCATGAAAAGGGGGGCACTCTCTCTAGATGAAATAATGGCAAATGTTAGTACATTTAGAAAGCTAAAATCTTCCCACAGTTAAAATACTGAAAATAAGAAAGGACCAAGTCAAAATGAGGAAACTGGATTCTACCACATTATCATTTGTGAACCATCATATATATGCCTTTGTGCAAGTTGTTACCCAGAAGCGATTAAGAGATACTTTCACCTACAAGAGGGGAAAGCCCTCTTTTCTTGCCAACTGGTTGTACTTAGCTGTATTTTCATATAATGGTAAAGAATCTTAGCTCTCATACCGATCTGCCAAAATTTATTCAGAAGTGAAGGTTTTTTTGATTACATTTAAGAAGAAAATTGGACATGTTGTGGCTTTGATTTATCGTGATTGCCATGTTCAAATTTTTTCTTCAGACAGTCACATTTTTTTCTGGCCGGCTATGAGACCACCAACACTACTCTGTGCTTTACTGCCTATCTGCTGGCTACGAACCCCGAGATGCAGGAGCGGCTGTTCGAGGAGGTGAACCGCCTGGCACCAAAGAAAGAGGATGTGACTTACGAGGTGTTCAGTGAGATGGAGTACCTGGACTGCTTTATCCGAGAGTTCCTCCGCTCCTATCCGCCGGTCGCTTTATGAGTAGGAAGAGTCTATCCCTATGTGGTACACTGTGTAGGTCCTCCATGGACTGCTCGTTGCACACATTTTGCACACATTCCACTCCACAGCATGTACTTTAATCAAGTTATGTATTTTGTTTCATGGAAGTAGTTTTAAATGGACAAGCTGCTACATCTGTAATTCTTGTACTTCATAATCCTGCTATGTATACAAGTGTATGATGGTTGCATCTCTACTCACAATTATACAAATTCAGCTGAATTACTGCTTCACATGCACAGGAAAGAGATGAAGGTGTCATGGGGTGGGGGTAGGAAAAACAAAATGTGTACACTGAGTGGTTGGTGAATGCACAAACTGAACGACTGATAAAGTGAAAACTGCATGACTCAAAGGTGAACACTACTTCAGTGAACCTGTAAAAATGTGATGTATGCATGCAGAATGCATGACAGAATGAGAACTGTAGAACTGAAAAGTACACACACTGATTCATTGAACAGTAAAAGACGCAATAAATGCATACTAAGTGCGTGACAAAGTGGGGACCACATGACTGACTAGCACACTTTTTTGCAGTGACTGGCTCACGGAAAAAAGAAGAACTTTACTCGGATTGCTGGATTTCCGCTTTTGTGTAATTTGTAGTTTTATTCAATCTGTATGGAGAAAAATAATGAAGATATTATCATTTAAGAATACCGCCACCATTTTGCAAAGTATTGAAACATGGCCCTTACTCTACAAAACGACAGGCCTAAAGCTAAATAAAAACCCGACACACCGGCCTACTCAATCCTCAGTAATCAGTCAAATCCAGAATAATTGGTCCTCCCCCGAAATCATCTGTAACACGAATATTTATCAAACAATACTCCCAAATGAATGCAAGTAACCCCCCAAACAGTAAAGCTGAAAATAATCATCAAACACGAAAACCCGGCGCACGAACTTAGCGCGGCAAGCACCGTTTTAAACTTGAATGTAATAGTAAAGTAGCCTACATAATCGTAGGCGAATATACACGTGCTGAATGATACCGTAGGCATAGGAACACAAACTGCTGCGAATATAGTCAAATTTTGAAAAGGTATGCATACATGAACATGAAATAGATATACCTACTTCTTTGGCAGAATCCAGCAATGACTGTCGTTATACTGTACGGAAGTTTACTTCAGAAACAACATAAAAACAACTGTTTAAATGCGTTACTGGTTAGCACGTAACTCTCAACTTAATATCAACTGGTCAGCTCTTAACAGGTCGTGCATTTCATGACACGCCGAAAAGTTCACTGTAACAGTGACCATTGCCTTAGTGAACACTAAATGACTGGTGAAAGTATATTTTGGATGACAGACGAAGTGAAGGCAGCATAACTGAAATGCACACACTGAATCACTAGTGAATATGCATGGTGGATGATTGACACATGTGCTACTTGAATTCAGTGACACAGAATAAAAAAAAAAAACAGCAGATGGCATGATTCATGCAAAGCAAGCAATGGAATGCATCTCTCCAAAAATTAAACAAAAAGGCAGTGTCAAAATTTTCTTCAAAGTCATGATTAAAAGAATAAAGGTTGCTCTAAAATGAGCATTTTACAAGAAAGCACTGTCATGTTTGTAAGTGATGCACTGTTTTTCAAGTCTTCAAGATTACGAAGGATTTTTCTCGCCCTAGGTTTTATGGGCAAACTCTCTTCCAGATTGAGGTAATCAATTGCTCTCTTATCTCCCACTCTGGCCTTATGAGGGTCTCAGTCAATTACATAATTTATGTGTCCACTGACCAAGAAATGAGCACAGTAACTAGTGTGACATTAACTGAGGTATTTTATCACTGCAGATGGTGCAGAAATACCTGGGCCAGCTCAACCGTAAAATCAACCAAGAAAGTAGAGACCTTGGTGATAAAATGTATCAAATCAGAACAATGACCACGAGTTATAGTTAGTTGGGTTTGACATATGCCCCAAACTCCTAGGGTCAGGAAAATCCATATGTACCCTTTAAAATTTGTGAAGAAAGTTACCATCATTTCTCATAAAAAGAATGTTCATAGACATTCCAAAACAGTTCCTTTTTTAATGTGCCTTTTATAGGCTGGACCGTCACTGCGACAATGGGGACATCGTCGTCAAGAATTTCACGATCCCAAACATTCCCATTTCCATTCCCATTTTCACGATCCACCATGATCCGGAAGTATGGGACGATCCTGAAGAATTCAGGCCAGAGAGGTATTTATCCAATGTTTTCTTTCCTTTCCTTTTGTGTTAAATTTAATTTGGGAAACTGTTGATTAGATTGGTGTATTTTTCATCACCTCAGATCGATGGAGAAAGATGTGAGTAGAAGAGTTCTTACAGGTGGCTGTTTATTCACAAAGGTATGTCAACTTGTGTGTGATATGAAGACTAAATCAAGGCTTGGTTTATCAAGCAAGGTTTGGTTTGGTTTATTCCTGATCAATGACACGGATATAGAATGTCTCATATTTTCATGGCTGAACATTAATGTTAAAAACAAGTTGCCCCGAGGGGCAAGTGACAGTCAGAATACACTAGCATGGATAAAAGTTTTACATGCCATGAAATGGCAGAAAATGAAAGCAACACAACTGAAACTTTGCTGTATTGACAACTGAAAAAGATCAGCGTTCTTAAAAACATACAATGTAAAATTAGAGATAGCAAAATTGGACACCAGTGTGGGAGGTGAGCGACTTAAATTGAGAGTGTTCAAGTGCATGGCTAACCTTTAACTTGAAAATAATTGAAACAACTTGTCCAGTGGAGCAAGTGGCATCCAGAATTCACTTTTCCTAGGCCACAGGGCAACCCCTTAATGTTCAACCCTGTTATTGTCTGAGTAAATTCCCCCATTTACTCTCCCAGAGTGGGAGGTGGGGTCATGGTTGAGGAGGGGGTTAGCAATTTTTTATCCTGTACCCCCTGGCGATGCACTTAGCTTTTAAGTGTGGGTAGTGTAGTGCAGAGCTTACCTTTAACTTAAAAAACATTAGCACAACTTGCCTAGTGGGACAAATGACAGTCAAAAATTTCTTGGCTTGAGCAACCCTTTACTGTTCAGCCCTGCTTTTTTCTGAGTAAATTCCCTCATAAATTTACAGGCTCCTCAGTAGAAATAATCAGACAACAACAAGCACCGTGTGTAAAACAAACTCTGTAATATGTCCATGTCTGTTAAATGTAGTTGCACTCTGTATCTAGGCAACCACTGATTGAACCCCATCTCTGAGTGCTGGATTGGTTTCAACGGATACGAAGCGGGTCATGTTTTGTGGCTGCGTCCGTGTCTGCTAGATATACATTCAATTTGTGTGCATGTCCTGTGTATGTTCCGCAACACCACTGCACGTCTGGTTATACTATGCAGGCTGGTCAGGCTCTGTCCGGTGAAACTTAAGTGCGTGCACAAAACTAGAAGCAGATTGTAACAGAGATCACAGACCAAGACATTCCAGTTTATGTGTGGAACATGTTCACTTTAACCGGTATATCCCGTATATTATTCATTATTTCTTTGGTTCATATATGTTTCGCTATGTTTTCCGTTGTGCCATTTGGTAATATTAACAGATTGATTCTTCTAAAGAGAGGTCACCTCTCCGGGAAATGTCAGTTGTGAAAGTTTCTGCAGGCATTCAATCCGGAATGGACTGCTTATAAGAGGCAGAATATGATCTAAAGTTTTTACAGTGAATTATGCTTTGCCTATGCAGTTAGTTTCAATGGGTTTTTATCGCATTTAAACCATTTCACTTCTAAAGTGGTAGTTCATTAAGGGCAGTGATATGAAAAATAGGAGGGGCTTTCAAAGGTAATATTTTTGTCCGTACTATGATACCTCGAGTCAAACCAAGGAGTAATTATATTTACTTGACTGAAACTTCGTCAACAGGGAACATTTCATCGGGAAACATTTTCACGCGAGATGAGTTTCTTGTATTGTGTTCTTGTTTGGTTTTGCTTTGTTTGTTTTATGGATTGGCTAACTGACCCATCAACCAAATTTTCCAGTATAACCAAAATGACTAAACTAATTACGTGATCCTTTTCTTGAAGTTTGAGTCTTGACCTTTTTCTTCCTTCTTGTAAGGTTCAACAAGGAGAACAAAGGTAAGATTCGTCCGATGTCATGGCTTCCTTTCGGCGACGGCCCGAGGAACTGTCTTGGCATGCGATTGGCTTTGATGGAAATAAAGTTTGCCATCACCAGGTTTCTCCAAGATTACAGAATTGAGACATGCTCTGAAACTGAGGTTTGTGTCACTTTTTCCAATTTTTCAAGTGTTGTCAGCATCTTGACAAAAAAAAAAAAAACTGTCGAGATAATATGTTTTTCGTAACACAATACCTCCACAATTTGACAAAGAATTGGCTCGATGGATGCTCTTCATTACATGGTGTAAAGATTACTGAAAATGAAAACATTACTTCTGAATATGCTTCTCATAACTATGCCAAGATTTGACCAATCTCATCGAGGGCACTTAAAGATTAAAATCAAATGGGATTATGGCAGCAGTGTATTGCAATGAAAACCTTATATATTTTGATCAATAGACCAGCCTAAGTATGTCATTTCTGAGACTTAAACATATTCACCACAGTTTCATATTAATGTATTTCCATTGTGTCATTGGTGTAACAGTGTTTTTAAATAGAACCTCAGAATGCCATGGATGCCTATTCAAAACAGTTATTCCCTGCAGTGAGTGTAGTATGGAAATAGACTGTAATATTAACAGATGAGCTGCCACTTTTTTTACCAATTTCTGTGAAGCATATTTCTTTTATTATTCATTTTTATCTTGTTTCTTGCTCTGATTTACAGATTCCTCCAGTCCTAAACAAAACTAGTCCGTTTATATGCCCTAGCAATGGAATTAAACTCAGCATCGTTGCTAGGGAGCAGAGTACAGCTAACAGCCACTCAGAATAAATGCTAGAAGCTATCTTGCGTTCTGAAGATTTCAGGGGTATCTGAAGGAATTTGAAGAACGAGCAAAACCTGGCTTTGACAAAGTCATTGTCCTCTGGGTTAATAATGTGTGGGTTTCTGTCTTTGTTGTTGATTGGTTGTCTGTGGGTGCAGTACCACATTAACCTCACACTGCCCTCTTTGATAGAGGGTTTAATTTCTCATTCAATCAACACTTGCTCAAAGTGTAAAAATATTTTGTGCTTCAGTTTATTTCAAGGGAGGAGAAATTTCACACCTTGTGTGTTTTAAATAAAAGAGAAGTATATTGTTGTGTGAAAGTCAAAGGTTAACAATGATTACAAGTTGTGATTTTTTTTTTTATCCAGATCCACCTATTTTAAATGTGTTGCTTGGATGGATTTCAAGTTTCATATGAAGGTGTGCAACACTCAATTCTTAGAGCTGGGTCGAAGGTTCCTTGGGTTCAAGTTAGTTGGAATCATAAAAATCGTGTAATCATGATTTAAATGAGAGAAAAGTGGATTTGGTTGAGAGCTCTTTTTTTATTAAGCTCATGTTACTGTGTACCAGAAAGCTATCCGTGATGTGGCAGATGTGAGGGAAATAGGAGATGCATAAATTGTTCTCTGGACAATTTTTTTTGTCGTGATTTAACAAGTTTTTCTAACATTATATCTGAGCAATTTGACAGTTTTTTGTCTGAGATGTCAAGGTAATCTAAGTCAGCATCTTGACAAAAAAAAAACTGTCGAGATAATATGTTTTTTGTAACACAATACCTCCACAATTTGACAAATCTCTCCAAGATGTCGAGTTGGGGTAAAGTTATCTGGGGGCCAAAAGTTGGAACTCTGAAGGTGATTGGTGTAACCTGCTCGAGTCTAGTAGACAAGGGATTTTATCCCCTTTTTTTTTTGGTCGTTTTGAAATGGGTAAAAACGATGCATTCATTCAGAGACAATGACCCTCACGTCAGCAACCAACATCAAACTGTGCATGCTCAAACGACCTAATGATGTATCATTCCAGATATGGACCATGAATAATAGTTCTTGTTTCTCATCAGGCACACATGGCTCCTGTGTTGACACAAGGATACTTTCCCACAGAATTCTAGAAACTTTAAAAAAAAAATCAAAGAACGCTTCCTCAACGGTTCACTGACTGTTTTCTCCCAATGTTATCGCAAACCAGGTAATCAGTATGCTGTCAGCATAATAATCACCTTACGAGTTTTACCAAAATTTGTATATTATGATATCAAAAGAATTTTTTATTTGTTTTGTGGTGAGGCTTTTATTCTCACACCGTATTTTTCTTCCAAAATTCACATTTTGTGGACAATTCTGGTCCATTTAACTCAGGGTGGGAATTGTTTTAATGTCAAATTCAAAGAATGGCAATCTGATTTTGAATGTTTATTCATCGTGGTTTTATTTGTTGGCTGATAGTAAGTTCCTGTAAGTAGATTGAGCTCATTATATGTTTAGACCATCAGTTATTCGAGGAGAATTTTCTCTAGAGGTATTTGCATATATCTGCTTTTTGTTTGTCATTTTAAATTGTTTATAGTATATAACACCAATATGTCCTCCTCTTTCAGGAATAATATAAGATGGTTTTCAATCTCAAGTGTCAGCAGGCGTTGCTGCGAATTAGCCTTTCCGCCATATACTTTAGGATATTTTGCCAATGCCAGGGAACTTATTTTTAGTGAGACATTATTTTTTTAAACCACATTTCACAAGGGACTCTCAGGGATTTTAAGTCAGTCATCAGTTTTTGGCATCCAGGTGGAGTAAGTTTCTTTTAGAAAATATTAAGTCATCTTAAGCTGTGATTTTCAGTCACGCAGCAAACATACGTGTATCTATTGCCATATCTTAAGAATCTTTGCCTTTAATAATTGTAATTATTGCAGCTATTTAATATTTTCCATCAGTCAGTAGGTCTTACATGATGCATGATATAATAATGTCATTCAAGAATTGGATTTTTGTACTTTTTTAAATTTTTGGAGAAATTTAAAAGAAAAAACATCCCCCCAATATTTGACTAGGGGGATGGTCAATGCAATCATCCCCCCAATGTTCAGTCTACCTATACGTGTTTTTATTGACAAGTAAGCTACATTTA